>JADHKS010000047.1:0-69224 GCA_019925295.1 Sporothrix pseudoabietina | reverse complement strand
CCCAAATCCCTTCCTTCTTCTCCTGGCCACGCTTTCCCTTTCCATCTTCCATCGTCATCACACTCCATTCTCTTCTCTTCGCCTTCAACGAAGCATAATTAATATAGGATAAACGATACGAAATCCAAAAACTAGGTTTAACTTGCCAGGCTCGCCAGACTTTCACGTCGCTAATGTATTCTTCTCCTGGCTTTATATTTCGCGGTGCCTACACTGTTGTACTGAACGGTTTCTTGGGCACAGATCTTTATTTTTATTTTAATTTTAATTTTATTTTGTCAGAGAAGAACTACTGCTACATAGATATGACAGTTCAGGCGTCAGCAGTAGAGTTAGCAGAAACGTGGCAGCCCGTGAAATTCAAACAAACTCACAAAAAACATATTCCTTATATTTATCATCAGAGGAAAATGACATAAAGTTCGCAGACATCCAAGTCAATGTGCACAGAGGCACCGACTACGGTAGCTGTCAACCGAATTTCACGTGACCGCTTATCTTATCGGAACAGTCGCGTCCTTGCTGTGTACCGCGGCGCCATAAAGTTTCTGGCTGTCGTAATTTATGTCGCTCGTTGGAACTCTTCCCGCAACCATCACCGACGACCCAAGCCCATCCGCGCATCTTTTGGAGCTGTTAGCAGCGTCACCTTTCTTGTGAGTATCTCTCCGCCCGTCATTCATCATATTTCGTCAAGGGACGACAGCACACCAGACCGCACTGGGGCCTGCATTCGCCCAATCTGTCAATCTGTCAATCTGCCAATCTGCTCGCAAGGGAGCTTCCCGGGCATTACTGCATCAGCTCCTTTGTGACGAAAACAGATTTGCCCAAGCTGCCACGCTGCCTTGTCTTAGGCCGGCACGTTTGGACATCGCACCGACACAACAAAGTTTTCTGTATTTGAGCTTTATCTGGCGCAACTATATCTAACTGTCCAGGAAGCTCCTTTGGTGGTGGACAACTGATTCGCCTTATTCACACTTCCTAACTTATCATCTTCTAATTCTAACCTCACTTTTCGACAGGCTCATAACCAAACGAAGCATCGTTACCCACGCTGGTAGCCATCCGTTCTGCTCTCCAAGAGCCGATAGCTACACTGTGCCAAGGTCGACGTAACGAACGCACGGCGCGCAAGTGCAAACGCATCTACATACCCACCTACAAACATACACACATACACAAGACACCATGGCAGACACCGTAAAGGCAGAGGAGCCGACGACCGAGTCGATCGACAAGTCGTTTGACGTCAGCGGTAACGATGAAGTGACCGGCGACGACGAGGTGAGAAATATACTACCGCGGTGAAGAGGGGGAAACAGCTCTTGTTTACGGGGGCACTTAAAGAAGAAAGAACGTATCCTGACAAAAGGGGGCTTGAATAGACGGAGATTTCGGATATGAAGCGCCGCGTGGCCGAAATGGAAGAGGAGGCTGCCAAGCTCCGCGAGATGCAAAAGGACCTCAACCACCAGAGCCAGGAGATCTCAGAAAACAAGGAGGACATTGACTCGCGGAGTATCTTTGTCGGCAACGTCGACTACTCTGCGTCACCTGAGGAGATCCAGGCACACTTCCAGAGCTGCGGCTCCATCAATCGGGTGACGATCCTTCTTGACAAGTTCACCGGCCAGCCGAAGGGGTAAGTTATCCCATCACAACCGATGAAAAGAAGAGTACGTTTCCTGCAATGCCAATACTAACACTGTGCAGCTATGCGTATGTTGAGTTTTCTGAGCCCAGTCTGGTTGCCCAGGCACTGGTCCTGAACGAGAGCGTTTTCAAGGGACGGAATATTAAGGTATGCTCGCCGTCTCTCCTTTAATTCTAATATTTACTGCCTGTGCACATTTGACCTAACACATGGCTTCTAGGTTGTTCCGAAGCGGACAAACGTTCCAGGTATGAGCCGTGGCCGTGGCAGAGGTGGCTTCCCCCGCGGTCGTGGCTTTTTCGGTGGTCGCGGTGGCTTCAACCCTCGTGGTGGCTACCGGGGCGGCTACCGTGGCCGTGGTCGGGGCGGCTTTGCCCCGTACTAGACGGATAGTGAGAGTATGCGACCGTGATAACGACAACGGCGTATTACGAGGCTTTCAGAGAGGCTCGTTGGGACGCGGCGCCACGCTGGTGCTCTGTTGCGGTCTTGGATCTTTTGTTACTTGCTTGCTATGTTTTGTTTCTCTTCACGGCGCCACGCTACCACGGCAGGTCGTGCTGTCGCTGCACTTCTCTTCGGCTTTTGTATGATATGAATAGAATATCCTGGAAGGAGAAGTAATAGAAAGGACGGAAAAAAAAGAACGAGACTGATATCATATTACAATCTTTGGGCAATTTCTGGCAATTATTTGTATTCTCAGAAAGACCTGCGCCTTTGGCAATACACCACCACCACCACCAAACTCTATGTGTGTGCGTTACTTTCCCATGCATTTGTCAGTCTTGATTATCAAATTCATTTTCTATATTTATTGGCAGTAGACGACGATCTTGCTCTGTACGAACAGTGTAATACTGCAAAGACCCATATTTATAATAAACCCTTGCGAGGCATGCTCGGCATGTCACAGGGCTGCAAAGTGTCCAGGCCTACGGGCTAGAAGTTGCAGGCGGAGGATCCCTCACGTCGGTCTGGTTGCTCCTCCCGGTCTACCGTAAGCCCGTCATATTTAAATCCAGTCATTATGTGCTCTTGCTCTGTGCTGTGTATTGCTCCCGACATCGTGCCTTCTTCTTATTGAGGCACATATGCTCATGTTCTTCATTGTAGGTTGTTCCTGCCTGTTCTTTTGGGTATCTCCCGAAATGGAAGGCATGAAGGTAGTGGGCGCTTAGTTGACAAAAATAGGCCCTGATGGTAGTCGCGTGCCCCTCTTTTTTTCAGTAGCATCGCGCCTGCCGTGTCTTCACGAAGAGTCGAGGGAGTGCTGAGAGCTCGTTCGCTCTGTCCAGATCAGGCAGGCTGACGTTCTCGCATAGCGTTTCACTAGACGGATCTAAACGTGCCATTGACACTCTCAACACTGTGCAAGCTCTCACTATGCGTATTACAAGCTGTACGAACGTTTTGGCGCTGGTCTAGCCACTCTGTTACTGAGATGCGTGGCCTGCTGCGTGTCCTATTCGCGCTATCCCGCACTTGCCCCTCTTTTTCTTTTTCGCTTTCGCATTTGGTCGTTCTTGCCCTACAAGGGCAAGCTGGGCAGACAACGGCAACCTCTGCGCCCTTCGATCCCGGCGCCGCCTTCCGTATGAATGTTTTTGGTAGGATCCCCCTGCGTGTGTACCAAGTTGACGATGCGCCCTTTGCTCTTTCCTGTTTAGTCCCGCTCTGTGTTTTTGCGTTTTGCCGTGGTAGCCAACTGGAGTCCTTGTTCTCCACCTATTTCGGCGTGTCCTGTTGACTCAAAAGGGGCCATCTTCTTGCATCCTCAAACCCACACCTTGCACGGCTTTGCTTTTGAGCTTTTCTCTTCGTACCAGCTTCTTGCCCCTACGTTGACGTGCGCCCTTCTTGCTTGTCGCTTTTGTCATCATTCCTTGCATCATCTTGTCCAGGCTGTGGTTAACCCCGCCGACGCCGATAGTGGTGATCTCGACATCTCGACAGCCACTTTCTACGGCCTCATTTTCCCGACATTTTTTCAATATATATTCTGCTGCTCTACGGAGTACCTGGCGTGTTTATTTGCACACCTCGAGCCTTCCTCTGCCTGTCTTGACTATTTGTCCGGCTACCCGTCCGCGGCCTCCGTTGAGAGATCGCCCCAGGCCCTCGCCCCATCCCATTTGCCACTCACCACAGCCCATCCAGCCATCGAACTCTCGCCCCCTGGACAGTTTTCTTACACTTGCCCTTCGGCGAGCCTTCTGGCCTTTCTGGCCTGTTCTACTCCGTACCCCTGTTTTACAGCACAGCAGCTGAGCAAGCTTTCGCACAGTATTACGGCATATTCCAGATCGCCGGGCACCAGACAGTCTTATATTTCTGCCCACAGAGCCGTAAGATACATTACTCATAGTGACTCTCGCACACTGCCTACTGCACCAACAGGAGCACCCTTTCAGGCTCTGTTGGCGTGGAATCGTTTGCAGCGGGCACACAATATCGAGGCGCAGGTCTGGACAACAGCACAGCCTCAACACTATCAGTAACCTACCGAGCCTACGAACCTGCCCTGCTACCACCTTCTCCCAGTATCCACACACGCCTCCCGCCGACACACACCTGCTGCGTGCTCGGTCCTGAACAGTCGTAAACTGGCCACGAAAAAAAAACGAATCGAACTCTTCTCGAAACCACCGCCGATTTTTTTTTTGAACCTCTTCGACTTTTGTTGATCCGGCCTTTAAACTCTTCAACCTTTCCCCAAGAGCATCTTTCCATTGTCTGTCTTGAACGTCTGCACAGCACAGTGGAACGATTCGACCTCGACTTGCAACAGCTTTTGGACGGCGTCCTGCAGAAAGTAGAAAGTGGGGGGGAATACACCTAAAGAGCGCCTTTGTTCGCTGCCTATCACTACGTCCTGCCACTTCTGATCTTTCTCCGCTTTCCACCGCATCTTACTCTCTCTCCCACCAGCGGCCTCCCGTTGTCTGCGCCCTGCATCGCTCGCCCATCCTTTCGACACACACACGCAACACGCTTCACGCCTCGCCGGCGTATCAACTTGCTCCTGTGCAATATCGTCGACCCCTGAGCTGCCGCCTGCCGCCTGCCGCCTGCCGCCTGCCGCATCGTCGAATAACCATCGTCCTTTGGCTTCTCAGCCATCTCCAATAGAAACTACATAGCCCTACCCCTTCTCTTTCGACTTGACCGACATTATCCTATCTACACGAGGTGTATCGATTGCATTTACCTCGCCGAGTCTCGCCATGGCCAACAGCCGCATGGACGCCGGGCTTCCTGCGTGAGTCCAACCTTGGCTTTGTTCCTCTGTGGCCTCTACTCTCGATCAGCCTCGCCCACAGCCACGCCACTATCGGAGCGCCGTCGTTGTCTGGCATCGTGCTCTGCGAGGATGAAGACGGAGATGGGCACCATCCCTTAATTTTGATGGGATTGTTGACTGATGCTAACCTTTTTTTTTTCAAATCACAGCCAACCTAATCTTCGCGTTACGAGTATGTACCTCCCACTACGCAACATTATCACCGGTGTTCATCGAAAACCCCTTGGATGGCGCACCCCGCGCTGGTCATATTTGTGCCTCATGTGTACCGAGTGCTGACCCAGCATCTTTTCTTTAGTCATCGCGGCCGATGGTCTGTACAAACGTGACGTATTTCGTAAGTAACTAAACTCCGTCTTTTCACACAAATACATGTGTTTTCTAGACTCGTCCTCCTTTAGAAACATACTGACCCTGTTTCTTTTCCTCCTCGATGCAGGCTTCCCCGACCCCTTCGCCGTCGCCACCATCAACAGCGAACAAACGAAGACAACTGCTGTTTCCAAGAGAACGCTCAACCCGTACTGGAACGAGAGCTTTGACTTGTGCGTTTTCAAGCCTTGTGACTCCTGCTTGCTGGCATGCCCACTGTGCTAACTATTGATAACTTCTGCCTCTAGCCGCGTGAACGAAGACAGTATACTCGCCGTCCAGGTCTTCGATCAGCGCAAGTTTAAGAAGAAGGACCAGGGTTTCTTGGGCGTCGTGAACATCCGTATTGGTGATTCTGTCGAACTAATGGCGGATTCGGATGGTGAGTAGAACTTCGTTTTGGCCCAGCACCCCAAAATGATCTGTGCCGATTTCTTCCTCCCTTTTCAAATGCATTCCGGATTCTAACCTAACCTGCCACATCACAGACCAGATGCTTGCGCCCGACCTCAAAAAATCGAACGATAACCTTGTTGTGCACGGAAAACTGATTCTCAACTTGTCGACCGACCTAACATCACCCCCTCGCCAGCATCAACCCCCCCAACAGAACTCACAGCAGCCCTCCTCCCTTTCAGCAGCAGCTGCGACGCCTGGATCCAGCCGTGCCTCTGTCAACTCATCACTTGCTGCTTCCGGTGCTCGCACCCACGACCGGCCAACATCCGCCATGTCCGGCTCTGTGAACGGCGCATCATCGAGTGCCAATGCCAACAACTCCTCCACCCTCCCCATCCGTCCTGCCAGCCTCGTTGCGTCGAACACCGGCGCAGGTGGCTCGGCACCCACCCCCTCATCCTCCGCAGCGCCGCCTGCCGGTGCTCCTCCCTCCGCCGCAGGGTCGTCAGCGGGCGGTGCTGCGGGTGGACCTCACACTCGCACTACAAGCACTATGAGCCCCTTTGAGGATCACCTCGGCCGCCTGCCTCCTGGCTGGGAGCGGAGGGAAGACAACCTGGGCAGACAGTATTACGTGGACCATAACACCCGTTCCACAAGCTGGACTCGCCCTACCGCGAACGGAGCTGTTGAGAGAAGCAACCAAGAAGCGGCCACGCAAGTCGAGCGCCAGCGCCATCAAAACCGTACACTTCCCGAGGACCGTACGGGCGCCAGCTCGCCCACGCTCCACCAGGACCATGTACAGCAACAACAGCAGGCGGCTGCCGCAGCGGCATCCGCGGCACCTGGTTCCGGTACAGTAATGCACACTGGAGCCACCAGCCCCGGTACCGGTGAGCTCCCTCCCGGCTGGGAGCAGAGATGGACCCCCGAAGGCAGAGCGTACTTTGTGGACCACAACACGCGGACGACGACCTGGGTCGATCCCCGCCGGCAGCAGTACATCCGCATGTACGGAGGCCAGAACAGCTCCAACGGTGTCATCCAGCAGCAGCCAGTATCCCAGCTCGGCCCGCTGCCCAGTGGTTGGGAAATGCGTCTTACTAATACTGCTCGCGTTTATTTTGTCGACCACAACACTAAGACGACTACCTGGGACGACCCGCGTCTGCCTTCGTCGCTTGACCAGAACGTTCCTCAGTACAAGCGTGATTTCCGGAGGAAGCTGATCTACTTCCGCTCGCAGCCTGCTATGCGCATCCTGTCTGGTCAGTGCCACATCAAGGTGCGCCGTTCGCACATCTTCGAGGACTCGTTCGCCGAGATCACCCGCCAGACTCCTCACGATCTGAAGAAGCGTCTCATGATCAAGTTTGACGGCGAGGACGGTCTCGACTACGGTGGTCTTTCTCGCGAGTTCTTCTTCCTGCTCTCGCACGAAATGTTCAACCCTTTCTACTGTCTGTTCGAGTACTCGGCCCACGACAACTACACGCTGCAGATCAACCCACACTCGGGCATCAATCCCGAGCATCTCAACTACTTCAAGTTTATTGGACGTGTTGTCGGTCTGGCTATTTTCCACCGCCGCTTCCTCGATGCCTTCTTCATCGGTGCTTTGTACAAGATGATGCTGGGCAAAATGGTTGTCCTCGCGGACATGGAGGGTGTGGATGCCGACTTCCACCGCTCGCTGCAGTGGATCTTGGACAATGACATTTCCGGCGGTATCCTGGAGCAGACCTTCTCAACAGAGGACGAGCGTTTCGGTGTTTTGACGGTCGAGGATCTGATCCCTGGTGGCCGGGACATTGAGGTGACCAATGAGAACAAGAAGGAGTACGTCGACCTGATGGTGAAGTGGCGTATTGAGAAGCGTATCTCGGAGCAGTTCAAGGCGTTCCGGGAAGGTTTCAATGAGCTTATCCCGCAGGATCTCATCAACGTTTTTGATGAGCGCGAGCTGGAGCTGTTGATAGGTGGTATCGCCGAGATTGATGTCGACGACTGGAAGAAGCACACCGACTACCGTGGCTACACGGAGTCAGACGAGGTGATCCAGTTCTTCTGGCAGACGGTGCGCTCATGGGATGGTGAGCAGAAGTCGCGTCTGCTGCAGTTCACGACGGGTACCTCGCGTATTCCGGTGAACGGTTTCAAGGACTTGCAGGGCAGTGACGGCCCAAGACGCTTTACGATTGAAAAGGCGGGTGATATCATCAACCTGCCCAAGGCCCACACATGGTACGTACCCTATTTCCCACTCATCCTCTTTTGTTCTTCATACTGTGTTGGAACTCTTCTAACATTACATCAGCTTCAACCGTTTGGACCTCCCTCCTTACAAGAATTTGGAGATGCTCCAAGGCAAGATGACGATTGCTGTCGAGGAGACCATGGGCTTCGGGCAGGAATAGATTCTGCCACAACCTGAGGTCCCATCGACAGGCGCGCCAATGTTGATATTTTGTTTTCTTGCTGCTATTACTTTTCCTTTGTGTATTTTGGGCTATCTTCTCTTGTTTCTCTTGTTACCTATCATACTTGCACGTTGGTTGTTGTTTGCGTCTTTTGATTTTCAATCCCGTTTCTATGTTACTTTCCCCCCTTGCACCAAACCTTGCGTGTTCTTGTGTTGTCTATTTTATCTCTTATCTTTGCGTGGTTTTTCATGTTCGCTTATCAAATGGAAGTATCGATATATTTTTCGCATTCAGAGTCTTTTGTCTTTGAACGATATGCAGCACAAATTTGGAGAACGTTTTTTTCTTCTGTTTTACTCTTTGCGTTTTTCTTTTCTTTGCTTGCTTTTCTCTTCCCTTTCTTCTTTCTGTTTGTGCTGCACGGTGTTAGGTGGCATAGTCGAAACAGTCTCTACCTTACATTCTCGTCGATTTTTGACCTGTCAAGTTGTATAAAGCTCGTCTCGGACGCTCCGTGTACACACAGCCTACCCCCCCAAATAGTTACGTCTATCGTTTAGCAGAATATATTCGCTCCTTCCCCGTGACGATGAGTTCGTGTGACTTAATGGCCACATTGAATGTGGCACTGTCAGCATTGCGTTGCATGCTTATAATCTCCGCCACGCTTTCCGTCATGGAGCCAATCCATGAGCACTGTACTGTATATTTCAAGCAGTGTACGCTTTGCAGTATTGTAGTTTCAAGTCTTTAGTGGTTTTCAATTTTTTGTGTTCGTTTTCTCTTAGGCGCAATAGGGGCCGAGAATATATGTACATGTATGTAATATAAGGGTTGTGAAGAAATATGGGGTGAAATAGGTGGGCAATGCATGGGGAAAACAAAGGAAGTCAAAAGAGGCAATGAAATGAAAAACCAGCAGCAATATAAAAAGAGACTGGGCAATGGAAAGCCCAGTCAAAGTCCAGCACCGCTCCCAACATCTACTAATAGCCCCGTCAATGTTAATTTCTGTCTTTTTTCAATTTTTTTTTACTCTTTCCGGGTCAAAAGAGAGAGTAAGTAGTCTAGTTGGGGACTATGTAGCCCTTCCGGCCGCTCAACCCGCTTGGACCAGAAACAGGTACCAAACCACACAAGCAAGTACACAGAAAGATACAAGGCACTTGTGCATCTACTTCCGGTACCACATGCGGGTGATCTTGGTCTTCCGCTGCTTGCGCATCAGCTGGAAGACACCGTACATGAGGGCCTCGCTAGTGGGCGGGCAGCCAGGAACGTAGACATCGACGGGGACAACCCGGTCGCAGCCACGGACGACGGAGTAGCTGTAGTGGTAGTAGCCACCGCCGTTGGCGCAGGAGCCCATGCTGATGACCCAGCGGGGCTCAGGCATCTGATCGTAGACCTGGCGCAGGGCGGGGGCCATCTTGTTGGTGAGTGTGCCGGCGACAATCATGATGTCGGACTGGCGAGGGGAGGCACGGAAAATGATACCGTAGCGATCCTGGTCGTAACGCGGTGTAGAGAGGTGCATCATCTCGACGGCGCAGCAGGCGAGACCGAAGGTCATGGGCCAGAAGGACGACTGGCGGCCCCAATTGGCAATGATATCGAGGGTGGTTCTAGTAGACGGTTAGAGTGATGAACAAAAATGGTACAGGCAGAAAAGACAGAAACCGAGGGAGGGAGGGTGCACGTACAAGGCGTATTGGACAAGGCCCTTGGTGCCTTCCTGGCTGGGCAGGGGCACTTCTTTCCGTTCACGGCGAGCGAGGCCGGTGGCGCCGTGTGAGTGGTGCTGCTCGACGGCGGCGGCATTGCTCTGGCGTGCGGACGAGGAGAGCGGCGCGCTGGACAGGAGGGTCGTGTGGAGGGAGGTGGCGGCCGGGGCGGCGCGGAAGGGGACCAGGGCGCCGGTGCTGGAAGCAAAGGGCATTGGCTTGGCTGGAGAGAGTGAGTTAGTACAAGCAAGCAAAATAGCAGAATGTGACAAAAGAGAAGGGCAAGCTGGACAGTAGAGGGTATCGATGTCTATCCACGGCCATGTACATATCGAAAGTCGCGTCGATAGCGGGCCAATGGAAACGGGCAGCGAGGAGGGGACGAAGAGACAAGAGGGTCACGATGTGGGATAAGCACGAACCTCGCAGCATTGCTGTGGCCCTTGTCCGTAGAGAAGCAGACATGGCTGTGGGATGTGATGGTTGAGAGGAGAGGGAGGGGAGATGCGTGTCGTTGGCCGGTGAGGGCCAAAGGGGGCTGCTCGATGTGTGCAAGTGTGGCGAAGGCCGCAGATGTTGGCTTTTGCCTCTGTCGTTTCTCGGATTGCCGGTTCGGCTGTTGTCGCAAAGAATTAATTCAATCAATTGAACCGGATCGGCACGGTCGCTGGCAGTATCGGTCGTGTCTGTGTGTTGTGATGGGGGTGTGTCCAGGGCAATTGGCGGGCGTGGGCGACTGGGCGGGCTGGGGGCTGCAAAAAGTGATGATAATTCCTCGGGAGGAGGAAAAAGGTGCCCTCCTGTGCTAAGAGGCGGTACGGTACGGAGGAGGTTTTTGCGGCTTTTGTCGCCTCTGGCGTTGGTCAGAAAAGGCGAGGCGCTGATTGGCCAGGGGCAGCTATAGTGGAGCCGGCCCAGTGCGTACAGTGTACGTTTTTCCGGTTATAAAATACGGATTGTTGCATACATGGGAAAGTGAGATATCAATGCACGTAAGCGTGATGCGAGAAGAAGACAAGGACGACGACGACAAGAAGGGACAAAGATAGACCACAACTCAACACAACTTAACACAACGACGTGAACAAAACAAATGAAATATATTCTTCTGTACAGGGAAGCTCTATGCCATGCACTATGGCCATTAAGATGAATAAGAAACGCAGGAAAAACGTGAAATGCATGCCGTCCTCGTCTATGCCCTTTTCCTCCCTTTGTCCGATTCCATATCCTTACAGATTCATACACATACACACACACACACACACACACACCTACAACTGCAGCGGCAACTGCTCATGCCGTGTGCTTGTAGCGCTCGTCCAGCAGCTCGCCCACGCTCTTCTTCATCCGCGCATCCTCAGCAGCACCAGAGTACCGCTGCTGCAACGCCAGCTCCACTTCCGACAGCTTGCCCGTTGCCTGCGCAGCAGCTGTCTGGGCCTTACTTGTTTCGGCGGCCAGCACCTCGCGGCCCTTGTCGACGGCACGGCTGGCGACGTTCTTGGCCGTTGCAGCCGCCTCGTTGGCCTGGGCAATCGCCGCCTTCTGCAGGCCCTTGGCCTCGGCCTTGACAGTTTCTGTCACGGCGGCCGCACGGTCCATCACAGCGGCCTTGGCTGCTGCTGCTGTGGCCGCAGGCTCCTCGCCACCAAACGCCTGCCGCCAGAGCTGGCCCAGCCGGCCCTCGGCGTTCTCGCGCACCGCGACCCAGTCGGTCGTCTGCACCTTACGCACAGCGCCCTCAATTTCTGTGTTCCACCGCGTCTTTAGCTCCTCAACAAACGACGACCGCGGCTGCCGCGACGTCTCCGGTTTGGATGGGTAGTAGAACTCCTGTGCGGCGGCCGCTGCCGAGAGATCGGCCGGGGTTTCGGCAGCATGGGGCGTGGCCAGGCGGGCGGCCGTGATGGGGTCGGCGAGGGCGAGCGCGCGCAGGACGCTGGTGTTGGCGCGCAGGATGTCGCACTGCCGCTGGCGGTTGCGCTGGTGTGCGAGGACCGTGAGGTAGGCGACTGAGAGCGTGAGCGTGACGCCGCCAGTCTGGAAAAATGTCAGTAAGAAGGCGACAATAAACATAAATTGACAACTACTTGTGCTTCGTAGCTGCATGCAAACTGAATCCGGCTCGCGAGGAGACATACAAATCCTGTGGTGAAGCCCATGGCTCCGGTGGGTTGTGAGGTGACGCTGACGATAAAAAGGGGGAGCTGTTTCGGCCGGAGCGAGACGCCTTATCGTGTTGTTGTTGTTGTGTGTTTGCTGTCGCGAGTTCTGCGGCTAGATTGACTGCCCGTGACGTTATGTCCTTGATTCGACTCGTTCCTTCCTCGTTCTGGTGACGGAATCGAGAATGGAAAGATTTCGCGTCCCAGGAGATTTCGCTAAAGTGAGCAGAGTTCGGGCCATGGCACATGCGCTATTTTCCAGGCGACGCAGCGGTGCCTGCAGTACTTTTCGGGGTGCTGGAACCACTGTAGAGCCGCTTTCTGGGCACTAGGATCGGCGCATAATTATCATGTAGCTACTCCGTATTACTACGCGCAGTATGCACGGAAGCAGGGAAGGCACGCGGCAATACCCGATCCACATTTTTTGCAGGAACCAAGACGCAGCGGAAGAGAGAGAACACAGCCGCACGTGACCTCAAGTTTTAGTGGGAGAAAAGTTCGAGATGTCAAAAGTGCTCCACTAGCTTCAACCTCAACTCTCACGAGATATTCGACGACAACCTTTCTACGCACCTCTCTCCCCAAACACGACGCCAATTGGGCTCGCAGACCACCAAAACACCATCTGGGACGACAGCCAACTCCTCGACACCCACGATACCCCCCCACCCACCGTCGCCATGGCTGGTGGTCTGGTCAAATACCGGCATCTGAGCCGCGACTCTGCACATCGCCAGGCCCTGCTTCGCAACCTGGTCTCGTCCCTCATCAAGCACGAGTCAATACACACAACATGGCACAAGGCAAAGGAGGCACAGCGGCTGGCTGAAAAGCTGATTACCTATGCCAAGCGCGAGAACGAAGAGACGCGCCGGAAAGCGCAGGCCATTCTTTACGTGAGTTTTTCCTGGAAGCGAACAAAACAAAGAGCCTGCGACGTAACGGAAAACGGAAAATGCTGACACCTGCCACCACACTCTGCAGACCCCCCACCTCCTCATGCCCAAGCTGTTCGGCCAGCTCAAGGCCCGCTACGCTGACCGCCCCGGCGGCTACACCCGCGTCCTGCTTACCGAGCCCAAGAAGGACGACCAGGCTCGGTCTGCCATCCTCGAGCTCGTTGACGGCCCCTACGACATGCGGTTTGCCCTGACTGCCGCTGCTATTGCTCGCGACCGCACGCTGGGCCGTGAGTCGTCGGAACTGACGCTGCGCAACCGCAGCAAGGTTGTGCGATACCGCAAGGAGGGCGAGCACGAGTTTGAGCTCATGGTCCGCCGGACGCAGAAGCTCCGCCTCGACCAGGCCGGCACGCAGCTGGCCGACATGGAGCCCATTATCTCGCAGCGTCCGCCCAAGGCCGACGAGGAGCTGAAGCGTGCCAAGCCCACGCACGACTACTGGAACCCGGGCAAGAGCAGCGGCTCCTCTGGCCGCCGGAAGAACCCCAAGGCGCTGACGGATAAGATTGGCGATCCTGAAAACAAGGCACCGTCGCCGCCGTTATAGAAACGGGATACGGAAAAGGGCGACGGATGAACGGTTAACAGATGTGGGAATATGATATGACGAGCCAAAAAATAAAGGCGAGAAAATGAGAGAGTGCTCTCAGTATTTGTGTACAGCATTAACTCTATATACCATTGTAAGATATAAAGTAAAAACTCCTTATATGAAATGATCTATATACCATGTGTCCCTGAAAAAAAAAAAAAAAGCTAGTCTGAAAAAACAACTATGAAACGATGGCAGTGAAAACAACGACAGGACGCCCATATGCTTTTGTAGATCTAATGCGATGCGGTCCGAAATATACAGTCTATATTCTCCCCCTTTTTGTCTGCCTTCGGTGTTTACAAACCCTTGTCCTCTTCAAAGACAAAGGTGTCGCTGCGCTCACGCAACATCTGGCCAACGCTTGCGCTGCCTACAATTCGCTCCAGCTTGAAAGCATCAAACTGCGAGAACATGGCCCGCACTGTGCCTTGGCCAGGCTCGAGCTTCTGGCTGCGCTGGCTGCGTGCAAGGAAACCGCCCGTGATCTCAGTATAGAATGTCGGGTTCTCCGGCAGACCATACAGAATCACCGTGCGCACACCGTTGATTTGGTTGCGACGGAAGTGGTGTGCACGCTCCGAGTAGAGCAACACACGGTGGCGGCCCGTCAAGAAATGTGACATCGCCCGCGATGCTTCGGGAACGGACGCATACTCGGAGATGGCGCCGAACGTCACATTCGCTACCGCTACCGAAGTTGCGAACCAGTTGCGGACGCGCACAAAGTCAAGGTACGACGGGATGAACACCAGCACACCGGTGCTGCGATTGGCCGCAGTGCTGCCACTGCCCGTCCGCGTCTTAGCAATGAGTGTCGGCACAACTGCCTTTGTAAAATAATCAAAGCGTGCGTCGGGTTCAGCCTCAATTGTCGGCGACTCAAAGCGCGAGAACGTCTGCTTGACACCGCGCACACCAATACGTCCGACGATGCCCTTGTACTCGCCTGCCTGCACACGCACGCGACCCGCCCAGTTGTGGCAGAAGCGGCGGAACAGTTCGGAAAGAGCTGGCGTATGCACTGACGAAAACACCACCGTCTGGCGGTAGTACTTGGCGCGGTCATCGAGATACCAGCTGCGCAGACGGCTAATGTCGTACTCGTTGTTGTCGCGCGGCAGCAAGTTGAGGTGGCTGAAGATGTGCTCAACGTGCTCCCAGTTCTGCATGAGAAGCGCATCGGCCTGGTCGAGAAGCACCACCTCGATGGAGCTCAGGAAATCAAAGTCCGTCTTGGGCCTGCCTTTGCGCTTGGACTGGGCCAGCGACGTTGCCAGAGTGTCCTCGGAGCCCATGGCGATACGGAGACCGAGAGGGCTTGCGATGATAATATCCGAGTTATAGAATTGGGAAAAGTACTTGACGGTCTTGCGCGTAAATTTGAGGCCCAGACGGAACATGTCGTCATCGTTACCCTCGAACAGGTCGCGGAAGTCGGCTGGCCGATCCTCGGGGATCGATGAGCTCTTGTCCACGTATGTGTCGTCGAACCGCTTGCGGTTTTCTTGTTGCTCAGGCTTGTACACAGAGCAGATGGCGTCAACCATGCGGGCACACGACTGGCGTGTTGGCAGGAGAATGAGCACCTTGGGCCGGTTATAGCCCTGATCACGGTACTCGTCGTTCTCGTCATAGTCGTCGTCGTCATCCGCCGCGCCGCTCTCCTGTTTCTTCCGAGCAATCTTGGCCAGTTTCTCGTTGTTCTTGAGCACCCGGTCGCGAGTTCTACTTTGTTAGTACGTGAAATAGATATGTGAGATAGATATGTGAAATAGAATAGGACATAATGAGCACCCGGTAGGGACAAGCTTACTTGAAAACGTGGTTCACAGCGTGGAGACTGGCAAGCTTGCGCAGGGCGTCACCGTTCTGCGGACTCCGCTCACAAAACAGAGTGTCATAGTAGTTGAATAGCAGCGGCGCCACGGTCTGCTGGTCAGGGCTGAATTGCGCCTTGTTGATGTCCGCCAGACGCTTCTTGAGCTTCAGTTGCTGGGGGCTCTTAACGGGGGCCGGCGCAGTGAACGAGTCTTCAGTTTGCGTCTTTGGCAGAGTGAAGACCTGCCGTGTGTCGTTGATTTTGCTCTTGCATGTCGTCCAGTTGTCGCCCTGGATGGCTTCGAGCCGCAACTCGACGTCTTTGAGATTCGGTGCCGAGTAGTGCGCCTCAAAGGGATCTGCGGTGTCCACCTGTTCGTCGTCGTCGTCGTCGTCGTCATTGTCGAGACCTTCTTCGGCGTCGTCGTCTTCCTCGTCCATGTAGTCGACGTCCTTTCCCTCGCCCTCCTCATATTCGGGTTCCTCATCCTCCCCCTCCTCGTCACTTCCGCTCTCATCTTCTTCGCTATCCTCTTCATCCTCGCTGTCGTCCTTGATTGGCTCCGCAACGGCGCCGTTTTCCAGCTTCCGCCGCTTGGCCGCAGGAGCAGCCGTTGCTCGGCTCTCAAAACTCTGCATGAGCGCCCGGTAGGCCGCCTTCTTCTTTTCAGACTCGGACTCCTCCTCGGACTCTTCAACTTCTGATTCTACCTCGTCCTCACTTGGCGACTCGGGCTCAGAGTCTTGCTCTTCGGCGCTGTATGAGGTCAGTATCTACTTGTCTTCATCTCTCTCTCTCTCTCTCAAAAAGGAAAGAAAGAAGAAAAGAAAAAGAAAAGAAAAAAGAAAGAAAAAAAACTCATAAATGATTGATGAAATGAGCTGAAACATGCTAGACTCACTCTTCTTGTGCAGCAAGGCGAGAGCTGTCAAAACGGGCGGCGCGGCCACGTCCTCTTGCTCCTCTGCCGCGACCTCTGCCACGGCCACGTCCGCCGCGATCACCGCCGCGCATGCCGCCGCCTCGTGCACCACCGCCCCGTGCACCGCCTCGAGAGCCACCTCCTCGTGGGCCGCCTCGGCCACGAAATTTCGGTCCAGGGCCCATGGTTGGAGAGTGTGTCGTGAGCCAGAAAAAGGCTGAAGAAAAGTGTTGTTGTTGTTGTGTTGTTTTTGCACCTCCCCTAAACGGCAGTGAAAATGCTTCACAAGGTAAAGGTCAGAGGCGCATTCTCATATAAATGGGCAGTAGCGACCCTGTAGCCTTGTTCGCACCTGCTAACAGGGGAATAAGTTAAGTAGCAATACTCAAAAAAAAAAAAAAAAAAAGGTGCCACAATCTGCGCCACACCTCTCCTATCAGTCTTATCTTAGCGCGCACAAAGAAACCCCACCAGCGATGCGAATGCCCTCAAAATTAATTCTGCACGATTTTCCAACGTCGTCTGTCCAAAAGCGGCCAGTTAGCGAAAAAGGGACGCCCTCGACCCCCCTCCAACGACACCCTTTCTCACCCCCCATTCCGGCCCAAAAAGCGTCATTGTCACGCTCGTTATTGTTACGCGCGTCGCCCGTCGTTCCGCATCGATTTTTTTTGCAACGGCATTTTCTCACTTTGCGTTTTCGCCCCTCATCGACGACCTCCTGTTTTCCGTTTTCCCGCTTCCATCTTCGATTTTCGAGATTCGATATCCCACTGTACCCGACCCCCGAACCGCAATCATGGCTGTCGAGAAGGAGCAGTTCCTCCACCTGGCACGTCCCGTCGTGCCCGCGGCATCGGCCAACTTCAGTGCCAACGTTGCGCCCATTACCGTCACCATCCAACCCCAGGTAGGTCTCTTTTGTTGTTGTCGTCGATTACATCGCCACCCTGTTCAGCCTCCACGTCCATCGCGTCGTCCATATGTCTGACACCCCACTTTCCTAGGCCATCGTTTCCATCCTCGACCATGCCGTGCGGAGAGAGACATCGTCGACGCAGTCCACCCGCGTGATCGGCGCGCTTGTTGGTGTCCGGTCTGAGGACGGCCTTGAGGCCGAGGTGCGCTCGTGCTTCGCCATCCCGCACACTGAGACGGACGACCAGGTCGAGGTGGATGTCGAGTACCAGAAGAACATGCTGGCCTTGACCCTCAAGGCGTCGCCGCGCGAGTCGCTGCTCGGTTGGTATACCACATCGCACGAGCTCAACTCGTTCTCGGCCCTCATCCAGAACTTCTTCGCCGCCCCGGAAACCGGCACGTTCCCCTACCCCGCTGTCCACCTGACCATCAGCACCGACGCTGGCAAGGATATTGAGACCCGCTGCTACGTCTCGTCACCTGTTGCCGCCAGCCCCGACCGCGCCGCCGATTCTTGCTTCTTCGCCGAGGTCCCCCACCGTGTTCTGTACGGCGATACTGACCGCTCGGCTCTCGAGGCCGTTGCTGCTGCCGCAAGCCCCGCAAACCTCGAGTCTCGCTCGGCACCCGTCGTTACTGACGTCGAGGCCCTTGCCCGCAGCATCGAGCAGACCCTGGACCTGCTAGAGCGCACATCTGACTTTGTCGGCGCCGTCCTCGATGAGGAGAAGGAGCCCAACCATGCTCTGGGCCAGTACCTGATGAACGCCATGTCGCTCGCACCCAAGGTCGACAGCGCCAGCATCGAGCACGACTTCAACAACCACATCCAGGATGTCCTGATGGTCTCGTACCTGACCAACACCATCCGCACCCAGATCGACCTTTCGCAGCGCTTGGCAACGTCCACGCTGAACCTGGGCGAGAAGGACGGCGAGAAGAAGGAGGGCGAGGAAGGCAAGAACGAGCGCGGCAGCGGTGGTCAGCGTGGCGGCAAGCGTGGTGGCCGTGGTGGTGGCCGGGGAGGTGGCCAGCAGCGCGAGCCCCGTGAGCCCCGCGAGCCACGAGAGCCGCGAGAGCCCAGGGAGCCGCGTGAGCCGGCGGAGTAAATGGGGCGTCTTTCTGTTAACAAAGGTGTGAAGACGTGAAAGAAAGAAAAGAGCATAAAAAGTGTGGGGTCTAAAATTACATTGGTTGCCTTTTTTCTTCTTCTGTTACTGGTTCTTTATTTTCCTTTAATGTCGTTTATTAAACCAGAGTTTTGGGGATTTCTTTTTCTATTTTTTTTCCGGCTCATGCTGTGAGGTCACGGACAACGATCAAAACGAGAAAACGCGAAAAAGAACGGAGAAAATACACGATTTTAAGATACATGTTGTGAGGTCCACAGTCTGAGGTACAGCTGCCTGGCCACCTCATTTGTTTCCCCCCCATCGAGGTTAACGTACGATAAGGGGGCACGTCGATAGGTCTGGCTTGGGACCAGACTCCAAGGCGATGGGCGGACGATAAAACTTACGAACTCACAAAACGATAAATGAAATAAATCATTCAACTAATTTGGGCCTACTGTCTGTGGTTGAGCAGACACGTTTGGGAATTACTCTCTAAATGTGCGTCTTTCTAGCACGATGAGGTGTGGCTAGATGATGACATTGTCCGCCTTTTGTATGTCTCGTCTCCTCTCTGTGCCTAGTATCCCCAAAATTGTCGTCTATGCAGCCTGCAGCATAAAGCCGTAACCACTGACCCTGATAACATGCACAAATCGAAAAAAAAAAATATGAATGAGGAATGTGAAAATACGACGATGAGTTAAGTGAAAAGTAATAGGAAATGAGAATGAACTCCATAATGCAGCCGGTCCTCCCGTGACGCCAATTTTTTGTACCCGCCCCATGTGATGTGATAGGAGCTAGAAACAGCATGATAGGAAAAAGACATTTTGTGTGATTGTGTGATAAAATAAAGAAGCAGCCCCATGACGGCTGTTTCGTTTTCGCCTCGCTACTGCGTTGACATGGGCTTTTGCGGTAGTGTGGCTGGGTTGCCATAGTTTGGCAAGTTACCGTATGCCTGACCAGAGCCTTTTTGGCCCTGTGGTGAGCCGTTTGCCTGGTTGGGTCCCTTTGGCGCGTGCGCGCCGTTGGGCTTTTTGGGTCCTCCATGGGTAGCATTATGCGGGACATTCATCTTGTAGTGAGAAGGGCCTCGCGGTGCACCATGAGGGGGACCGTGCTCACGGGCAGCCACTGGCATATGGCCATGGACAGGTGCACCGGGGGCAGGCGGACCGAGGCCCATGTTGTTGCCATAAGGGTCATGGTAGGCCACAGGCCCTGGGTACGGCTGCGGCCCCATCTGCGGTCCCATCTGCGGTCCCATCTGCGGTCCCATCGGGTAGGCATTCGTCGAGCTGTTCGAGCCCTGGCGCATCATCCCGTAGCTCGACGTAGTGCTGCCACCGTACGGCGACGTAGACAAGTTGGCCTGCTGGAAGCCACCGCCGTTGCTGTACGGCATAACGACTTGAGGCTGACCCGGGCTCATACCCATGGGCACAGGACCGCTGTTAACGCCATATGCAGCATGGGGATTGCCCACTGGGATGGGCATGGTGGTCATGGGCATTGCCGCCATAGGGCCCGTCCCAGGCACGAAAGATTGCGTCTTAGGGTTAAATCCGTGGCGGGTGTAGGTGCCCGCATAGCTTCCCGGGATCGGGTGTTGCGCCTTCGGGTCGTTGGGGTTGAAGTGTGCTGGCAGCTGGCCATAAGCATACGTCATGCCAGCCGGAAGAGGCCCCCCAAAAGGAGCTCCGGGCCGGGCTTGTGGCAGAGGGTAGGCTGCACCGTTGTACGGCGGCTGTTGGTGTTGCTGCCAGTGCTGTGGTGGCGTGGCATTTGGTGGCTGGCCAGGTTGTGTGTACTGATACGGTGGCGGTCCATTTTGTGCAGGATGGCGAGGCAGGCCAGGCTGATGTGTGTACTGAGTTAGTGTTAGTAAAATGAATGCACGGAAGGACATGGTGATGAGTAGCATGACTACAAGAAATACATACATGAGGCATGCCGTTTGCTGGCGGGATGTGGCTGTTGCCAGACACGACTGGCGGATACACAGCCTGCGATGTACCGTATGCAATCGGTGGCTGCATATTGTTGTTTGTATAGTGCGGTCCGTGTGGCTGCTGCTGCTGCTGTTGCTGCTGCTGCGGGAGAGACTGGCCTTGGTGCTGTTGCTGTGCATTGTACGGGATGTTGACAAGGTTGCCAGTGGGCATGAACTGCGGATTGACCCAAGTCGCCTGCTGCGAATGGTGGTAAAACGGAGTGTACTGCGACCGTGAATCAAAGCTCTCCGAGTCATCGCGCCGCTGTTTGCCTGTCTTGCCCTTCTTGCCCAAGGCAGCCCTGTCCTTGGCTGAGACCGAGCTGGCTCTAGAGATACCGGTTCCGTCGTCGTTTTCAGGCGTGGACGCTTCGGTGGGCATAGCAAAGATACGTTCTCTAGCCTTGTTGTAGGCCTCCTCGCGCTCTTCGCGGGTCATCTTCTCCTTGGCAGGCGGGGCCTTGTCCTTCGAGTCGCTTCCGTCCTCGGATGTAGGTTTCGATGGACCTGCGCTTGTCGACTGGTCAAACTCTTCACCACGCCGCATAATCTTCCTTGGCTTGACGATTTGTGGAGGCGTGTTTGCGCTGTCAGGAGTGTTGACTGGCACGAAGCTGGCCAGGGGCGGTGGCACGCGGCAGAACGGCGTGCGGTATATGCGCACGGAACCAGCCACGGCCTCAAACGAGTGCGTCATGTGGTAGTAGTCAGCCAGTTTGTGTGTGAGCATCCGGCAAAAGGAATTGCTCGGCGGAAGGTCCATAAATGGCTCCTTTGAGTTCTGCACAAAGTCGACAACCTCACTCTCGAGTCGCAGAAGGAAGACACGGTTTTTCTGCGAGGACATGGCATCTAGTAGCTTCTCGTCAGGGTTCTGGCCGTTGCCACCGCCCGGCGTGGATGCACTGGTGGCGAGCTGTACACGAGCCTCGGTCACAGGCTGCTGTTCGGAGGAGCTGCTGTGCGGGGTCACCGCACCAGACACCACGGGTCCCTGGTTGCTGAGCGGGACAAGGCGAGGCGGCATGTCGCCAAGCTGAATACGCTGGACACGTGCCGCAACATCAGACCCCATACGGGACGAGACCAGGAGCGAACGGCGGACCGAGAACGAGTCGTCCTCGTCAGCGGCGGCCTTCACACTGGCACTGTCGTCCGGCCGCAGCGACTCTTTTTCATCAAGGGCGTTGAATGTCGTGCCTGACGTGATGCTCTTGCCGTCCAAGCTCGGCGGCTTGGTGCCGAGCTCGGAGCTGGAATCGGCCTTCTGTGACACCTCATCTGACGAGGATGGGTTGGTCTGGTTGGTGCTGAGTGTAGCACTCGCAGCAGCACTGGGAGCAGTGCTCGATGTACCTGCCGTGCCGGCTTGTCCGTCTGCAGCTGCATCCAGAGCGGCATCATTCAGAACCAGTCCGGGGGCCGTGGGTGCAATTTTTAGCGACTCCAAGCCATCTGCAATGGATTCCTCGGCCTTCCCGGTCTTCTCAGCGGGCGGGACCTCAGTCTTCTTTGGAGCGGCAGCCGGCTTCACGGGGACTGCTACCTGCTTCTTTGGCGACTTGGCAGCACCGACGACAAGGGGGAAGGCCTTATTGGTCTTTGGTCCTTTGGCGTTGCTTGTCGGGGTAGCGTTGGCAGCCTTGGGCGAGTTTTGTGATGTCGTTGTGGCTGACGGTAGGTCCTTTTTTGTTGCTGACGCAGCCACCTATTGAAGAGGGGAAAACGATCGTTAGTCTAAGGTCATGATGCATCTAGAGGGAACGAGGGCCATGAAAAGTATGAGAGGAAAAGCAAACCTTGGCAAAAGACATCTTTCCTGTTTCTGTCGCCATCGTAACGTCTTGCCGTTGGCGTAGATCAATCGGATGATAGTTGAGAGGGACAAATATACTTGGCGTTCAAAACAACAGCTGCAGATATTGCTGCTGTTGTTGACGGTGCTGTTGTTGTTGTCGTATAATCCACCAGTTCGCTGCCCAAATCGAGCAGCAGTCAAATTTTGAGGTGAGAAGAGTAGGTTGTTAAAAAAGGAGAGCGGAGTAGAAGGGCAAACGATGCTCGTTAGGTGTCGACTTTTTGACGACACGAGCGGCGGTGCTGCTGATTGAAAATGGGCAAACGGACGACTGTATGCCAAATAGCTCTGGGAGAAGAAAAAGATCTCAAGGGACGAAATTCATAAAATCAACCGAGAAGGAGAGGCGCGCGCCGGGAACCATCGTTGTTGCCAGTCGTTGGGAGGAAGGAACGGCGATGTCAGGGCGTCGTGATCTGTCAAAGAAGGGCCGGAAGATGGGGCGAGACAAGGCGAAATCGAGAAACAAAGTACCAGACGAAAGAAGAGAACGGCAACAAAATGAAAAGAACCGGGTAGCTGTCGGCTGCTTCTAGCTATGCCATGCCGTAGGAAAAGGCTGCGAGTTGGCTCGGCTGGTTGGTACTGTCGAAAAGCTCTCCTCGAATGGGATGGAGAGATGGCGCTGTGGGTGCTGCAAACCGGAGGCGGATGCGGTGCGGCTGGCGCGGACGAATTGCTTGCGTTGCAAGCAGATTTGGTGATGGTTGAGATCAAAACGGACCCGATGCTGGATAATTTATGGAGGTGGGTTTTGTGTGGGTTTGGTGCTCTGGATTGTGAGGATTATTAGGAAAGAACAAAGGCCAAGGAGAGAAGGAGCAACGCGCCGTTAGAGTGGGAAAAGAGGGTGGAGTCTTACTTTTGGGTTGAGAAAGGCGGTCGTCTGCTCTTTCCTGCTAAGGTTTCTCGCTAATAGCTTTCCTGCTGCTTGGCTGCTTGAGAGGTCCTGGCAGGAGCCCCACTCTTTCCTGTTTTCTGCCCGGCAAATTTGACCGACCGCCCAAAATTTACGTGGTGCCATGAAAGCAAACCAGAGCCAATACGAGTCGAGTCACGTGTGAGGTAAATGGCAGTAGTGTGAGAGCCCTTTCCGCTACGTACTTGCCTTGCAGATGGGAGGTCCACCATTTCAATGTGCGAATTACCAAGAAGCAACTGCAGAGCCTCAGCTCATGGGGGCATCTTTCGATCCAACAGCTTCAATTCAAATCGTCTACTTTTGTTCATCTTCACAGCAAATTTGAAATATAAAGCGCAACCCTTTTCTTCTGACACACAATGTATCCACGCCGTGGACCACCCAAGTCGACCCCGGCGAACGTCGTCTGCCAGAAATGTTTAAAACGAGATACGTCTTTTCATTTTTGCTTATTTTGTTACTTTTGTTTATTTTGTTTATTTCTGCTCGTTTCTGCTCATTTCTGCTTATTTTTGATGACTCCTCGCTAACATAAACTACGCCACTACTCGTACGAGTGCAAAGTCGCGCCACAGGACCGGCCGTACAAGGCCCGCCCGTCGCGGTCGCAGCAGCTGCGGAACCCGAAGCTGGCACCCAAGCTGCATGAAGAGACATTCAACGCACTGGAGTTGAAGAAGGGCGTGGCCGATGAGGAGCTCGCCAAGAGAGAGGCAGAACGGGCCAAGAAGCGGCGGCACAGCAGGAGCGTCAGTGTGAGCAGCAGCAGAAGCGAGTCCGATGCTGATCGGCGGCGAAAGAAGGGCAAGGAACGTGGCAGCCGGCGGCGACGTTCGCCAAGCTACTCATCACCTAGCTCTGCATCCGATTCTCGCTCTCCGTCACCGGCTGCGCCGCGCCGCACGCGGTCGCCAGCAGCAGATGACCCGAAGCTGGTAGTAGTAGCAGAAGCAGAAGCGAGTGCACTGCGAGGACGGGGCAGATCAGCTTCGGTAGATTCACGTCCAGCGTCACGTTCACGTTCACGTTCAAACTCAGCCTCATCATACTCTTCGTCGGGGGCTAGCAGATCCCCATCTCCACCAGCTCGCCGCGCATCGCCTTCACTGCGGGAAAGAGAACGGCCAGCTCGCCCACATGACGACCGCATGAAATCGTCCGACTTCTTTGGCAAGGAGGTAGGCTCAGAAAGGAGCTCTGGCGATAGACGACGCATCCGGGATGGCTCGCGGTCACCGGTTCGGAGGAGAGAAGAGCGCCGCCCGTATAGACAGCGTGATGGCAACTCTCGCGGCGGCGATCGCAGTGGCAGGCACGCACAGGCAAACCGTGACAATGGTGGCGGTCGAGACCGCAGCCTGAGTCCGTTCAGCCAACGGTTGGCCTTGACCAAGGGCATAAAGCCAGTGAGGTGATGGGCCACCGCAATGGCTGGCATGCTGAGATAGAGACACAAGACACGAGACACAAGCCAACAGTGGGTATCAATATATGGCATTTTTTCTGATGAAATCGAAATCAAATGCACAAAAAAAAAAAAAAAAAAAACCCCAAGAAACAAAACAAGAGTAGTATCGTACAAGCGCAGTCGCTCTTTTACCGTTCCCAAACGCCCCGGTTCCCATTATCCCAATCGTAATATGAACGTTTGTTCTCCCAAAGCCCTGCTTATGCACCGTCTTCGTCCTCGAGCTCACGCTCCCGCCGTTCCTCCTCTTCGGCCTCCTGCTCGCGCAGCCGGATGCCCTCGACAAGAGCTGCACCCTCAAGACCGCCCTCGTTTTCCTCGCCACCAGCTGCTGCTTTGGTCGATTTGGGAGTATCGGCCTGCTTGGACGACTGCTTGGCCGCCAGCCGCTCGCGCACTAGCTTACCAATGGCGTTTTCGGTGCGCGCATTGAGTGGCTCCAGACGTTTGTTCAGCTCGCGCTTCAGATCCCAGTTAGGCTTCTTGGGCTGCAGCTTGAAAAGGTCAATGGGTTTGCCGCCTGTATCGTGCTGCGGTTGTGTGTCGCCGCCTTCGTCCTCGCCAGCCTCGCCGTCCTCTTCCTGCTGTTCCCGCCGCACATCGGCCTCAAGTTTTGCTGCTTTCGCTTCGAGTGTGTCATCACCAGCGGCCAGGTTGGGCAGCGATTCAAAGCCGAGCCGGGCACCACGGGTTTCTGGGTCGTAGTTGCGTCCGGACAGGTGTAGTCGCGACACATCGCGCTCGACGGCCGTCTCGCCCGACTCTTGTGTCTCTCCTGTGTCTCCTATCTCAATATCCTGGCCACTTTGTGGAAGGGCGACTACCGCAGGCGACGCACGGCTGGACTCGGGCGGTACGATCTCGTCGTCGGGTTGCTTGCGCTTGATCGACCGTAGCTTAGCGAGCCGCGCCTTGCGGTCATCAGCAGCGGCGCTGAGCGCGGCGCGGGATGACATTGGAGGAGGGTGTACGTAAGCGATTTCGAGTTTGGCATCCAATCGATGTAGTGTGTAGGCAGAAGAAGAGAATACTGTCGCCGGGAGAAAAGGAGTAAAGGTGCTGTTGCACTTTGTGTGGTTTTGTCGTTGGTTTGCAGGAAAGCGCGAAGGTGTGGATGTCAAGACAGGTCGCTGCCCTTTTAGTGCTGGTGGTGGCCTAGCGCCTTCCGCTCTCATTCCGCGTAACAAATTTTTTCGCAGCCGCGTTGTGACGGAACAGCGCCTGCCAAACGTGGACAGCTAGCGCCCACTTGCCTGCCACAGCCAAGCGGGCTCTCAACGACACTCCTTCAACCTCACCTCTCGATTCCACAAGTTTTGCGCTTCCTCGATTCTACGACCCCCAACCCCCCAACCCGATGGATATCACACGATAAGTAGTCCTGCAAACGAGGCACTTTGTTTTGTCTATTTTCTTGCGGACAACTCCAGGAAAGCCACAATGCAGCCGTGTCCCTGCATTCGACTGCAGCTCTGGCGACAGCAGCAGCAACTTCGACAGACATTGCGCTTCCCTAGCGGCACGCCCGGCCATGGGCCAACAGCCAGACGATCGGTGGTGACGTATATGCCCACAAACGCCTCTGGCACTCCGAAGGAAAATCTCAAGGGGCGAAATGTGTGGCCCTGGAACTCGGCCGAACATGACGCCTTTGGCTCAGCAAGCACCAACAAGAGCGTTCTTCGGGCGATGAAGGGTGCATCCGCGACGACAGTCTCCGGCGAACCAGAGACCAAAACCGGATACACTATAACAAAATGCAAGAGCAGACCTCCAAGACCCAAGTACTCGACGTATGCTTCGCATCCAGTTGAGGGTCCGGAGGCATGGTATACAAGCGCGGACAGAGCAAACCCACGAAGAACTTTACCTTCACGAGCTTCCAACCTCCCAGAATGGCGACATGTCCTCGGCATGAAACAGAGGGCGAAGCTTACCCCACCGCAGTGGATGACGCGGACGCCAGAACAGTTGACTGCCGCTGAGTCCGCGGCGTGGATGAAACAGACGCCCAGAATGGATGTACTGTCCAAGGCCGTGTACCAGGGCTGGAAGATGGCCATGGCCGAAACTTGGAAGCTTCTGGAGGACGGAAGACTGCCGCACGAGGAGAGTTTTAACCCCGTGCTCCAGAAAATGCTGGAACCAACAAGACATGTCGCAGGCGCCGCGACCGATGATACAGCCCTGACAGTCCAAAACATCAAAGATGCGTGGGGCGCGCTCGATTGGTCGCTCAGAAAGCGCAAGGACGAGTGGCCGCATCTGATGCAGGCTGCTTTCCGCGCTTGCCCAGGTCGCGCACATCTGGTTTTCCTGGCCACGTTCGACGTCAAACTCGTGCCCTCGTACATGGCCGAGAACATCATTGACTTTTTTTTGCATATCCTCGATTCTCAACGGCCATTCAAAGTCTTTACAGGAAGGGATCTGCTTGACGTACTGCGGTTCATACTCAGAAACAGCCCCCAGGGCTATCTGCGACTGCGACAGTCCTCACTGTACCTTTTCATACAGTTGCTGGACGGCTCGCTGGAAGATGTGGTCGGCCTGTATGACGAAATGCTCCAGTATGAGCATCCGCTCCATAAATTTACGCGACTGCAGTTTGCAGGCAAGCTTGCCAATAGCCCGGACCCGAAGCATAAGACACTTGCCATATCTGTGCTTGAGAGGGCATTGCTCGAGACAGACCTGGACATCAATGCGCCGCAGAGTGCCGCTCTATGCACTGCTATTTTGACTTCTTCGGAGGGTGGCCTGGCCAAGGCAGAGGTAGAGGCAGAGGCAGAGGCAGAGGCAACTAAGAACGGATCCGAGCCTTCAACATCGTCCGCGACACCTGCCGAACTGTTTGATGTTTTGCTGCAGCGCGGCTTCCAACCCAACCTCATCACGTACACGGCCATCATCCGCGGCTTGTGTCTGAAGCACGAACTTGATTCTGCCCTCCAAGTGCTGCAGCTCATTCTCAGCGAGACAAAAACGGAGCCTGATGCCTATGTCTACTCCGTCCTGATGAACGGTGCCAAAATGGGCTGCAACTATCCCATTATCCAAGAGGTGGCCAGGTCAGCCGCCGCACGCGGCATCCGGCATCCTTTCCTGTGGAACGACTTTTTGCAGGCCATCTACCTGGCAGCTCTGAACGAGTCACGCCAGGACCCGGAGATGAGACGCCCGCGCGTTCTCCCTGCGTTCCCGCTCATGGTCCAGGCATATGCGCGCTTCTTTGAACTTGCACCGCTGCGCAAGCTATTTCCAAACATCAACCTAGACTTGGTTGCTGCGGCAGACCGGGGCCGTGCCGCGTACGATTCTGAGGACAGCGGGCGGTCGAGGACGAATCAGCTGGGTGGGCAAACAAACTTTGTGTCGGGCAAAACTTGGGAGTTCTCAGAGCAGCTCGCACCCACTGTGCGTAGTTTCCCCCAGCTGCCGTCTGCGGAGCTTGTTGAGCCGACCGAATCGACTCTGGCCACCATGGTTTTGGGATACATCCAGAGCCTTTCAAATCCGTACGATGTGATATCGTTCTACACAAACTTCCGCCACCTGCTGCAGACTCGGGACCCAGTGGCCGTGCGCCTGGTGCAAAATGGAGGCTCCCGGGTGCACGATGTTGTCGTTATGGCGTTGGTCCAGTTTGATGGTATGCTGCGCGCCGCCCTCGATGTCATTGGTGACATGCTTCGTGATGCGGCTGCCTCTCTCGAAACTGGCGACGAGTTGATGGCACCTACTGCTGCTGGCCCTTCTTCTGCAGACATGAAGGCGGCCAACAACGCCAACGATGGCGGCCTTCACCCACCGCCCAGCGTCTACACCTGGTCTATCTTGGTCAACGGGTTTGTGCTTCACCATCAGCATAACCAGGCTGAGAGCGTCATCGACATGATGCGTGAACGTGGCATCGAGCCCAACTTGGTCACTTGGAACACACTGCTGGCTGGCTATGCACGCGCACAAAGGGCTGGCGGGGTGATGAAGACATTTGAGCGTCTTGAGAGCAGCGGCCAGAAGCCTGACGACTTTACCTATCGGGGCATGGCTTACCTCAACAATCAGATGTCGATTGTAAAGCATCTCGAGTCCCGGCAAGCGCAGGCCGCCAAGGCAGCCGCCGAAGCCGCTTTTGAGGCTGCCTTTGCTGCAGAAGATGCTACCTTTAGGGCTTCCCACAACACATATGGGGGCCCATTGAGTCCCGTTTCGGCTGTCCACGAAGAGAGCTCAGCTCTCGGACCTGCCCATAAAGCGGAAAACGATCTTCAACGGTTGGGAAGCTTTGGTGCAGGAGCCAAGCATCGTGAATTGACGTACGATCTTCGTGACCTGAACAAGCTGGAAGGTGAGGTTGCCGAAATTGCCAAGATGATGGATGAAGAACAAGAAGATGGCAAAAGTGGCAGTGAATAGAGAGATGGAGAAAAGGGGCACAGATCAACCATATTAGCTGCTAGGAAGAAGGGAAGGACAACGCGTCCGGAAGGCGCGATAGACGGCGGCGCATGCCATTTACGGACCATGATACCACATTTTCCCACTCACCCCACTTGAGAGTACATATAACATCACAGACATTCACATAAGACTATAGATGACACGCAACACACGATTCACCCTCTCTCGTCTTTTTTCTCTCTTTTTTTTCTCTTTTTCTTCAAAAATTAGAAGAATTAAGTAGTCTACCCTTAATGTATCCCTTTGCTTTTGCTCGTCCTGCCCGACACACCCCAACGGGCAGGTGGCCCTTGGCCGTATTCGCCACTATTTAGTCGGTCGCTCCTTCCTTATGTTGACACAAACACCCGCCCTCGTGATGCGTCTTTCCGGCCAGCTTCCACGAAAAATAATAATGCAAATTATCGAGCTGAAAACAACCGCCACCAAATACTACAGAACACGACTGGCACCACAAAATGGCCACGACGACTTCCCCTGGCGGCGGCCGCTCGCCAACAACACCGGCCTCGTCCGTCTCATCGGTCCGTGACTTGATCAGCCGGCTTGAAAAGTCGGGCGGGAACGATAAAGAGACGAAGGAGACAAACAAAACCATTCGGAAAGATGGTACGAAAATCACGACTGGGCTTGTTTCTGCCTCTCAAATTCATGTTCCGTCACCGACAAATCGATCTCGGGGCATACAGCGACCGGTACCCATTGCGAAAGCTCTAGCTCTAAAGATTGAAGCAACAGCGAAACCAACAGATCAGACACCCAATGGACCACCTGAGAAGCCAATAGAGAGAGTTGCAAACCCAATTTTGAACAAGAAGGAAGAACATGTCCAACTCAAGGTCACTGACAGCGTCCTTGAGAAAACAGCAGAGGGTGTCCGCAAGCAAACAGGGCATACAGGCAAGGCCGTTGAAAAGGCTCCTGTAAAATCGCTTGGTGAGATGTTCGAAAAGATCTCTCTCAAGAGATCGCCATCCCCAAGGGCTGGGCATCATCCAATACTCTCCTCTCCAACAATCCCGTTCTCTCCAACACGGACTCTCTTCCCTCGCAACTACTCTCCTGTCCGTCGAACAGGCCCTATGACGGCCTCTCTTCCTGCCGTCGCCAACACCGAGGACGACACGCCCTCCACACCAACCACACCCAGCTGGCGTTGCAGAAAATTCTCTGAAGACCATCAGGATCGGGAATCTTTGGTTTCTACCTCGCCATCGTTGCCTGCCATGCCGACCGCCCGGCCCATCACGCCTGCAACGCCAAAGACGCCCCCCACACCCACTCGAGGTACCACCAAATATAGCGAGACACCCGAAGATTACTCTTTGACACTGCTGCGGTACAAGGCATATTTTGAGCGCCCTCTGGCACGGTATTTGGACGGAGAAGGCGTCAAGGTGGAAGCAGCTGTCGTGGACGATGAAGAAAAAAAGGTCTACGAGTCAAACCCACGCCGGCAGGGGAAGGATGTCGACGCGTTCTGGGCACCGGTTCGGCAGTATTTGCTCATCACTGACGAAGAACTGTATGAATCGTGATTAGTGTCACAAGGGGCAGGCTTGTGATGCGGCCAGATATACGATACAGAAAAGAAGAAACGTAGATAAATATGCATGATTCATGCCTCAAAAGGCAACTCCATTGATCTTTCCTAATCGCTAACAAAAATATACAACGAAACTCGTATGAGAAAAAGCACCCTCTTTCCAAACAATGCCACAGTCTGTGTGTGTATGTGGTTGGTATCATGTCCCATAAACGGAGTGAGTCAGATATGGGTGTGTCGCGGAAGGAGAATCAATATGATATAGGTAAAACTGAGCAAAAAAAAGTAAGCAGTGTGGGATATAGCGTGAATTGAAAAGGGGGATAGGGAAGGTGTGGAGTGAAAAGTGAAGTGAGGTGAAAAAGGGGGTATATAAAACGTTTTGAGCTGTCATGCACAATATTGAAAAGGTTGCTCTCGTCCTATTATGCGCTCGTCGGAAGACGGTCGTCGTCCTTTTCGGGTTCAAAGATAAATTGTCGCGCACGGGCACTCTCAACCTTGTACGGCGCTCCTCCTGCATACGGCGGCTTGCTCGCGTTGTTGCCCAGATTCTCGTTGCCAGGCAGAGCAGCTGAGGCAGAGGTGGTCGAAAGAGGGGTCACGCCGTCCTTGTCGTAGGTGATCCCCAAGCCATTGATGGGCTTCTCCACCTTGCGTGCATTAGTAGTCGCCAAGGCCGCAGCCAACATCCGCTTCTCGTCGTCGCCCAGAATGTCCGTGTCCTCGTACTCGTCGTCATCATTAGCCTGGCCTTCCCGGCCCATGATGCGAGAATCCTCAACCTTCTCATCCAGGTTCATCAGTGCAGGTGGGCGGTGGCGCATCTGCCGGGCCTTGGCAAGCGAGATTGTCTTCTGCTGATACGTCGTGGTAATAGCAACGGCGTCATCGCGATCGATCGTCGCCTTCATAAGGGCAGCCATCCAAAGACGGCCCTGCTTGACGTTGGGGACGGCAAAGTAGTGCACCATGGGCTTGGTGAAGTTGACGGCCCGCGAGAGGCCAGCGCGGGGCGGCACCAACTTGAAGATGAAAATGGAGTCTTGGGCCGAACCAGACTTGAGTGAGGAACTTGGCTCGTTGTCCGCCTCCACCGAGGCCAGAGTGGTCATGTTGCTGTTGGCTGGGATCGCAGGCGTCGTCGAGGCACCCGTGAGCGTAGCATGGAGACCGGTCAAGCGCTCATTGTCGGCCGGCAAGACACGGTGGAAAGAAATGTCAATAAGACCTTTCTCCTGATCATCGTCCTCGGAGTAGTAGTATGCAAGCCGGCGGCCTTTGAGAACAAATAGACGCGGCTTCCAGGTGGCCATGAGGTTGGAGCTCTTCTTTTTCATCCAACCACTGTAGTCAGCATCCTTGATCGCCTCGCGCGGCGAGATCTTGAGCAGGCCGCGCTGGTAAGCACTTGTCTCCTTCTTGCCCTTCTTACGAGCGGCGTTGTTGCTCTTTGCCGAGGTCACCGTGGCCGTAGTACTGGGGCTGCGCGGGTCGGGAGAATCCAACTCGAAACTCGGCCCGGCTGAGGGTGTGCTAGAACCGGTCCGAGAAGGCGATTGCATTGGCGAGTCCTTAGGGAATGAGTCGGCATGCGAGGCAGGTGAGGCCATCTTGCTCCGGTCATGACCTGAGACGGCATCCGAAAGAGCGCGCAGACCGAAGGTCGGTGTCTTGAAACCAGGCTTGGTCGAGAACCAGTCGCCCTGACGATTGGGAGCAGGAGAAGCCGGCGACGCAGGCGATGGGCGTGGCTTGTCCAGTGCGCCGTTCTTCGGACCGTCCAGCTTCGTAACTGTGGGGGCGGGGATATCCTTGGGCGGAAGGGCGGGGCGCATGCGCACTGAGTCGGTCGTGTTCGTAGACGTGGTCCGGCGGTGCGGCGCAGCGCCTCCATTGGCACCTGCGACACCGTAGTACTTCTGAGCAGCGGAGGACATGCCCGACGGGTCGCGCACAGAGTCGACACTACCGAAGCGCGAGTGCCGAGAGAGAGCAGTAGCACTTCTAACACGCTGCTCTTCCGCATAAGATGAAGCTGAAACGGTCGGGCCACCACGGGGGGACTTGAGAAAGCTATCGCGATTCTTTTTCTGCAGCAGCGACCGGCGGCGGGTGTCGGCATCGGGGCCTGAGAAATAGCCTCTATCAAAATCAATATTTGGCTCGTTCAGTCCGACATTGAGGTCGTGTTCCAAATCCTGAGTGGTGAGTACGTCCTGGACGCCAGCTGAAGACAATGGGCGAGGGTGGAACAACGGCTGGTGGGCATGGGGTGGCTGCTGAGAGCTGGCATTCCCAAGTGTCCAGTTACGATCAAACGAAGGGTGTTTTTTGTGCTGCTGTTGCTGCTGCTGTCCTTGCTGTGCGTGTGGCTCGGGTTGGAAATTCTGCTGCGTGACGTCAACCTGAGGAAATGTGCCACTCGTGGTAAGGCGAGGGGCGATGGACGAGGCAATGGACGCACGGTAGTCCGTTGACGAATGGCGCCGCGAGTGGTGGAGGTCACGAATCGAGGCGGCAGATGGGCGCTTTTCGTGGAGGATAGACCGTCTGGGTGACAGAGGCGCTCCAGAGCCGTCCAAGAAGCCGCGAGGCGAAATAGGAGAAATCGGAGAGACGGGCTGCGTGGGGTCCATTCTGGGTGTCTGGTTGAGAGAGAGGCGGCGGGAGTGAATCGAGATCGGGCGGTCGTCGATGGGAGGAAGGCGCTGCTGCAGATTGGGCACGTTGTTGGTGCCGGTCAGAGTGTTTGTGCGGCTGCGGTTTGACCGTCTTGCGTCTTCAGATGCAACATCACTGCCGTAATTGCTCCGCCGTCTGTTTGCTGTGGCAGATCCGTGGCCATTCACCTCGTCTTGAAGGGCCTTGATCTTCTGCCACGTCTTCAGACGGCGGCCCACCGGGCCCAAATCGAACGCCTTGATGAAAAGTGACGCCTGGTCCATCTCCAGAATGACTTCACCGGTAATCTCTTGGTCGCGGAAGACCTCACAGTGCTGCTTCTCGACACCCACAGTGAAAAGGTACTCGGCGACATCGTCGGGGCCCCATGCCTCAACCTCGCTGCGTGTGTGCAAACCATCCTCTTCTTCATCGGTCTCCTCGCCCTGAATGTACGACATGCGGTGGTCCAGGTTGGAGCTGTACTCGCTGCCAGAATCCGTGGGAGCATGAAGGTGCGTGCCGTTACTACCAGATGGAGACCGCAAATCGGTAATGTGTTCGTCGATGACATTCAGCGTTTCGTGAAGAACCTGGCTGTCATGGCCAGACACCAACCGTCCGCTGTAGCCAGAACTAGTAGAGACTGGCGGGGGGTTGGTCTGGTTGTATGACGATGTGGAAATGGGCGAGATGGGTGAAACCACATTGATCGACGTCGAAGGCTGAGAGGGGACAGGCGTCGTCGCAGCGGTGGGTGTCGTCGGAGACTGTGGCCGGTCGAGAGCTGAAGCACTTGATGGAGCAGAAGTGGGTATAGAGGCGGCAACGGTCGATGCCTCGGCCACGTTGGCAAGTGTCGGTGCTCCGGTCGTGCCATTTGATGAGGATGCAACTGCTCGGTCTTCGGTAATCGTGTAAGGTGGGGGCGGCTTATCTTCCGTCGTCGGGTTGGGTAGAGGGACTTGTTTCACGGAAGCGAGAGCGCTGGCACCGGTCTGGAAACCTTTTGGTGATGGCCGGGTGTACACTGAGAGGGAATACATGTCAGTCTGGGGAGAAAACCTCAGAATAGGCCCGGCAATGCCAAAGAGAAACGTACCTTCTGGGAATAGGCCAGTGTTGCCGCTGACCATGTGCTTTCCCAAAAACCATCCGTCACCAAATTCGTCATCACGTTCTAGCAACTCGACCCGGTCACCCTTGGCCAGTGTCAATTCATCTGAACTGCGAGCCTGGAAGTCGTCTGCATCGGTGAGTTCTGTGATTAGCTTTATATTGCTCACATGTTGCAACGCGTTGTGCGTTCAATGTCTCCAATCTTAGATCTCGCCAGGGTCCAAACTTACGGATCACGAGGAGGATGTCGCCCACATCGGGCCTTGGATTCTGTGCTGCAGCCATAGTGGCGGCGAACGTGAGGTGCGAACCTCAGTAGTGACGCAAGAAATCAAGGTAAGGGAGTGATATGAGCTCGTGCGTGGAGTGGAGGAGGAGAGAGAAGGAGGGGGTTAGGAGACGAAAGTCCCGACGACAAATCTCGAGGATAGAGAAAATGCGCCTATTTCGCAATTCTCAGATGAATGAGATCCGAAAGGAAGACCAAGCTTGCACGCAAGTAGCTGGAGAAGGACGGGCGAAAAAGAACTAAGAAAAAATTACCAGCAACCCATGAGGCGTCGGTGGCCGGTCGAGTATTGGGGGAAAAAAGAGGAGATTGAAGATAGAGCCAGCTGTTCAGTGTGCGAAATCTCCCTGCGTCGATGCGGAGACTCGTTGCAGGCCACAATATGCAGTGCGCCGTGTGGAGGGGATTGGGTTCTGGCTGTGTGCTAGCAGCGTTGGACGAGAAAATTGCGTCGGGCGCCGTTGGGAATCGATCGAACAAACGAGAGAACGACAATGCGAGAGGCAGAAGCGGAGGCTGAGCGTAAAAGTGCCCACCAGGCGAGGAGACACTTCGTGGCAGAACAGCTGTGGATTGTCGTGCGGTACTGTCGCTGTCTTGCGATCGAGTAGGGGCGGAAGGCAGAAGAACAGCGTGGGCGAACGGCGGTTGGAACTCGAATGCGTCGGACTGGGGCGCGCGAGCAAGAAAGAGTAAGATAAGATGCGGCGAATGGCGTAAATCGAAGAGTAGAAGACAGCCCGAAAAGAGAACGCAGTCGAAAAAGAGCGAATAAAGGATGAAGATTAAAAGGCGCCTGAGGCGGGGATCAGACCGTAATGTTCGAGCCAGCCGTGGCGGTTGTTTTGGTATTATGGCGAGATGTTATGTTGAGGTAAAAGAAAAGTTGTCGAGACGCCACAGATCGAGAAGCGAGTAGAAAGCCAGAAGAAAGTGGCATAGGCCCTAGAACTCAAAAAAAAAATATTTGAGAGGGCCAGAGAGGAGCAGCGGGCAAGACGTGCCCTTGTTGGCGGCGCAGGGGTGACAGGGCAGGGGGCGAGTCGATGCTGGTGTGTGTTTGGGGCCCTTGGGGGACTTTTATTGTGGTAGTAATTACTCCGTACGACGTATTTTGGCGTGTTTTCGACTATTGCGATTTTTCGGTTCACTTTGTGGTGTCTTGTTAGTTCCCTGGTTCCCTCTTCTTTTTCGCATTTATTGATTTTTGCCTCTGCTTTAGGTTCGCCGCCTGTCGATCGTGGAAGATTTCCTTAGTCAATCCGGGGGCGGAAACGATCAAGAGAGAGCAGAAGAGCAACAACAAGGAAAGACAGCAAAAACAACTACACAGAGAGAGCAATATCAATGTGGAAAAGAGAAACAGAATCGAAAGCAAAACACCGACGACTGGGCGCCGCGTGAGGTGAGAGAGAGACAGTACAGAATGCTAAGCGTGGAATGCGCGATTGGGGTGTGAGTCTGAATAAGAAGCGAGACACGCCGCCAGACACTAGAGAAAGACGTCTAGGCGGAACAGGGAACGGAGCTAAGGCGACAGGCGGCAAGCGATAGCACAACACAGGGAGCTTGTGTGCAAAAGGGGACGTCGCGAAAGCGGTTAGGATCAACGGTGCGGAAGTCTGCTATTGGCTTTTGCAGGGCTTTGGCTCTTTGAAGGGCCGAGATTCTTCAATCCATCTTATGTCGTACTGCAAGTGGTGTTGCGGTGAGGAGTGTCACGAGGTGCATAAACATTCAACAGCAAGGAGGAAAGAAGGAGAAAGACTCAGTGTCGAGTCGTCGCCTTTTGTCACTTGTCGTTCCGTTTCTGCTTTCAATTGTGTCTTCTCGTCAATCGCTCGGCTCTCGATCGCGTTTGGATCAGCAACGATGGATGATGCCGCAGTGTTGGGTGGGTAAGGGCGGTAAGTCGTAACCGAAAAAAAGACACTAGAACAAATGATATGATAGAAAATGTTGCCTGGGCAATACGTCAAAAAGGGAGATGAAAGTGAGGATGGCGACGGAAACGAGGTCGAGTACTACGTTGCGAAAATAGTTGACAAGAGGACAAAAGGACAACAGACGGGGCAAAGAGCACAAGACAGAAAAGGAGAGAAGGAAGCACAAAAAGGAGGTCGACGAGGTCGAGGAAAGAGCCTTGGATGCGTTGCGCAGGAAAGAGGAGCCGGTTATGCACGACCAGCGCACGCGAAATGGCAGCGGGGGAGGCAGGGACGACCGTGGCGGACGATAGCGGCCAATGCTGTTTGTTGAGGGAAGGAGCCTCACAGGAAGCCCAGATGCGGTGGCAAGAACGAACGGGCGGGCGCTATGATAAAGCACTACTGAGCATCATGCAGAAAAGGACGCGGCGTGGCGGGAAGGGACCTGGGACCTGGGCCCAGCATGAGGTCTGCGTCGAGGCATCGAATGGCGCAGAACGGCCGCAAAACGGGGACCTGCGAGCCCTTGCTTGGCCAGGGCTCAGCCCAGTCCCATCCAGTCCCATCCAGTCTCCCGTCTTCCATATATTTATTTCAGTGTGAGGTACGGCGTATTAACGAGGGAATATGGAATGTGCAGGCTTTTGCACGACATCACGAGAAACGAAGCAAGGAAGGAGCGAGACATTCTCGTATCCAAAACGGCAACCGTAAGGGGACAGAACAAAGGAGAAGGGGAAGGCGGCACTGACACGACAGAATATACAAGGAGGCAGCGGCGCAGCGAAGGTAACCAAGTAACGGAATCGAGGCCACAGGCTAGGAGCAACACAACACACTCTATGGAGAGTACACAGTATATAACAATCGACTGGCAGAATAGCATCCCTCTGCTATGCGCTTGCAACTCTGTTCTCGCGATGGCAACATATTCGCAGGGGTCCTGGGTGACGTCTGTCCTATTAGTGGAGGGTGTCAACAGCGTGATGGCGTGGACAGGAAATCGAGTGGGGCCCAGCCAATGTATCATCAAAAGCATGGAGTGCTGGGGAAGGAGCGATAAAGAGTCAGGGAAAGCCGCGATGGAAGGAACGGCTTGTTCCCGTAATCCGTAAGCATCAGGGTAATTGCTAAAATACGATAGATACTCCGTACAGTAGACTCATGTTTCTCATTCACATACTCCGTACATATTTGTAGATGTCATCCCTACAAAAACAGAGACATGGGTGACAAAGGGCAAGCGAGACATGAAGCAGACAGAGAGAGGCTCAATCCACTCACCAACCCAGAGCCGCTTTCCACACCAAGCCAAAATATCAGAAGCCAGCAAGAGTTCAAGACTGCATCGAGATTGATAGGCGAGAACGCTAGAATCGATGGCTGGACGCCAAAACGCTTGTCGCGGCGGTCCAGATCTGGGCCTGGCCTGGCTCTGGGATCTACCTGCCACATGAAGAAGCAGCCTTGGACGGCGTGGGAAGCACTGTGCAGGCATTGGGCGCATGCTCTGAAAAGCTGAGAAGTCTCACAGGCGACAGACAACCATACCCATAGGCATGCTTCCAAGCCAAACAGGGCCAGCCAGGCTTCTGTTCCCAGATCCACTAGCACGAGCCTCGGCATCTCCTGCTTACACTAATCAAGGGTTTCTCCAGGTTGTGACTTCCCCGGACTGGCTGTTGTTAAAGTTGTTCTCGTTTCAACGCCTGATCATTGACTCCTTTTATCTCATTCTCTTACCTTTCTGTCTCGTCAATCTTGAAAACTCACTCGACACGAAACCAACGAGGTAGCCGCCATATAACAGCCCACCATGTCGTTCCAGCACGTCCGCATCACCAAGCCGTCCGAGTACGTCGCCCATGTCGAGCTGAACCGGCCCGAAAAGCTCAACGCTTTCATCCCGGCGCTTTGGGTCGAGCTTGGCCTGGCGTTCAAGCAGCTGTCGACCGACTCGGATGTGCGTGCCATTGTCCTGTCGGGTGCTGGCGACCGTGCGTTTACGGCCGGTCTGGACGTCGTTTCGGCCGCCGAATGGATGGGTGAAATGGCCAATCTGCCCGATGTGGCGCGCCGCACTGTCTACATGCGTCGCCATATTCAGGGAATGCAGGATTCTTTGACTGCCATTGAGAAGTGCGAGAAGCGTACGTTTCCCCTTCGTTTTCTTTTGCTTACTAGTCGACCTCGTCTCACTGACCTCTTAGCCGTTATTTGCGTTCTCCACGGCGTCTCTCTGGGCATGGCCATTGACGTGGCATGCTGTGCCGATGTGCGCATCTGCTCGAGCGACACGCGCTTTGCCGTCAAGGAGGTCGATATCGGTCTGGCTGCCGACCTGGGCTCACTGGCACGGCTGCCGCACATTGTGGCCTCACAGTCGTGGGTTGCTGAGGTGTCGCTGACTGCCCGCGATTTCCTTGCCCCGGAGGCACAAGCTGTCGGCTTTGTGAGCCGCGTGCTGCCAAACAAGGCCGCTGCCCTGGCCTATGGTCTGGATATGGCCGCCCTGATTGCATCCAAGAGCCCCGTCGCCGTGCAGGGCACCAAGGAGCTGCTGATTCACAGCCGCGACCACACTGTTGAAGATTGTACGTATAAGCACACGTTGTTTCCCTATACTCTACTACTACGGCAGACCTCAGATCACTAACCAAAACAGCCCTCAAGTACACATCCGTGTGGAACGCTTCCGCCATCCAGTGCGACGACGTCCAGGCAGCTCTGATGTCCGGCATGCAGAAGACGAAGCCGCGGTTTACTAAGTTATAGACGGCGGGCGATAAAGAAAAGAAGAAGAAAAAAAAGAAGAAAAAAAAGGAGGACTAGACTGTGTATAGATATGGGAGCCCAAATGTTTAAGACCATGCAGATATTCAGGTATTCATTTTTATAAAAGCTGACGATAAAGTACGCCGTAGTTGCACAGTGATAGTGACATGTCCCAAACGCCGTTCCGATTTCCGTTGTATCGTTGTTCCGTTGTTTCGCTGCAAATCGTCGTCGGCCTAGTTCGAGTCCGACACCTCTTCCTCCTGCTGGGTCTCCTTGAGGCGCTGACGTTTTTTTAGTTTGTGCGTGTAAAACACCAAATATAGACAGGCGTGCAGTCAACTTACATCCTCCAGCTTCCGCTTCAGAGTCTCCATCATGTTCTCGTTGATGACGAGACGTTGCTCGTCCAAGTCCTCAATGATAAAGTCGTGGCGCTCGCTGTCGATGTTGACAATAATGGACTTGATCGCCGGGTCACACTCGACCAGAACGCCGCGGATAGCGCGCACCATGGTTGCGGGTGGGTAGACGAGAGGGGGGTGGACGTCGAGTCGGGAGAGTGAGGTTGGAGGTTGAGAACGTGAACGTGAACGTGAAGTGTGGGCAAACCACAAAGTTACGCTTTCAGCACAGCATACTAGATAGACAAAGTGCAGAAGAGTGGGGCAATTCTGCCACACTCTACGTCGTATATCAGGCACATTTTCACATGCTACAGTATACGTTACCTACGGAGTAGAAGCTGGCACAATACAGTGCATATCCGCTAAAATACTAGTTTTCGTCGTTGCAAGACAGCTGCTTTCTTAACTTCAACAATCTCCAACTTGTCACCATCAAAGTCTACGGAGACAGACACGTTAGCCCATTTCACAACACAATGAGAAGGCGTTTGAAATATATTTGTGAAAATATGGATTAAAAAACAAAAGAGCTCGAATATAGCCCTGAGACAGAGAAATCCATCTCCGAACCCGTGTAACAAGGCTGAGAAAAATGACATAAAATTCAGATGTTGAAATACAAAAGGGCCAGGACAAGACATCTCGCCCTTGTATCCCTTGTAAACACGTCGTTATGTTCCTTGACTCCTCTTTTCCCCGTTTGTCTTCCCTTATTTTACTCTGCTTTGGAAAAGCCAGCAATGACACAAATAAGTCGTAAAAAAGGAGGAAAAGGTGTGTGTGAGCTCTCGTGCTCCTGCCTCAAGAGCCCCAGGCTCGGGGTAGTGTGAGGACGGACAGCTTCAATACGGGAAGTTAGATGCAGTCGACAAAAATCTCCGTAGATCGAGGCTATCCTAGTTCCATTGCTCTATGGGCACCATTTCCTCCTTAGACTCCTTCCCCCCCGTCCCCTTTGCGTGCTTTCCTCTTGTTTTGGATTTCGATACGCTGTGTAAAGCAAAAGCTTGACCAAAGCGGCAGGTTCGGCAACCTGCAACTTACAAGAACGGACAGGCGCGGGTGGTTTTTGGTGTCATTTCGTCGTATACTTCGTAGTTGGTGCCGTTTATCCCTGCTGTTGGAGTGTTGGCGGCGTGTGCTAAAAAGCTGCGCTCTGGCGCTGTGACCTGTTTTCCGGAATTGTCGGGAAGGGAAGGAACAGGGCTCGATGGAGAGGAGGTTGGTGGCAGGTACGATGGTGCGGAGCGTTAGTGGCGTTTTGGCGTGTGCTTGTGGGTGGTCCCTGGGAACGAGCTTATGTAGCCAATATTGGGAAGGAACGGTGGGGAGCACATCTAACGGCACATTGTTTGAAACGACAATATCTTTGAGCTGTATTACTCGGTTTTTTTGGCTGCTGTTTTATATTTTGCCTTTGACAAAGGTAAGGTTGACTCAGCGATCTTGTTACCTGGCATCACATTCATTTGATGTTCCGTGTCGCACCTCTCTGTACTCTTTAGCACTTGCAGTTGGTTTTTTTCTTTCTTTTTCTTCATCTTTTTTTTTCTGGATATTTTTATAAAGTTTGATTTGAATGTTCGGTCAATGGATGGTCAGCACAGCAGCCAGTTCATCTTCCTCTTTCGTTTTGGCTGTCTCCTATATCCATTTTAATTTTATTTATATCGCTTTTTAATCCATCGTAGTCACAGCACATCTTTCTTATAATAAGACCTCCAGATTGATCTCCATTGTGCTCACGGGGTATCTAATGGATGTTAGCAGTAATTCATAAAAAAAAAAACAGAAAGAAGCAGGGCTGTCTCACCTCAGGCCGAAGGCCTCGAGCACGGACGGGTGCAGCACACCCAGCTCGCCTATCCGCTGGGTCTTGCCGTTGAGCCTCAGGTAGATGGCCGCTGCGCGGCCGGGGAAGAAGGTCGGGTCGTTGATCTCCTGGATGTAGTAGCCGTCCTGGGCGCCGGGCTTGGACGACGTGGGAGTGGCAATGGCAGTGGCAGCGGCCTTGGCGTTCTCCAAGCCCTCCTCGCGCGTAATGAAGGCGCTGCGCAGCATGGCCATGACACGGTCCAGCAGACCGTGAACCATCTCGAAACCGGCCGACTTGGACGAGTAGGCAGCGGCCCAGTGGCGCTCGTTGCGAGCCTTGCGCTCGGCCGATTCATCCTTGAAGGCAACATCGGACACCTCGCTGATCATGAGCGGCAGGGCAACGCTCTTGTTCTCACGGATGGTCTTGAGCAGACCGGGTAGCAGCGACGTGCGCACGACCTGGTACTCGGCGGTCTTGGGGTTGGCCAGCTTGATGGCGGTCTTGCCGTCGTCCTTGCGATTGAGCCAGCCAAAGTTCTCGTCGTGCGAGCACAGAATCAGCGGCATGACTTCAATCCAGCCGGCCATGGCAGCCTCGAGCCGCACAATGTCGGCCAGTTTGTTGATCGGCAGCGGCTGGCCAATGGTGGCCGACTTGTTGGGCGACGAGCGCGGTAGGTTGTTGAAGCCATAGGCGACGGCCACGTCCTCCATGATATCGCAAGGGTGCAGAATATCAGCGCGCGTCGGGGGAACGGCCACGTGCAGGATCTTGCCGTCCTCCGAGGGGGTGGCCTCAAAGGTGACCTTGGACAGCAGCTTGACAATCGATTCGGGAGACTCCTCAAGACCACAGCACTGGTTGATGTAGTCGACCTCGACGTCGACGTTGCGGGTGACGAGACTAGGCGTGATGCGGGTGGCGTTGTTGTGCTCAGAGACGATGCGAACAGGCTCAATGGTGTAGGGGTCGGCGCAGTAGCCAGAGAACATGGTGACCATCATGTTGCAGACAATGTCGAGCTTGGTCTCATCCGTGGCGGTGATCTCGATGAAGACGTTCTTGGTGTTGAGCGTGATCTTGGAGTGGTCGCCGTTGATGATTGGCGGCAGAGAGCAGACAACACGGTTGGCGTCGTAGACGGCCGGGTAGACCTCCTTGTCGCGGATAATGTGCAGGAAGCGGCCAAGGTGCTTGTCGGTCTCGTAAAAGGTCATGAGATCCTTGCTGTTCATCTCCTTGGTCTGGTTGAGCGGCACAAACTTGATGTCCTCGGGCTTGTGCGCCTCGTACGTGAAGGGGCCCTGGATGGTGTCGAGGTCGTGGGTGCCGATAGAGACTCTGAAACGTGGGGGTGCGTGGTTAGTATCCTTCCGATATACTCTTGATATGCCCTTAATTGTCCCAACCAACAGCAATCCCCCCCCCCTCCCCCCTTCGTTGTCCACTCACAGTGTTCTCTGGCGGGCCAGGTTCTGGTGCAGCTTGTCCTGCAGGCTGATGAAGGAGTCGTAAGTGGCCTGGGTGAAGTTGATGTTGCGCAGGATGGCGCCGGCAACGAGCGGCCGGACGCGTGCCGTATCCTTGCTGACGGTAATCGTCTGCATCTGGGACTCGGGGATGTCGAGCAGGCGGAACTTGGGCATGGCAATTTTGCCGCGGAAGACGTTGAGGTTCATGGCAATGCCCTCGAAGCACAGCATATCGTAGCGGTTGGCGCCGATCTCGATCTTGAGCTCCGGAGGCTCGTCGGCCGGCCGCGCCGGATCATCCTCGGTGTCCTCATCGACCTCGACACCAAACTCAAAGGCCAGGTTCTGGAACTCATCAGGGGTGAAGCTGGGTTGTTAGTGCCTTTCTTTGGTTTCGCAGAGTCTCGCTCATTCGCTCCTTTGCTTGTTCTTCACTCACGTCTGGCCGAGCTCCTTGAAGAGACGGTACTTGTCCACGCCAATGGTCGGCATGGTGGCGGTCAGCAGGGTTTGTTTTGTTGCTGCAAGGAGGTAGCGTCGTAGAATCGTCCGCTGCTCACTCGTGGGCTAGCGAATTGCGCTCAAAAACTGCACGGGTGGGGAAGAATGGCTTTCACAAAAAAAGCGTCGATGCTTGAGGTGTCGGTTTTGGCGATGCGTTTTGACTCATGCGGGCAAAAATTCCCAATCTGGCGCCAAAACTGCCAGAAACCCGCCTAAACAGAAAAATTATCGGCCAAAGCGAGCGGGCTGGCTGTGTTCCCCGCGGTCGCTCTTTCCCACTCCAAATCTCGTAGTGAGGGGTGGCCCAGTCTGGTGGCAGGCGATAGACAGGGGACCCACACTTGTCACAGCCGCGCCTGCTGTTTGGGCCCTTGCCAGGAACGGAAGAAGGAACGAACAGTCGTGCGCCAGACTTTCTGCCTAAGGCGCCAACACTTTCCACTTACACCACGGGAAGGCGCGACCTCCGCTCCAGCTTCAGGCTCAATGCAGCTACGGCAGCCATTCGCGTGTGTCTATCTTGTCGCTTTTGTCCCTTTTTTGTTATGTTGTAAGACGTATTTTGGTTGCTCTTTCTGGTAGTCTTTTATTTTTCTTCCTCTTTCTTTCTTTTTTATTGGTCTATTTTTCTTCAGCTCTGTTGTGCCTGGTTCTTTTCAAACTCGCACAGCTAGCCGGAGATTTTGATGGTCGATCGTCTCGGTCTCGACAATTTGAATATATTGACAGCACACGGCTTTTGAAGGAAGAAAAAAAGAAGAAAGAAAAGGAGAGAAGAAAAGAAGAAAAGAAGAAAAGAAGAAAAGAAGAAAAGAAGAAAAGAAGAAAAGAAGAAAAGAAGAAAAGAAAAGAAAAGAAAAGAAAAAAAGGCCATTCGAAAGCCCTCACTTATTGTCTGCTAGACCGTGGATGTCCCTTCATACCTGTAAACTTGCATGTCCCCATTTCTGTATTGATCTGACAAACATCACCACTTCCGAATAATTGTGCGATGCCAAGACTGCGCATCGGCGGCGCTTTGTCCTTATTTGGAACGCGAGGCTGTGACGATCCCCAAGACGTCATTTGTGTTCTTTTGTTGCGTTTGCTGCATTTCCCTGCAACATTATCCACTTGCGTACGCACCCGACCAGTTGTCGTCCGCTGTGGTCAACAGCCGCGCGATGGCACAATCCGAATTGGTAAAGAGGCAATGCCCGGATCGCCATTCCCCGCGGTTTTCAGGCCTTGTGTACACAGTATTTTGTATGCTGTGTGTATCGTCCGCATCCAATCCTGCGAGATCAACCACTTCTCAGTGACCTCATACTGGCCTAAAATGGGGAATGCGACGTTTGTTGTGCGATTTGAACAGGATGCACGTTCTTGGCGTGTCCATCGGGAGCAGGAAAGTAAGAATGCAATAAGAAATAAGAAAATAAGCTTAAGATGGTCGGCGAGCTGCACAAAGCCAATGCAAGCCTACGCAAGAGGATAAACCGTGGGGGAGGATACCCACAAAGGTGAAGGGCGTGCCTTGCGCCACCAGACTACCGGCAAATCACAGTTTGCGCGTTCGGGACAGCTCGGCCAGCGTGCAGATTAACTAGCCTGCACCCTGTGATGCGGGTGACGCGAAGAGGGCGGTCGATGGAACGAACGAGCTCCATGGGAAGCTTGCAAAGGCGTGCGGAAGCGTGTAAAGGCCCGTTGACAAAGAAAGAGGAATTGGTGTGATCGGGCATGGTAGGCAGGTATATAAACGACGGGGCATCCCTCACATCGTCGGCTTGGCGATGTTGGCATGTATAGCATCACTTTTTTCTCTTGGCACCTTTTGTCTTTTTTTTTTGTTGGGCATTGTTGAACATTATCTGTCGTATACCGCCAACCATCCAACGTTCACCATGAAGCTCAACGCATTGGCACTCGCTCTTTCCGTTTCGGGTGTTGTTGCCCGCTCGCTCGAGGGCCGTTCCGTCCAGCCGCAGCCCGAAGACGGAACCGGCAAGGGCGCTCCCCTTCTCGGCGGCACCAACCATGCCCTCGACTCCCAGAACCCGGACAGCCTGGGCGAGCTGGCCACCAGCGACGCCGGCACCGTGCCTAACCTCAAGTGGAGTTTCTCCGACTCCAAGACGAAGCTGTTCAAGGGCGGCTGGTCGCGCGAGACTGTCATCACCGACCTGCCCTCAAGCAACACTGTTGCTGCCGCCCAGCAGCACCTGACCAAGGGCTCTCTGCGCGAGCTACACTGGCACCGTGTTGCCGAGTGGGGTATTGTTTATGCGGGCGCCATTCTTATTTCGACGGTCGATGAGAACGGCCAGTACCAGGTCGAGCGCCTCGAGTACGGCGACGTTTGGTACTTCCCCAAGGGCGTCGCCCACACCGTCCAGGGCCTTGAGGACCAGAACGAGTACCTGCTTGTCTTTGACGATGCCGACTTTGACAAGGTTGGCACCACCTTCATGGTGGACGACTGGGTCGCCCACACACCCAAGAGCATCCTGGCCAAGAACTTTGGCGTCAACGAGTCCATCTTTGCCAATGTGCCCACCGCCGACCCGTACATTTTGAACGGCACCGTTTCGTCTGCCAACGCAAGCGTCGCCAATCCGCCTTCTCTCGGCAGCAATGTCAACTCGTCTACCACGTTTGTGTATCGCACCTTCCAGCACGAGCCTGACTCAACACCCGGCGGTGGTGGCTCCCTGTACAAGATCGACACGACCAAGTTTCCCATTGCCAAGACCATTGCCGCTGCCGTCGTGACCCTCAAGCCGGGAGGGCTTCGCGAGATGCACTGGCACCCGAATGTAGGTCCCCCTCGTCTCTTCTCTCTTTTTGTTGAGCGACAATTCATTTTCGTTAGTGGATCTGCTAACACAACCAGGCGCAAGAGTGGTTGTACTTCCATAATGGCACGGCCAGGGCCACCGTCTTCATCGGCAGTGGCAACGCTCGCACGTTCGACTTTGGTCCTGGTGATACTGCTGCCTTCCCGGACAACTCTGGGTGAGTTTGTTTTGTTTCTTCTTTCGTTTTTGTCGCTTCTGTCATTTCTGTCATCGTCTCTTGCCATTGTCATCTTGCTGCATCAATCGTCGCTAACAAACCACAGCCACTATATCGAGAATACGTCAGAAACCGAGGACCTCGTCTGGATCGAGATCTACAAGTCGGACCGCGTCGCCGATATCTCGCTGACCCAGTGGTTGGCTCTGACTCCTGCCGATATTGTCACCCAGACCCTTAAGGTGCCTTTGAGCTTTGTCAACCAGCTCAAGAAGGAGAAGCAGGTTCTTCTGCCGTAAATCTGCCGTGGCTAGGATAGGGGAGAACAAGATATCCAAATGAGGGAGGAAGCGTAAAACTGCGATCTTCTAGAACATCGCGCTTGGCTTTTGTGTGTTGTAGACATTAATTACATTGGGGGTGTACCTCTCGTCAGGCAGATACAATTTCAATGATGAAAGGCGGGGAAGTAATGAGGGAAAACTAAACATGCAAACCTAACAAGGCACACCTAGACCCAGTTGGCTAAATCAAACAATACATTCGTTGCTTCTGTTGTTGTAAAAATCCTTTTTATTGCATAACATCACAAAACGGGGCCTCCCTTTTTTCTGGACAAAAACATGTATGCTCCTTTCCGATGATTTTTTTCCATGCACGCACGCAGAGCTCTGTTGAAAATAACGCAAGGGGCTGTTGGGGGGACGAATAAATAAACATGTGTGAATATATGTGATAATGCTGGTCCGGCCTTCCTATAAACTCCTCAAAAAAAAAAAACAGCAAAAACAAGAGAAATTGAAAAAAGCAAAAGGAATGGGAACGAGAAAAGGCATATACAAAAGCAGAATAAACTCCGTGTACAGCAGATGCAGATCTCGCAACATTAAATGGTGTAGGGATAGGGTACAAGGTGGGACAATATAGAATAGAATCATTTGTTGGGGGGGGGGGGGGGGTTGATAAAGGACAGTGCGGATGGGGGGTCAAGGGGTAAGGGGTCACGGAAGGCGGCACCAAAATAAACCCCGTTGTTGTCGTCATTGTCGGCAGTCGTTTCGTCGCCGATTACTTTTTGTTGGCCGACTTGTTCTCCTCAAGGATATCGGCGAGCTTCTGGGCAGCTTCCTTGGTCTTGACCTGGAGCATCCAAGTTTCGAGTCCGTTGCCGGCCTCATTCGAGGTCGTCAACTTGACGTATTTGGCGTTGGGTTCCGGCTTATAGGTAAAATCGGGAAGCAGCGCCCGGTTGAGAGCCACGTGTCCACGGGGTTCAGCCCGCAGCAGTAGACGCACGCTACCAGTAGTCTTGTTCTTGAGAACACGCAGCGGGCCAACGCCCTCCGTCTTCCACGGGCTCTTCTTCTCCTTGGCAGCTGGCGACTCGCTTCCCGACTCGTCGTTGCCGGTCGAGAGTCTGAGGGCCTTAGCACGCACCTCATGGACGGCGGCCTCGTCCTCCTCGCCCGGCCCGCCGTCGGTTAAACTGATTTGTTCCTGTGGAGCCTCATCTCCGTCAGCCTGGTGTCCAGAATTGTTCGTGTTGTCTTGAGTGGCACCAGGCTCGGGAGTGCCAGTGGCCGGTGTAGTAGCCAGGCTAGAGGCGCCACCGAGATTGGTGAAGGGAGTGTCTACGTCAAGACGGTTAACCCAAGATTCTTTTCACAATTTAAGAGTGGTAGAGGAAAATGCCTTCAATGCCAACTTACTAGTACCTGATGTTGCTCCGCCCATGGGGGGAGCGAGATTGAACATGGGCGCTCCGTCGGGCTTCTGCTGGCCAAAGAGCGGCGTGCCGCTCGGTTGGGCTGGGGTTCCGCCACCGAAGCTGAAGATAGCAGAGCCGTTACCGGCAGAGGGGGCAGCATTTCCAAAGCTGTTGCCCGGGGTTGTCGCAGGCTCTGTGGTCTGGGAGCCACCACCAAAGGAGAACAGCCCGCCACCCCCACCAGTGCTTGCAGTCGGGGCCGCAGCAGGAGCGCCACCGCCAAACTGGAACATGGACGGTGCAGACGACTGGCCGTTAGCACCACCGGCGCCGAAGCTGAACGATGTTGACGCCTGACCGGCAGCAGATGAATCAGCACCCGATGCGAACGGGTTGCGGAAAGGCTGGCTGGCGCCGGCCGAAGCACCTCCAGCGTTGAAGGTAAAAGACGAGCCTCCCGAACCAACGGAGCCCGCGTCGCTACCGCCGCCAAAGCTGAAGCCAGTAGATGGGGCAGGAGCCGCGCTCTGCTGCGGCTGGGTGCTAGACGCGCCGAATGAGAAGAGAGCACCACCAGATGGCTGGGTAGCAGGTGTGCTGGCGTTGTTACCACCAAAGCTGAACGAGGGTGCAGATGAAACCGGTGCGGCGGCCGGCGTAGAGTTACCAAACAGGCTGACAGACTGCGACTTGGGGGCCTCCGTGCTGCCAAACAGGGGCTTGGACTCCTGGGGCTTCGCCGCTGCGCCGGTGCCGAGATCGCCGTTCGCCTTGGGAGCACCAAATGAGAACAGCGGAGTGGAGTTGCCAGACGTAGCAGGGCCGCTTGACGAAGCACCAAACATAGACTTCTTTGCCTGGGGCTCGTCGCTTCCGTTGGTGTCGCTGGTCTTAACAGCGTTTCCGAACAGAGACGGAGCTGCCCTGGGCGCAGAGTCATCGTCGGCAGAGCGCTTCTGGCCAAAGGAAGGAGTGTCGGGCTTGGACGCGTTGCCAAACAGCGTTGAGCCCTGCAGAGATGGCGAGCCCGTGGTAGCACCCGAAGAGGCACCAAAGAGAGGCGCTGCGGCAGGCGTGGTAGACGAGGTCTTGCCAAATAGAGCAGATGGGGCGGTGGTCGCAGGGGTAGCAGAAGCACCAAGCAGGGAGCCACCCGTCGAAGCCGGAGCAGACGCCTGGGTGGTAGATGTGCCAAACAGGGACGGCGAGGAGGAGCCAGTCTCAGCAGGCTTGTTCGATGAGCCAAACGGCGACGGGGCAGCGGCCGCAGGTGCAGCAGGGATGGCTTCCTTAGGCTCATCATTAGTGGCATTCTCCTCGGCAGGCTTCGCGGCAGCCGGTGCGGCAGTAGCGGCGCCAAACTTGAAGGACGATGCCGGAGTGGTGCTGGTTGCCACAGGGGTAGTAGAGGAAGTGCCGCCAAATAGGGACTTGCCAGGAGTCGTCGAGGCACCGCCAGCAAACTTGATGGGGCTATCAGGCGTCCAAGTCTTATTGGCACCAAACAGAGACGAAGGTGCTGACTCCTTCTCCGGGCTAGCACGCTCAGACGTGGGCTTGCTGCCAAAAAGAGGCGTGGCCGAAGACGTAGCTGCGGGTGCAGACTGGAACGGGGAGGAAGCGCCATCGTTGCCAAACATGCGAATTGGCTGCCCATCCGAGCCCTTGTTAACGCGGTCGAAAAGACTACGACCAGGTGTGGCATCCGATGCCTCAGACGAGCTGGCTGAGGCGTTTTGGGAGGCGGCGGCGAGCAGGGGGTTGGCTGGCTTAGGGGCGAAAAGAGAGGCAGAGGGCTGTGTAGCGGCAGGAGCAGTCTGCTTGTCGCTAGCATCCTGGCCCTCGGGCTCCTCCTGGCCATCAGAGTCATCCGTGTCCTCAGCGTCCGCATCGGCATTGTCGTTGCCACTGCCCTTTGCAGAGCTGGCATCTGACAGATAGCCAAAGATGTTGTTGTTCTGTGCAGCACCAGAACCGGACTTCAGGCCACTCTCCAGGACAGATCGAGCCAGGCTGCCGTTGGTGGTGGGCTTAAATAACGAGGAAGCCTTCGGTGCCGTCGAAGCACTCTCCAGAGCGGGCTGTGTGACCTTAATAGAGGGAGTGTCTGCGGAGGGAGCAGGAGTCTCCTTTGCAGGCGAGTTGGCAACCTTCTCAAAGAAGGCCTTGGTAGCCGAAGGCGTGGCGGACGGGGTCGCGGCCGGTGTGGGCTTCTGCTGCTTGGCGCGCTGGAGTTGGTCCGAGCCCTCGCCTCTGGTAGCCTTCCGCTTGGACTTGTTTAGCGAAGGGGTGCTTGACTCGAGGAGCGGCTCGCGGTCAGCGGCTGCCACCTTGGAGCCATCAGCACGTGTCCGCTTCTTGGTCGGCTGCGAGCTGGAGGTCGTGGCGTTGGGGTCAATGTTGTCCTGGGCCTTGCGCTTTCCAGCGCGCAGAATGCCTTCGGTACCGTTGGGCTTCGACGATTTCAGCGACTTGGAGAAATCAGCAGGGTTGACCATAATCTCCTCCTCGTCCTCCTCGCCAGGCGCGTTGGGGATGTTGTGGTCGTGCTTCCACTTCGTGAAGGTGTCCTTGGAAACCTTGACGGTCTTGAACTCATACAAGCCATAGCGGAGCATGATAAGACTCCGGTTCTTCTCGTACTCCTTTGCGAAATTGGTAATGTTCAGCTTCCAATCTTTCTTCACAAACACCTCGTTGGCCGCGTATTTGAGCCGGCGGAGATCCAAGATGCAAAAGAACTGGTTGCGTTGCTCCTCGTTGAAGTCGGGCGGGCACAGGTGGGCCAGAAACTCGTTGGCATACACAGAATGGCCGCCCGCGCTAAGCTCGCTCGGGATCATGTCGGTCATCGCCTCCCCGCTCAGCTTCGGGTCGGGATCAGGAATCTTCATGTTGAACAGGTCGCTCGAAGTGACCTTGGCCATCTCGCGCGCGCTCAGCTCGACGCCAGGAGCACGAAGCGACCGGCCAGGCGTCGTTGCAGGGAAGCTGCCACGAAGGGTGTTCGCGGGAACGCGGGGCGTGAAGGAGAAGGCAGGCATGTCGCGGGCCATTGAGTCGCGGAACATGTTGCGTGGTGTCGTCGCAGAGGAGAAGTTGGTTCTCCGTGGCGTAGTGGTAGATCTGCCAAGACCGCTGCTCGAGTAGAGGTTGAGGCTGCTGCCGTAGGAGTAAGTGTTGGGAGGGATGTTGCTGGCATTGTTCGTGGACGTGCCAACACGGCCAGACGGGCCCTGGACACGGTCGTGGATCTTCCGCTGAGCCAACTGGGTTGGTGAAGCGCGTTTGGCAGGGCTTTCGGGGGACTCGACGGGGGGAGCAGAAAACGTGCCGGAGTAGCGTGCTGGTGTCAACTGCTCGGCCGGCTGCGCCGGGCGGACGCGAGAGGTTGCACGGTCGCCGTTCACGAGGGACGCGCCAGTCTTAGGGGTCGGCGTCGCGGTGGACGTTTTTGTGGCCTCCTGAATAGAATTGCGGCTGGCGCTGACTAGGCCCGTCAGGCTGCTGAACCACGACTTCTGTCGCTTCTGGGGTGTCTCCATGATGATGGATGATGTTCGCCGTTGGGACGATCGATGATGGCGGCGGAATAGGGCAGGTGGACAGGCTTCAGAGCAGGCAGAAATTGAAGCTCAAATGGAATGCATCGACACTATGGTGAAGAGCTCTGCCTGCAATGAAAAAAAAAGCGTAACGGGTAGAATAAAGAAGGGATCGAATAGAGAAATGAAAAATCAAAAGGAGAGGAAGCACCAGTCGATGCGTGGTGTCGTGCGACGGAAATAGAGAAAGGGGGAAGGTCGCGTTGATGGATTGTCGCGATGGGCAGAATACGTGAAAGTCGCGACGGGGGAAGGGAAAAAAAAAATTAGAGGCCAAAAAATATCGATGATGTGGCGCGTGCAGTTGCACACAGGGGCAGTTGCAGGGAAGGAAGGAACGAAGAAGGGAAAGCGCAGAAAGGGGAAGGAACGCCTCAGTGCGCAAAGTCAAAGAGCGGAAGACAGATGGAGAAGGCGCTAACGAGCAATGAATGAATGGACTGTGCAAACAGTGTGGAGGGAAGGAACTGTGCACGCTATCCCCAAATTGATAAATCGATTGGCCTGGGATGGTTCTGGAGTGCCCGCTTTGTTGAATGGCAAGCGTGATGCAGGTAAGCGAGAGGGTAGAAACGCGATCATGTGGAGCGTGGGCGCGCTTCTCTTTGCTTTGGACGAAAACGGCAGCGTGTCTGGGGCCTCCGGCAAAATGTTTACAGCAAACAGAGTGAATCATTCTAGCCCGGTATTTTCACAGATTTAAACGGACTTCCCAATAATACGTCGTACCTTCTTTAGATTCATAATCGTGCGTATTTTGTGTACTGGTTGGGCATGAAGGCAGCTCCTCCCTCAATATGTGTGCCAGCGTATCTGCACCACGGATAAACTATAGAAGGAAGCTGCGGCCGGAAAAGCACCATCGGAATCGCAAGGTGGAGGACCAAAAAGCCGAAACGGGCGGGCACGACGGGTGACAGCGGTTGATTTACCGACAGCGCCTTCCTCATGAAACACCCCAACGACAGGACAGCAGGAGCAATTGACCGGCGCCGGCAAGCCATGGAGATGGCCAGGCCCATGAGCCTGTCCACGAGCCACCGTTGGCTACGAGTCCACGACGTATTGCCTGCCTTCCTGCAGTTCTATCATACGGAAGGTGTACGGCAGCTGCACGACAGGTGGCTCGGCTTAAGACGGCCTGCTCATGCTCCCCTCAAACGGCCATGCCCTGCAAGGCAGGGGCAACAAGGGCGGAACGATGAAGCGACGACACGAAAATAAGAAGGAACGATCTTCCCCTCCTGCCCCAGGACGAAGGGAAACCGCCGTGTTGCAGCGCGGCAGCTCATCGCGTGCGTGGGGTTTTCGGGTACCTGTTCTCCAAAGTTGGGAAAGAGCCATCGTGCACGGACCATGCGACGAGAAGTACTCCAGTACGGGTGACCAGAAGCAGGGAGAAGCAGGAAAAGCAAGGCCAATGGTGAGGGGAGTTTCGGGAAATGTTAGTGGACAATCACGCCGAACAAGCGCTAAATTTCGCAAAGCCTCGGGCATCACCACAGGCATTGGCATAGACAAACGGTGTCATTGGCCACTGCCAGCATTGTGTGCATCCAGCCTCCGGCTCTGGGGCGGTCTTTCTCTTTTAGCTCTCTTGTCTCGATTTTGCTGGGGGAGGCATGACGCTGTCTCGTAGTAAAAAGAGGCAAGAGGGGTGTTCCGGGGGAAGAGAAGGGGAAGGAGCGTCTTAGTCCGGGTGTCGTCAGTGGAAGAGCTCTTCCAGCCCCTCCTTTTGTCCTTTTCTGGTGTTGGGTCGTGTAATTGTCAAACTTGTTATAAAGAGCTTCGGTCATCCGCGCGCTTTTCTGTGGCTCCAATTGAAGGCTTTCTGCTTCGATCCTGTCTCCCCGTCTCTCGTCTCGTTTATCCCTCGTTTCTCGCTGAAATACCAACGTTGCTGTTTAAGCTCCACCCCACCCCCGGCGCCACGACCTGAAATCTCCAGATCTAGTCAACCCAGTCAACTATATATATTTTCCGTTGCCCCTCTTATCACCTGCTACCCCTCTCCCTTTTGTTGTCAACAAACAACAATTTTGCATCAACCAAGCAACTTTGCATTATCACCAATTCACATCACAAAACCGCAAACATGGGTATCCTCAGCGACCTCAACATCAAGCCCGGCGTCATCTACGGCGATGACGTCCTGAAGCTGTTCCAGTACGCCCAGGAGAAGCAGTTCGCCATCCCGGCTATCAACGTCACCTCATCGTCGACCGTCATTGCTGCTCTCGAGGCTGCTCGCGACTCCAAGTCGCCCATCATCCTGCAGACCTCGCAGGGCGGTGCTGCCTACTTCGCCGGCAAGGGCGTTGCCAACAGCAAGGAGAAGCAGGAGGCGTCCGTTGCCGGTGCCGTTGCTGCTGCCCACTTTATCCGCTCGATTGCCCCCATCTACGGCATCCCTGTTGTTCTGCACACTGACCACTGGTAAGTCGGCGTGTAATTCTATCTGCTCTGCTCCTTGGTTTTTTTTTTTTCTTTCTTTCTTTTTTCTCTCTTCCTTCTTAATCGTATTCTCTCTCATCTTCTCACGAGCCCAACTTTTTCTAATGCCAATTTTACAGCGCCAAGAAGCTCCTGCCCTGGATGGACGGCATGCTCGACGCCGACGAGGCCTTCTTCAAGGAGCACGGCCACCCCCTGTTCTCCAGCCACATGCTCGACCTGTCGGAGGAGCCGCTCGAGGAGAACATTGAGATCACCGCCAAGTACTTCAAGCGCGTGGCCCCGTGGAAGCAGTGGCTCGAGATGGAGGTCGGTCTGACCGGTGGTGAGGAGGACGGTGTCAACAACGAGGATGTTGACAACGCCGCCCTGTACACCCAGCCCGAGGACGTCTGGGAGATCCAGAAGACCCTGAGCGCCATTGGCCCCTACTTCAGCATTGCTGCTGCCTTCGGCAACGTCCACGGTGTCTACCACCCCGGCAACGTCCGTCTGCACCCCGAGCTGCTGGGCAAGCACCAGGAGTTCGTCTCTGAGAAGCTGTCCGACAAGTCTGGCAAGCCCGTCTTCTTCGTCTTCCACGGCGGCTCTGGCTCGTCCAAGAAGGAGTTTAGCGACGCCATCTCCCACGGTGTCGTCAAGGTCAACCTCGACACCGATCTGCAATGGGCCTACCTCGTTGGCCACCGCGAGTACATCACCAAGAACATTGAGTACCTGAAGACCCAGGTTGGCAACCCCGAGGGTGCCGATAAGCCCAACAAGAAGAAGTACGACCCCCGCGTCTGGGTGCGTGAGGGTGAGAAGACCATGAAGGCCCGTGTAGAGGAGGCCCTTGCGGACTTCGGTGCCGCTGGCCAGCTGTAAGGAACGAAAAGAGGCATTTATCACTTTGACCTTGTCTTTTTTTCTGCTTATCATCTGTCCTGTACGACCAGTGGTCTTTTTCACTCATACATTGTGGGCTCAACCCACTTTGAATAATAATAAAAAAAACTATCATGCAGCAGAAATTTTCTCCTGATTTGTCGTAATATCCCGACGACATTGCGATTGGTGAGACGGTTGTCTGGTGGTCTGTCGCGAAAACCCTCAAATCCTAGGAGAGCGAGAACCAGAGAACAGCTCTGGATTGCATTTCTGCGAGTTGGATGTGGCCGCAAATGCGACAGTACGGCCGTGCGACCTGACACTGTGCCGTTGTATCTCGCCCTGGCTGGTGATCTTGGTGGTTGTTTGTCACATGTGCCTGGTGTTGGCAGCTGGTGCATTACGAGCACCGTTTCAATTGTACCTGGCACTGTACCTAATCGCGCTCTAAGCAACCAAATGCGCCCCCACTCCCAAAAAGAGCCTCGACAAAACGCGCATAGCAAGGTGCGTAGCGCCGATTCCAAGACACGATCGCTGAGTTGCTCGCTGTTGAAAGCAGGCCAGTCCGTTTGCAACAAAGGACGGCACAATATCAAGGCGGTGACAGTTGCAGATGTACGTCGTCGAATATATGCAAGCAAGGTAATACATGATGTGGACAGAGTAAGATGAGGTCTTGGTATTGGTAGGTCTAGCAAACGATACTCGAAAAAAAAAATATACAACGGCTTTCGGCGGTGGCTTCCGCCTCAGCAGGGCAACAAAAAGATATCACAGGCACCGCCCATATGGCAGGCAATTAAAACCCGTTCCGTTTCCAATCCGCCCGTTTTCAGGGCAAGGCATCATCACCGCTGCAACCGTTCCGACCCAAACGCCTGGACTGTCCGTCCATGCCCGGTCCAACCGTCCACCCGTCGACTATGTTTTTTGTAGGGTGAGATGGTATGTGGGTTTTTTTTCCTTCTTGTTCGTATGTCGGGGCAGTATAAGCTGCTGATTTACAGCTTAGCCTTGGACCGGGACTTGTTGAGAATAGGCTCCAGCTTGGCAGCCTTCATAACATTGCCCTTGATCTTGAGCTTGCCCGACATGAACAGACCCTGGGCCTTGGCCTTGCCCATGACGAGCTTGCCGAAGTCCTCATCGGAGAGGCGGAGCTCGACTTTGGATGTGTTAGCGTTGCGGCACGGTGAGACGGGACGGTAAAGACCACGGCGCGGTACATTACGTGGACATCACGGAAAGCACGGGCACAGATACGTACCATCAGACTTGTCGAGGCCCTGAACAACCTTGCCCTCCTTGGCAAGGTCGATGAACCAGCTCTCGGTATCGCCAGCCTTGTTCTTCAGGGTAATGCCGAACACGGCCTTGCCATTCTTGATGGCATCCTTGCGATCGGCCTCGCTGCTGCTAAGGACGTCGTTGATGGCATCGAACGCCACCGAGGAGGGGAACTTGTCTGTGGTAGGGTCACATGTCAGTAATCTGAGCTTTCTTTGGAGGGCCAGCTGGCCGATTGAATGCAAGTCTCGGCTCCGCCGCTGCAATCTTATCGCCATCGGCGTCGAATGCATTGCTGAGCTCCGATCTTTGCTTCTCTGAGATGGCAGGCAAAAATGACCTACCGTTGGAGATACCCATTTTGATTGTAGTCGTGCGACGGTGGTAATGCGAAAAATGCGAAAAATACGGATGGTGCGGATAAAGATGCGATTGAGTCGGTGGGTAGAGATACAATGTTGAATGGGATGAAGAGAGGATGGAACAAAACAAAGCAGAAGGGAAAGGGGAAGAAAGAGAAAAGAAGAAGGGAAAGGGGAAAGAAGAAATATCTGGGGAAAGCACGTTTGGTTATGTAGTTTTGCAGGGAAGGCCCCATCCTTCCCCGTTCGGCTTTCTGGGGTTTTAGCTGGCGATGACGCTTGAATCAGCACGCAGCGGCATGTGAACCTCGGCGAGACGATCCTGTCATGTGTGCCAGCTGTTTGCTTTCGCGCCAGCCTAAGGTGCTCGCAAACTTTACTGAAAGGGGTTGCTGCCACTGCAGCGCAGTGGCGCCTCCCCGCCTGTTGGGGACCTCTACGAAGTATGGGGGGGGTAATACCTTCTGTGGGCCTGACTACTTTTTCTGTAGCCAAGCCAACAGTGTAGTAACATACGGAGTAGGGCCCATAACTACGGCCCTGGCCTACGTCGTAATCCAAGACCTTTTGAAAAGCATAAAGATCGGCGGGAAGGCGGCAAATGACCAAAAGCGGTGGGCTAGTCACGTGCAGTCGCCCCAAGTCTCGAAAAACGGCAGCCGCAACCAGGCCTGAATGCCTGCCGTTAGTACTGCTGTGTGGGTGCGTGGCACAGTTCTTGGTGCCACTCACAGCGAATTTCAGCCTTGTCCGCTAGCGCCAAAGGTCGCAGGAAGCTTTTTCGCAGGAGCGTGGCGCGTCCAAAGGTCCCAAGGAACAGTCTCAACTTTCGACAGTTCGGTAGACATTCACCACACGCCAATCTGTCGCGATGGATGATTTATACGACGAGTAAGTCTCCCGAATATCTCATTTCCACTCATGCCAACTTCCATCTGCTAATGCGCCACCAGGTTTGGCAACTTTATCGGCGAGGAGCCCGAAGCTTCAGAAGAGGGGTCGGAGCAGGGCGACGCCGATGCTGACAACTACGTCTACGGCGACGAGGAGGAGCTCGACGAGGATGGCGTTGGTCAGGAGCTGATGGAGGTTGACGGTATGTATTCCTCTTCTCCGGCCAAGACGGCTTCTTATAAGCGTGTATGTGGCTAACCCTTTTTTTTTTTTTGCTGCTTTTCATTCAGACGAAGGACCGTCGAACGCCGTCATCTTGCACGAAGACAAACAGTACTATCCGACTGCTGCACAAGTATATGGAACCGAGGTGGAAGCACTGGTGCAGGAGGAGGATGCACAGCCATTGAGCGAGCCCATCGTGGCACCCGTCGAGCAGAAGAAGTTTGCCGTCGAGGAGGCCGACCTGCCACCCGTTTTCTTCGACCGCAGCTTCATGACCGATCTCATGAACTTCCCCGAACAAATAAGAAATGTTGCCTTTGCCGGCCACCTGCACCATGGCAAGACGGCGTTTGTGGACATGCTGGTGCTCGAAACACACGATATCAACGACCGGCTGGAGCAGCGGACAGGCAAGAACCGCGACGAGCAGCTACGGTACACAGATGTGCACGTCCTGGAGCGGGAGCGTGGCGTGTCGACCCGGAGCGCGCCCATGAGCCTGGTCTTGCCGTCGACCAAGGGCAAATCGCACCTTATCAACCTCATCGACACGCCCGGCCATGTCGATTTTGCAGACGAAGTGGCCTCGGCGCTGCGGCTTGTTGACGGCGTGTGTCTTGTGGTGGACGTTATTGAGGGCGTGCAGCTGCACACAGAAATGGTGATCCGTCACGCAATGCTCGAGGGCATCCCGCTCACGCTCATAGTCAACAAGGTTGACCGGTTGATCCTCGAGCTCAAGCTGCCGCCTACGGACGCCTACTACAAACTCAGAAGCACGATCGAGGCGGTCAACAAGGTCATCTTCGAGACACTGCCCGGCGAGACCGACGACAGCAAGCGTGTGAGCCCAGAGAAGGGCAACGTGCTGTTTGCGTGTACAGAGATGAAGTGGTGCTTTACACTACCGTCGTTTGCCAAGATGTATGCCGACAGCTTCGGTGCCATGGACACGGATGAGTTTGCGAAGCGGCTGTGGGGTGACATCTTCTTCAACCCCAAGAAGCGATCGTTTACGCGCAAAGCCGTCGAGGATAACGCCAAGCGCTCGTTTGTGCACTTTGTGCTGGAGCCCATCTACAAGCTGTTCACACACACAATCAGTGAGAGCCCACAGGACCTCAAGGCGTTCCTGGCGCCGCTCGGTATTTCTCTCAAACCGTCACAATACAAGGCCGATGCAAAAGTGCTGCTCAACCTGGTGTGCGCTCAGTTTTTCGGCCCGCCGGCTGCGTTTGTCGACATGGTCGTGAAACACACCCCGTCGCCCATCGAAGCTTCAGCGCGCCATTTGCAGCGGTATTACACGGGCCCGCTCGATACCAAGGTGGCCGAGTCGATCAGCGCGTGCGACCAGGACGGCCCGCTGGTCATGGAGGTGACCAAGCTGTACAGCTCGACGGACGCCAAGAGCTTTCATGCGCTGGGACGTGTGTTTAGCGGTATTGCGCGGCCAGGCACGGAGGTGCGGGTTCTGGGCGAGGGCTACTCGCTAGATGACGAGGAAGACATGGCGCCGGCGCTGATTTCCAACGTCTGGATCCCCGAGACGCGCTACAACGTGCCGGTGGACGGCGTGCCAGCAGGCAACTGGGTTCTTCTGGGCGGTGTGGACAATTCGATCGTCAAGTCGGCAACTGTGGTAGCACGGCAGTTTGAGGATGACGAGGATGCATACATCTTCAAGCCGGTGACGCACTACACGGAGTCCGTATTCAAGATCGCCGTAGAGCCGGTCAACCCATCGGAGCTGCCCAAGATGCTGGACGGCATCCGCAAGATCAACAAGAGCTACCCGCTGATCACCACAAAGGTCGAGGAGTCGGGCGAGCACATTCTGATCGGCACGGGCGAGATGTATATGGACTGCGTGATGCACGATCTGCGCTTGCAGTACGCAGACATGGAGATCAAGGTGTCGGACCCGCTGACACGGTTTTGCGAGACGGTGGTGGAAGAGTCGGCCACGCGGTGCTGGACGCTGACGCCCAACAAGAAGAACCGGCTCACGATGGTGGCCGAGCCCTTGGAGGATGGTCTAGCACGGGACATTGAGTCGGGCGCCGTACGGATCAAGGATCCGGTGCGGAAGACGGCCAAGTTCTTCCAGGACAAGTACGAATGGGATCTGCTGGCATCGCGCAGTGTTTGGGCTTTTGGTCCGGAGGAGATGGGTGCCAACTTGCTCCAGGATGACACGCTGCCGGGCGAGGTCGACAAGAAGCTTCTTAACACTGTCAAGGAATCGATCCGGCAGGGCTTTAGCTGGGCCACACGGGAAGGCCCCCTTTGCGAAGAGCGTTAGTTTCCGCACCTTTTCTTTCATTTTATGTTTTACACGTTATTATGCACACTTGCTAACATATCACAGCCATCCGTAACATCAAGTTCAAGCTTACAGACGTCACGCTCGCACAGGAGACGATCTACCGCGGTGGTGGCCAGATTATTCCGACGGCCCGCCGCGCTTGCTACGGCTCCTTTATGCTGTCGTCGCCGCGCCTCATGGAGCCCGTGTACACAGTGTCGATGACGGGTCCCGAATCGGCGTCCTCCAAGCTGTACCAGATCCTGACACAGCGCCGTGGCCACGTCCTAACTGACGTCGGCATTCCCGGCACCAACCTTTCGCGCACCGTCGGCCTGCTGCCCGTCATCGACTCGTTCGGCTTTGAGACCGATTTCCGCATCTCGTCTGACAACAAGGGTCTTGTCAGTCTTGTCTTTGACCGATGGCAAGTGGTGCCGGGCGATCCGCTGGACCGCGATGTTATCCTGCGGCCGATGCAGATGGCGCCGGTCCAGGGTACGGCACGGGACTTTGTGCTCAAGACGCGGAGGCGCAAGGGTCTCAGCGAGGACGTGTCTATTGGCAAGTTTCTAGAACCCGAGCTGTACAGCGAACTCGTGTCGAGCGGGACGCTGGAAGAAGGCTCTTAAAAGCGGTGTTTTGAACTGTCTATCTTTTGTCTTTTCGTGTCTCTTTGTTGGTATAATGTTTCTTCGAAAACGGAGCAAGGGTGAGGGTCACATTCTGATTTCTGGATTTTCCCTGATTTTATATCATGTCCTTTTCTTCCTATTTCCATCATCCTAGCTCTCTTTTGCAACACGAACGCGGAAGGGATATGTATCACGGCGAATCTACTTGTACTTTTTTTTTTGTTCTGATTCCATACATGCCTCAGCAGTTGATTGTATTTTTTGTCTTCTGTTTGATCATTCTTAAGAGGTTATTCCCGCCAGTTTAGGGGCACTTTTTGATAGAAGAGACAAATATAGGGCCGGGATGCCAACATTCATTCTATTATATATGAGGACTAATCCAAGTATCCAGGGAGCCAAGGTATTCGGAATTAGTCTCCCCTTCGACATAGTGATGCATGTAGGTGTACTTGTTTAGCACGGCCTCTCCGTGCTTTCGACTGTACGTTCTTTCTGGCAGACGGTTGTTATTGGCTCGAGATGGTGACAACGGCACACGGAGTTTAACCCGAATATGCAAACACGTACCTGTTCAAGCAAGTTGCGTAAGTATGTACGGAGTACTCCCGAGCCTTTAACAGGGGCCGATGTATGGTTTGGATGCAACCATCCCCGGCTGCATCATAGAAGGTTTTCTTTTTCCTTGCGGTCTGGTCGGCGTACTACATAGGTAGGCAGTTCTTCTATTATTGGCAAAACCCTGATTGATTATTATATCCCCGTGTACGTATAGATGTAGTGGAACTTACCGTTCGATACTATATCACGGATACGTGAATCGTCGACGCCGGCGACGGCTATAAAAAGAAACAAGTTTGGAAAAATCTGCAAGCGAAATAAGGTACATATCTCCATGAGAAGCAAGAATAGTAACATTCTACTTGGCGGGCTTGAAAAACGGGGAAGGTGGAGGAAACCAGGAGAGATGCACAGCCTGGCTGTATATTAATTTCCATGAGCGTTGTATTCGAGAATAGCTTTGTCTTCTTATACGTCGTCATCGTGTGCAGACTCCCGTCAACGAGCCTTTCTCTTCAATCTCGTATCATCTCACCTTTATATTTTCTTTTTTATTGTTCTTTGGTTATTCATTCCTCTTGTTTCTTGCTTTCTGTTTCTTGGCTTTCCAAAATCCCCAAATGCAACATTGGCTCGTACCCTGAGCCGAACGTAACGATGCAGGGGCACTGGCTTGGCCATATTTCAGCACACAGTTATGGTGTGTGTGTATCATAGGAGATGTTGTTGGGATAAACATGGTTCTATGAGGTATTCGTACATGTTTATGTGTATTTTCCTGGGAGCCAACATGAAAACATCTCTTACCAAGAGGTAGAGACATTCTTCGTGGTTTTGTACATAATCTTTTCTAAGGAACAACTTTCTTCTCTTTTTCTTTTCTTTTTTTTTCAGAAAGAGTCAAATAAGTCAGGGAACAAATGACATCCACATTCACACACACACTTGTTTAGAATAATAGCACATGATCACAATAAAGCCAAAGCAATATGGGCTAATAAACGAATACAAACAACTGTCTGTTGTGTTTATCTTGCCTCATTGCAATCACATGCAGATTCACACACGACTTTCAATTGACTATCGCCGGAATTAGAGGTTGTTTTCAACAGCCACCGACCATACATAGTATGAGAGTGTATGTACGGAGTTCAGAGTACGTCGTATGTATACTCCGTACTCCGTACGACATACAAGCTCTTCACTCAATCCCTGCCCATTTAGGGTTTTGCTTTGCCATTCCCCTATTTCCCGCGAGCTTAGCATTTATGTGATATCTTTGAGTGGGGCGTACGCAAGCGCTGCGACTCTATCCTCCGACCCCATTTCACTAATATTCCGCGCCTGCAAATACTCCGTCTCCAGAGATGGTCTAATTCTTGATTACTCTGTCTGGCGTCCCGACTCTGACTCTTGAGAATCCATCCTCCGGCAGCAGTGGCACTAACAAGGGACGAGAATAGCACGGGCAGAGGAAAAAGAGACAGACATAGCACACAGAAAGACACCTACATATGATTGATGCATGCAGCAAACCAAGTACGTCGAAGAGACGAGCGGGTGGCCCACAACAACAAGAGGAGTGTGCCATGTGCCAAATGGGCGTGCCGCAAAGAAAGACGAAGAGTGAGCGCTAAACGATGGACAACAGCATGCATGCAAAAGGAAACCCAAGGAAATGGAGGGTGTTCGCTGTGAGAGGAAGACAAAAAAGGTACGAGTGTCCTTTGCTGGGCAACTGGTGCACGTCCTTTACAACTTGTCAAGCAACAACCCCATGAAGCCAGCTTAAAATAGACGCTGTGGGATCCGGTGCATTGACATCAGTTTAGCATCTTTCTTGTCTTGTAGAAAATGGAAAACGGACGTGTTTGCGTACGTCGCATGCGTCTCCAGGAGATCAGTCTTTGCATAGGTTAGATTGACCAAGATGCAGGGCGAAAACAAGAGAGAGACGATGGATAGGGGGGAGGTTTGTCGAGGGGGCGCTATGACATATGACAGGTCTGCCTGCGTGGTTGACAGCGGCAGCCAAGGAGAAAAGGGCAGTGAGAAGCCCGAAAATGGCCTAGGCACAATCCTATCTCGCATCATGCGCATGCAATCCGACGCTGTTCAATAAAAACATGGCAATAGGGGTGTGTGGAGGAGTGTGCAAGTGAATTGAAGTTCATTATATTCGTGATGAGCTGTTCCTACTGAAAGTATGGCAGCAATTTCGTGTTCCTTGCAAAGCTCCTCTTCGAAATGGTCAGAACGCCATGTTCCCGCCACTCTCCGTGTCTTCTGGTGTTATACATTTCGACGAGTTAACCGTTTGCTGAGGCTTGGCAGGAAGTTTTAATTGTACGTTCGTTCTTCCGACAAAAAGTGTTGTGACGGATATCAGACCGGAAGCATGGTTCCGCGCTGTTTGGTCCTTCTATATGTGCGATGTTGCACGCATGGCCTCATCCCGAGTATCAACAGAGGGCACAGCTGCAATGCAGCAAGGCTTGACTGCATTCATGCGTTTTCATGATGGACAAAATCCCCATGCGATGGCGTGAGCATTGAGTACCAGGCCAAAAACGGATGGGGTTGACCTGGCCTGGATACTGGGGATTGCCAGTTTCAGTCCCTCAGTTTCAGTCGAGCCTGGTTTTTCGCATTGTTGAGCCCGTACTTTGTTAAGCTCGGGCCTGACTATCGCCATGTCTTGGCCTGCCACATACACCCGCGCGGGAAGGTTGGGTAAAGGATGCATGGGTAGGCATGGCTGACCTTGTGTCGTGTGCCCGCTGAATCGATGATTTACCGGGCAAGCGTGAAGAGAATGAGGTAAAAATAGATACGCTTGCAATATGCAATGCCTCGTGGAATGGTGACTCGAAGGTGGGTAGGTGGTAGGAGGCCGCGATGAAAGGACGGAGGCTTAAGGACGATCTTATGCTAATCATGGTTGCATCACTGGCACGTTTCGAGCATCTTGTCCAAGACACCGCGCAGCGTGTCGTTCTCCAGCGCCGCCGCCACACGCTCCTTGTCCGAAAGCTGCTTGGTGACCTGGTCGTCCTGCGCGTGGGCACCCTCTTTGACCTGGATGTCGACGCGATAGTTAGGAGGCAGCGTTTGCTCGAGACGGACGCGGATGGCGAGGCCGATGACAGTGACGAGCGAGCAGTGGTTGACCGTCGGAGTGACGAAAACGAGGACCTGCGTCAGAGCATTGGGGTCGTTGGCAGCAGCCTTGGCCTCAGCCGACGTAGGCGAGGGCGTAATGCGAATATCAGGCAGGTTGACAACGGAGAGCTGGCCCAGTGTGTGCGGGTGCTCAGGATCAGAAATCGTGGAGATCAGGTCTGTAGTTGACGAGGCGTGCCAAAAGACGGGGGTTTGAAACGTTAGCGGGGTGTGCTTTTGTCTCACATGGCCCGATGCATGGAAGAATGGTAATATATTGCGCAAAACACCGGCAGCATCGCAAGCAAAGCTAACACGAAGAGCAAGGAAACAAAGCACAAGGCACAGGGACACAGTATGAGGGGATCTTGCTGTTGTGTCGTCGTCGTCGCCGCCGTCGTCGGAGACATGCATATTTGAAATTCTGCACGTTTCCGTTCGCGGTTGCGCGGCTATGTAGCAGAGCCCAGACAATATGCAGTGAAGAGGCGACGGAAAGGAATACAAGAGAAAAGAAAGACACCAAATGGGAGAATCCGGGGCCAAAAAAAATACCACAAAAAAAGAGACATACCGTAAATCTCCTGCTCGTCAATGGGCTCCTCGGTGAAGACATCGCCGTCGTCGCCACCAAAAGCATCGACATCGTCATATCCATCGCCTGACGACACCGAGGACAGCGGCGAGGGCGGGGACACAGGAGGAGCGGCCCACGATAAGACAGCGCCACCAGCCGACTTGATCTTGGGCGCAAGGATGTCGTCAAACTTGAACTCGGGTCCACGCTTTGCAGCCGTGTCCTTGCCCAGACGCCGGCTCGGCAGCTGGGCAGCGTTGAGGATGACGGGGTTGGCGTTCTGGAGTTCAGACATTGTTGAGATGTGGGATTCTGGGCAATGCAGATTCGACAAGTGTTAATCTCGTGAAAAGCGATTGCCGTCAATGGTGATGTCAACGTTGATATCGATATCGAATTTGTCATGCCGTTCCGAGGCCGGTCGTTGTCAGTGTTTGTAGACGGCGCCGGTTTTACATTTATCCGGATTTGCGGAGGTGTCGTGCAGGCGTTGTCCACCTGGTGCCGTGTGGGTCTCTTGTTAAGCTGCCGACCAGGGCTTTGGCAAAACGAAGATTGAAGTTTCTCAAAAAGGGCCGTCTGTTGATTTAGGAGACAGGAGCAGAGGGGCACGGCTGAGCGGCGAAAAATGGAAAGTATCACGGCAAAACTTTTCTTTCTTCTTTTCAGAACGAGTGCCTTCCTTTTTTGTCAGTTTTTTGCCTTCTCATTCTTTCCTTTTTTCGAGAAGAAGTGAAAGCGCTGATTTTTCGGCCTAAGATGACGCTTTTACAGGCAGGAACGCTCCAGGGCCCGCACTCTTTAGAAAAGGAAGGAAGGCACCTGCCTCCCACTGGAAGTCGAGCCCCCATGATTCTATCGTGCCAATCTCTCAGTTCACTCCCTCACTTCTCTGCACCAGAGCGAAAGCGAGCGCAACCAGGAGTCCAGAAGTCTAGGACCACAGGATCAAAGGCGTATGTGCAAAGTTACGTAGTATGAAGTAGATCACAGACGGTGTACAGCATAATACGGAGTACATTACTACACAGTATTACAGCCCAAATTATGGCTCTCTTATAACAATTTTCTATATTTTCCAACCGTTGGCTCTCTCGGATAATTTTTTTTTTACGTTATTTACGATTTATGAAGCTGGACTCTGCCAATACTATTCATGCATCCGACTGCGATGCTCCGTCCTCCGTGGCCTTAGTACTTCGAACCCCATCTCGTCATTTCACAATCGAACCATGGCGACCAGAGCCTTGCCTCTCTCGGTAGTGCTAGAGGGACGCGATCGAGAGGCTTCCCAGTAGCTTCATCTCTTTCTGTTTTCCTAACGAGCACTTCGTGCACGGAACATCCCAACGGTTATTTGACAGGGGGCTAGGACTAAGAGACGAGACGGAAGAATAGGAAAAGAAAAGGAGAGCGATAGAAAGAAAACAAAGAAACAAAAGACCCAAGAAAAACCTTAATTTAAAATAGCAGGCTGTCAAAACTGGCTCTCTCAATACGACGTACAAGCTTGCAAAATAAAATCAATATTCATGCGTGGCTGGCCCGTGCTCACTGTTATCCAGCGCCACGGCTGGGGCTTTGTGCTTGATGCAGGGCCCTCCATGTATGTCTCTTTTGAGCAACCAAAAACTTCGTGATCCTGGTCTTCACCTCGACAGGTCTGTATCAGGCGCCTGCTGGAAACAAAGTGCTGTTAAACTCGGTCCTTGTTAGATTTGAAGATGATAAACGAATACAAGGTAAAGTAAGACGTTCTCGATTCGTGCAAAGCTTCCGCTGGTTGGCGGCTTGTAGCCGCGCGGCCTGCAAGGGACAGCCGTCTTTTGGTAAAGCCGGATCGTGGGGACGATAGTGGTAAATTACAAATAAATCAAAAAATTAAACCTATCTCAGGCTCGGGTTTGCTTTTCAATCTCCTATCTCGTCATTCACAGCCTTGCAGATTATTTGTACACCCACACGTGCTGCTGTTCGTCTCATCTCGCCCCTTTTCTTGACCGAAGTATCAAGAGAAATGAGGTTGTCTGGCAGAAGTCCCGTTGTTTAATCTCCTCGCTGCTAGCTCGCATTTCCGTGTATGCCGTGCGACATACTGTGATATATGCTTCCCGCAAAGCTCGGCTGTCAATCCATGGGCTCTCTGCCCATTCGTCACCATCTTCTACTACTAGAGTACTCCGTTGAGGTTGATATGCAGTAAGGCCTTTTTTTTTTCTTTTCTATATATATACGAGATCCTGTCAGCTGGACCCAAGCCCCTGGGATTACTTGCGCCTGATGAAAGGAGTCGCTGAACATACATGTACACAGTAAAAAAGTCCCCGCGTTTTGCTTTGTTGTCAACTTCTTGTAATGGAGTATACGTGATGTTGTATTGTTTCTTATTTCTGTACAATATCGCAGACAGGTAATATGTGGCAGTACGTGTACGAAGTACGGACCTGCCTGCCCTCGGTGTTTCTTTGCTGTCTCGCTCTTCCCCTCGTTAACACCGCCGCTCTTTCCGCGCCTGTGATAGAGCATCTAGCTTGAGCTTTCACTTGCATAATGCAAAAAAAAAAAAGGAAGGAACGATGGAGATGGCAAAAAAAAAAAAAAATGAAAATCTTGCGCACAGTACAACATCGCGGTTGGACGGGGGCACACAGACAAAAGCAGCATATTCGTCAGCATTAATAACACGCCACTCAGCAGGCAGGACGCCGTTGGGCGAAAGAGGCCTGGGGGCTCACACGTGAGAACTTTCTGTGTACTGTGTACAAGAAGAGGAATAAATCGAGAGGGGTGTGAGCACCGTGAGATGCGTACTCGGTGGAAGAGATTGGGGGCTCCCACGGTGAGAGTGACAGCAAACAGGCCAGGCCAAGCCGGCCAAGCCTAGCAGCCAGGTTCAAAGGTCGAGGAGTTCACGATACAGGGGGCCGCTGGGGCGGCCTGCAGGCGCCTTATCTTATCCTCCTATGGAGTGTACATTGTGTATACGACGTACGCCCTCTCTATTTGGCCGCTCGCAACTATCATTACGCAACCGGAATTTTAGCAGCGGCTTGCCTGTCCACTTGCCTGCCCACTTGCCTGCCCACTTGAACCCCATGGATGCCGGGAAGCTCCTCTCTCCCGTTCTTCCTTTCTTCCTCGCGACGCAAGATGGGGCTCGAATGGCTCCACATGGCACCGCTTCCCCCAGGAGACAAAAGATGCAAGACGATGGAAGAACGAAAACAACGACGCGGCGACAGTTGCGCTCCTTCCCTATTTGGATAGCTTACAGCGGGCAACCCATTCGCCTCGCTCGAATGGCTCCCGGCCCGGTGTTTGAATTGTGGTCTGAATCTGACACTATCGTGTCTTGCATTGCCCCCTCTTTTTGTGTTGAGCGTTTTGTTTCCTTGTTGATATTTTGTTGAGTTTTACGTTACGTCGTTTGCCTCCTCTTTGTTGGTCTTCGACGCGCAAAGTGCGCTTCAATAAATATGGCGCATCTGTTGTAGGACGAGGTAATATACTGCCGCTTGGCAGATATTCTTCACATGTCAAAAAGTTTTGTTAAATATTTCCAGGGCAAAATTGTCCATGTCGTCCGCAACGGCTAAAGAAGGGGAACAATGACAGGGCATGTCAATAGCCGGCCTTGCCAAACTGTTACCTTCGCATCCTCCTAAGCTTGTCGCGGGAGGGCGCCGTACAATACGACGCTCTCTCACTCTCTTCCCACTTGAACTGTGCTTTTTGTTCGTTCCCCTTGGGCTTCTCAGGGCCCCAGGGCCTCGGGGCCTGTCTCTTTTGACCACAGGTCCCAGTATTCGGTTTATGGTAGTTGGCCTGCAGCATTGCACGCTGTTGTACGACGCTCCGTACCAAAAGTTCTGTCTCACCGCTTTTGATGCGCTAGTCCCAATTAAGTCAAACTATAGGTATTCGTTGACTCCCTCTAGGGCAATAGCTTATTGAA
>JADHKS010000046.1:39202-70111 GCA_019925295.1 Sporothrix pseudoabietina | reverse complement strand
ACTAACACTAACACTAACACTAACACTAACACTAACACTAACACTAACACTAACACTAACACTAACACTAACACTAACACTAACACTAACACTAACACTAACACTAACATTGGGAGAAGTTGGACAACGAAAATGCCCGCGGGCCTCTGCCGTTCCCGCCGTGGCTCTGGTCCCTAAAATATCCCAGGGGTTAGCGCCCTGCGAAGTCTGCAAGAACTCCGTAGCCGCCGCGCTCAGCTGCTATTTTAAACCTTAAACTGGTGGAGAATTTATCTGCGCCACCTATCCCTTATGATCTTATCTGAATGATACGGCGAGATCCCAAACACAGACCATCCACCAGTACGACGTACGACATGTAATAATGGACTCTCCGCTATTACGCAATATCTTCCAGCGCTACACACGCCAGCCAACTACCAGCGGGATATTCTGCCATAGCTGTGGCCACAAGTTGTACGGAGTAGCCCCCACGGTCACTAAGACCCCATGATCACTAAAGATTCACTAAAAACCACCCGGCTCTACCCCTGCTGGTTTCACCTAGCGCCCAGCCTGCAGCGCCGTAACGCCAACGATGTACGGAGTAATGGAAACAAAGAGATCCGCGTGTTCATCAACGGTGGCGGCGGTGGCATTGGGAGCTACGCTACGTTGAAGGTGCCGCTGGACGGTGGGACCGTGATGCCATTCTCGGAAGTGCCGCAGGTATGCACGGCTGAAGACGAACAGGGTACGGGGCAAGACTGTCGTGCGTGTGGCGGAAGACTATTGAGGATGGGGTGGTGTTGTATGGTAATGTTCGTCCAGCTACTTCCTGCCAGTTGTTGTGAGAATTGCCGGCATTGCTCCATAGAATCAGCGCTTGACATTGAGCCGTTTTGAGCTAATAATATTTCTCGGCGTACCCTAAGAAAAAGAAAGCATATGAAACTATCAGAAAGCAATCATGGCCAGATACTATCCACTCGTTGATCCCGTATACCGCCAATAATACGACTGAGACTGTCGCGGTAAACTTCGTACATCGGCTGTTCTGCTCGGCGTGACAGGCCAGCGTCATCGATACCACGCTTGGTGTTAATGATAACAGGGCCGGATTCTGGAAGAGAGGTGCGCCGGATAGCGGCAGCCAAGCTGAAGGTGCTGCGAGCGAAACCTGTGAAGTAGCTTGCGTAGAGCAGGACTTGTGCGTCAATGATCGCGCGTTGGTCCCATGCTAAGCCGTGTAGTGTGGCTAACTCATCTTCGTCGAGAACGTCGTCTTTGGTGTAGACTGTGATGTTGTTTTGTGCCGCGTCAGCGACAAATCTCCGCAAGCTGTCCGCGCTACCGGCGGCAACATAAATATTTGAAAAGTTCCGAGCCGCTGCTTCTTCAAGGTAGATTGGGACCTGGTACTCGTAGCCCGGCCAGTGGACCTTTTCAGAGTCGCTGTCGACACGCAAATGTGCTGCCATAAACGAGTCAGACACGATCCGGTCACGGCCCAGCGATGTCACTAGCGATGTATTTGATTGCGGCTCATCATTGATGTTGTTCGCTCTGAAAGTGCCCCATTTGTGAGTGAGTGACGGTGTGGTGCTGTACTTTGCCGTAAGCTCTGGAAAAAGGATAGCATCGGCGACGACAGGCTGACCGAGACGTTGTTCAAGGCCCCAAAGAGCAGCGGCACCCAGACGCAGCAAGTTGGGCTGGAAGCGGAAGAGGCGTGCAAAGGAATAGGCAAAATCTCTTGGGATGGCAGCACGATCCCAAGCGAAAAGTGAGCTGTTGCAATAAACATGTGCCGGGTTGTCGAGAGACATGCCGGTCGTGTTGACGTAGAGGTCCAGCCAACCGTCGAATGCTCTGCGCCAGCCAATGGGATCGATGACCATGCGGCGGACTCTCTCGACGCCGCGAACAGCAAACGGCTGCAGTGCATATGCATCTGCCTCGGCGGGAAGGTTGGCAACGTCTTTGGGCGACGCCGCCACTTGGATCTGAGGGCAAGCTTCGGCCCAAGCCGTTGTGAAGTATTCGACGTCGTACATGATGGACACTTCACCGGTGCCGAGATGCATGTTAATCAGGTCGTTGTCGTCACGGGTGGAGAGTTCAGGAATGATGATGATGGATGCTGTTTCGTGGCAAAACTGTTAGTTACTGACGACTGACCACCTTCCCCGTCCAACACTGACATACCTCCTGCTTCGATGCCAAACAGCATGCAGTTCAACCACGCGTTGCCAACATTACCAAGGCCACCACGTAGCATGGAGCAGTGCCAGATCAGGCCCGGCTGCAACTCGACGCTCTTGCATTTGCGCTGGATTGGCTCAAAGTCGATCAGACCCTCGATCGGCTCCCGTATCACGGCGTCAATGTATTGCTCCTTGGTCAAAGCCAGCCGGGCCGCGACAAAGGGATCTGTCGGGAGAAAAAAGACGCGGGCGACGACATAGAGAACGAGAGCGGTTGCGACGATGGCAGCTATCTGCCGAGTTCGGCTACCCTGTTGTCGTATCTTTTCATTGAAAAAGGTAGATGCTGTAGCTATTGGGATACCGGTATGTGCTATGGGTTGGTAGGAGAAGGAGGACAGGCTGTTCGTGACGGAGTCGTAGGTCTCTCTAGCCTGACGGGTAAGGCTGGACAGGATCTTTCTTCCCGGCATGGCTGCATACAACGGGGCAGAATATTGGTAGAGTAAATGAAGAGGGGGGCGGTCACAGTAAGATAAGACCCAGGGCGTGGTCCTCGTTCGTCAAGGAATATTCTTAAAATGTGATTACGTCGCAGAATAAAAAAAAACGAAAAGAAAGAAACTACCAAAAAAAATCTCAAATCATACTGCACGAGAAGACAACTGTGCAAATAAACCAAATCCCCACTATCCCTTCAGCAGAAAAGTCCTGGGACACTAAAACTTTATCGATTCGCTTGCTACATATCGGACACGGGGTGTCCAGCCAATGATTTCCATTATCAGACGCCACCCCTGCGGTTTGTTCCTCACAGAGCGAATCAAAGCAACTGAAATAACAGAGCTGAGGTCAAGGAACGAGGAAGGAGAGCCAGCTGAATCTGGGCCAATTTGACCCCTTGCATTGTACCCCGTATTGCGACATGTGACCGAAGTTGGAAGTCGCCCTCTCTGCGCCATACTACTTGTGGATTTATTTTGTGTTCGCGGCGTTCTTCCATTCAGCCTATGTGAGACCCTCTGAAAGATACCACGGTAGGTACGACGTACAGCACTAATGGCACAACCAATATTGTGAATTTGACCCACACTTATGATGTTTCTCATTACAGCTAAATAGGAAAATAGGAGGGCCTAGGCCTCATTGGTTCAGTATCGGTGTTTTCGCTGGTTGAATTTGAGTGATTGATTGCCCTACAAATTCAATAGACCCGGCTAACACGCCACTATGGGCTACTTGACCAGGAACAATATTTGGCATACGGAGCATTAGGCACCGATAACAAGGAAAAAGTACTCCGTACGACGCATGGGGTCATATCTTCAGGTGGGAGGCCCGGGAAGAAATATGTATTTGAGGCCGCTAAAAGAACACAATTGATTTCCCTGTGCTGTGTTTTTCCCACCTCTTTATTTCTCGGTTTCTTCAGTTCGCTTCGCACTGACGTCTATTTGCTCACCCCTTTCCGTTTCTTCAGACTCCGTCCCTATGCTGCCCTGTGAAATACTTGTTGTTTGCCCTCCCTAACTGGTCGCGTGTGCACTGTGACTCGACGAGCTATTTTACTCGTACATTCATTCAAGGGCATGCAATTGAATAGAGGAAGTGCAGGGAGGACATTGGTAACTTTGCGGAATGGCTTTGATTTAATCGTACTTGGAATTCCACTAACGCGCACGAACACGTGTGTGAGACGTGACAGAAAGGACACGATTCAACACGAAAGTACTCCGTACTCCGTATTAGGTACGAGAAACGTTTTGCACCTGGTGGCAGCCCAGTCCAAGCCAATTCTTTGACGAGGAGGCGGGGGGTGGAGGTTCTTTCAGGTGCACTCCCCCAGCCAGTATTGATGGGGGTACGCCACAAAATCTTAGTTTGTACGAGGAACTTGGGGTTCTGCTTATCTGTCAAATCGGAAAATGCCAGAATAAGATCTTCCGCAGTGCCATTTTCATGGCCTTCTCGGATCTCAGTGGCGTCTCCTGGTGCAATGCGGCGTCGATTCTCCCGCCAGTAAAGAAACCACAACAGCGAGCTTACACCCGCAATCCCACAGAATGCACCAAGAGTCATATCGCGGTACCGGTCGGGTAAACAGCTGCTTGTGATGTAAGGAACGTTTGCGGGGCGACGCGACGATCTGAGATCTGAGAGACTGAAAACGCGGCGAAGAAGAGGGTACCGGCGATAACCTTCTTCGTTTACCCTGCAATATTAGCGGCAAGCAGCATGTACATGACTGAGGAAGCTGCAGAAGTGAAACGACACCAAAAAACGCGCCAACACGCGCATACTATTCTGCGCCCCTTTACATACACACACCAAAAACATCAAGTCGAAAAACCCTCCGATAAAGCAAAAAAGCACACCGATACGCTGTCAAGAAATAGTGTTGTTACTTTAAGAGATTCATACGTCGAAAAAGGCATTCCTTTCTTCTATACCGGCATCTTTCGAAAGTACGGCGTGTTACAAGTCAACAATCGATGCAGCTGGTCGGCTCGCAGCACTCAGACAGTTACTGGCGGACGTGATTGTTGCGAAATACCCACGCTGGGTCGCCATCGGCCCGTCTGCTGATGGGTGTTTACTGCAAGAATCCCAGTCTCACCAGTGTCCGGACCTGACTTCGCTGCGCTGCAAGGCCATGATTGTTGGCGATAGCAAACATGAGTCCATAATATGGCTCCTATCATCAAAGCCACAGCAGCAGCAGACTTTCAAAAGCGCGTCCGAGCCTTTTTCTTGCCACCCAAAGTCACGGAATGGTTTATGGCTGTTTATGGCTTTCACGACGGTCAATCGCAAGAGACCTTAATCGCAAGAGATCTTCTACGACGCATACCGCGGTTTTCTCTCTGCCGTCATGTTCCAACACCATGCTCTTCGTCTTGCGGGCTCCTTCTCGGGCGATAACTTCTACTACCATATAGGTGAGCCGTCACCATACCCTGGTCCAACGACCGGGCTTGCCGCGCAAGCATTTCGCTCAATGCTGTTATTTCTCAATGACGTTGACAACTACCCTACCCCGGCGACAGCTCTTTTAGCCAAGCAGATGGCCGATTCTTGAACTCTTGGACCTCGTTTGTGAATGGTGCTGATCCTTGGGAGTCCTTCGGAAATAGCCGTCGCTTCTAGCAATTTGGTCCACGTGGAGAAAGCCCACTATTAGACATCTCCTCCGATGAGCAGCGCAGATATCCTTACCAAGGCTGGCTTGATGAAAACTACGACCAGGGTTCATTTTAGCCGCGGCAGCTTTTCACAAGATTGGAACCGTTGATGCTGGCGTGGGCGTGGATGATGTGTGTGGGGGGCTAACGGAAATGCCATAGCAGAGACGTACTAAGGGAAATGCTTCACGGAAATGTCTCGCGGCAATGTGCATCGCAGGGAGTCGTTAACTGTACAAGTTTGGTGGTGATTTTATCCATTAGACTTGAAAAAGAAATTAAAATCCAAATTAAAAATGTTGTAACTCTCCCTCGAATGTAGGCGGCACGGCAATGTGGATCTAGGTAGTGAGTGGCTGCCCAGTCCTCGCGAGAATCGTGTCTCCGCGTCTGCACACACGTCGGAGCCCAGTAGACTTCTCTGATATTCAGCGTCAGCCCAATTAAACGGACACGGACCCTGCCAGCCAGTGTCCATAAGTGCGGCCAAGAACTTGTCGCGCTCTTCTGGCTCTTTTCCGCCCACCGGATGGTAGTAGTGGCGTGTGCCGACTGCTCCACCAACATTTGTTTTTGTACGCTCTTGGCGCAGTTCCTGGTAGAACTCAAGAAGCGACGCCAGCTGCCTGTTCTGTTCAACTTGGACCAAGTCCGGCGAGGCTCGGAGCTCCTATCACTTGGCTAGTAGAGACCCGCCAATAGCTCCATTCTCGACCGCCATGGCTGCGCCTTGTCCTTGGTAAGGCAACGTCGGGTGCGATGCATCACCCAGCAAGGCAATGATACTCTGTAGATACGGTTAGCTAACAATTTCTGTTTCAATGCCGGCTACATCGTGCAACAAGAACTGTTGGCTCTTACCCGGGTCCATTTGTCAAGACGTTCAAAGGGAAGTAACTTCCATTTCAGTGATGTCTTGAGACACGAAATGATATTGTTCAGCCTGCAGAGACAGTTGGTTAGCCACCGTACATTTAAGTACCCCAGTGCACAAATGACATGCAATGTGCATACATGGGATCCCATCCAACAAAGTTTCCCGCCGGCTCTTCGACGGTTCGGGAAACGTTCGCACTCCCTCGGGGAGGTCATCTGCCACGCTGTAACTAAATGTCGGGAAAAAAACGCACGCTGTGGGCAAGGGCATTTCTGCCCCAACTAACATGAGAACCAAGATGTACTCGGTATGGCTTCGCAGAGGGTAGAAAACAGCGTGTCGGTTGGGGCCAAGCCAGACCTGAACATTTGTTTGGTCGACGAGCTTGTTTATTCTCTCGTTGTTGAAAGACAGCAGCTGCTCCCGTGTGAATGTTCCACGGTAGGCGAGATCGCCTGTTTCTTCCGGGGCAAACAGTTTTCCCGGGATAATTTCTCGCATGCGTGACACAGTCCTTGAAGATCTAACCAATATTAGCCTTTCTGTGATCCATTATAGAGTGCAGCATACCAACCACTGCGAGTCTCGCCATGCGATTCACCATCCACACCAATCACCACGTCTGCTTCAATGCGTCGGCCGTACTTCAAAAGGACTGCCTGGGGCCTATCTAATGTTCCTTCCACGCCGGTGACATCTGCGTCCGTGATGACATTTGCACCAGCTTTCACGGCTGCGGAAAGCAGCACATTTTGATAGCCACCTCGATAGATGGAGCTGCACACAAAACGGTCACAATGACCAGATATATATGTTCAGTGAATTTCATTGGCTGATAAACTTACATCCGCTTTGCATTGTACTTCTTCTCCATGCGTCCCTTCAGCGGCTTCTCGACAAGAACTTTGCCATATTTGTATCGTCGGAGGGCAAAGTCTTCGATCTCGTAACCACCGGCGTTCTTCAGTGCGTCATGGAGGCCAAATTTAGTCAAGATGCGTCATGCGTTAGGTGGGATATGTATACCGGCGCCGACTGTAAGAATCTCTGGTGCGCGCTCCAAGACCGTGGCGTTCAGCGGCGGGTTTGCCCGGCGCCGGCATGATATTGCGCAGGAAAGACCACCGATGCCTGCGCCGACAATCACAACCCGGAGGCCACGAGTGTTGTCAGACTCAGCCATGTTTTTGAGATGTTGTCGTGGAAATATGTGTTTGAAAAATAATGTGATTTCTTGACGCCGTTGTGACTTCGAGTGTCGAAAACAAAGCTCATTTGTGTTTATTTGGATCCATCACGAAGAGGTATGTCTCCAATCCACGTCGTATGGTTTCCTTCAGTTCAGGGTGCAAGCTCTGCACTCCGGCAATTAATTAGACTCCACATAACCGGGCTGTACCGGCAGGTTCGGCATGCTGTGGCGTCTGTGGGCGCTCCATGCGTCAGTTCGTGGTTATTGTCAAGAGCTACAAGCCCGGCGAGGGCTTCTGCAGTCCCATTCAAAACAAGATGCAGTAGAATATTGTCCGTGCCATCTACCAAGACTGTGCTGATAATAAGTACGAGTTTGCTGTGGGCGACGGAGATGTACCTGAATACCGTGACGGGTCCAGATCTGGCTACTTTGTCTCTCCGGCGGTAATCACCAACGGGTCCGAGAAATCTCGCGTTATACAAGAAGAGCCCTTCCGACCAATTGTCCCCGTTTTGAGATGGAAGACAGACTCGGGGTTGGTCAACCGTTTCAACGATACACCAACTGGCTTGGGCGCTACTGTTTGCTGTCGTGACCAAAAACGAGCGTGGGCAATCGCGAGCAGTCTCGAAACAGGCAGTATTTGGGTGAATGCTGGCCTGAATCTGCACACAGAGGCCCTGTTCGGTTCCCATAAACAGAGTGGCATCGGTGGCGAGTTGGGACCATTGGGGCTGGGATATTATACAAACTCACGGACAGTCACGTACTCGAAGGATGTAGAGACGACGACCCCTAAGGTGGACGGAGGCTTGTTTACTTAGACACGGAACTCAATTTTGTGCGCGACGAGAGTGTGGTGTACTTTGATAGACGACGCACAACGGGGCAATTTGGCCGCGATAGCTGTAAAAACACGTTGTGGCACAGTATTCTTGAGCAGAAAACACCTGATTCAGGGTAGGATCGAGTCCAATGTATCACTTATTACGAGTGATCATATTGCGTTCATTTATGTTGTGCGGCTATTTTATGGACAACGCTGTATATAAACTACTCAACCCTGGCCGTCTCAAGCTTAACCTATGAAAAATTAAAAGAAGAAGTAAACTTCGACGGACAACCACCTCAATGAGTTTCGATCCCCAGTCTTGACAATCAGTACATCTCATAACGCCAGTTAAGCTGGATCATCTCCTCTGTCACGCCACGTTTCATGGCCTTTTCAATCAGTGCCTGGTCGCCAGAGTCCATGTAGCGGTTGTCACGGCGCACAAGCCAGCGATAGACTGTGATGGTCAGGATGAAGAGTAAAGCACAGCCAGCAAGTGTTCCAAATGCAGCATAAAAGTGCGGGCCCTGGTAGTAGAGGTAAGACGCCCAAATGTTCGATGTGCCACCGATGGCGTTGACGAGGGCCGATGCAACGGCGCGCTTAGCAACTGGACGTGCGAGGTGCAGGTTGATAGTCTTGTAGAGAAGCAACTGAGGGCCGACAGATGCAAAGGGGAGTATCATCATCGAGAAGTAACGCGCGCCGACGTTGGTAGTGGTAAGTGGAATGATGTACATGATGATGGCGATAATGATAAGAGTGACAATAGGGAAGTAGGCGGTGTTCCTGCGGTCTGAGTAGTACATCAGGCAGTAGTAAACAATGCCGGCGAGGATGTACGGCGGAGCAGTCAAAAGCAGGCTAATCGTGCTGTTGTAGCCGAGCGAGTTGACAAGTGTCGGGAAGTAGTTGGCGATGGAGCCCTGGGCCTGTGATAGGAGGTTACAGAAGATCATCAGAAGCATCTTGGGGTCTGACAATGCCTGCTTCAGGCCACTCCAAACTGACTCGTTCTCAGTACCTTCAGCGGCGCCGGCCTCCGACTCGATGCGCCACACAGCAAGCTCCCGCTGGGCCTGGGTGAGCATACGGCTGTTATGAGGAAATTCGGGCATGAAGAAGGCGCAAATCACACCGATAAAAACTGTGGCGGAGCCCTCGATGATGAACAGCCAGCGCCAGCCAGCAATACCACGTTGTCCGTCAAGCTGAAGGACACCCGCGGCAAAGAGGCCACCAAAGGCATTTCCCACCTGCTGAGCAATATACAGCGCTGCAAAGCGTTTGCCGAGTTCCCGCTTGGTGTACCAGGCAGAGAGGTAGTAGACTGCACCAGGAAAGAAAACAGCTTCCACGATACCGAGAATCACACGGACACCAACCAACTGCGAGTATGTGTTGACAGCAGCAGTGGCAGCGGAAATCGAGCCCCATATAGCAACGGCAACACAAATGTACATGCCGGGACGAGAGATCATGGTGATGAGCAAGTTGCTGGGAATCTGGAAAGGGAGGTAGCCGACGAAGAGGATAGACACGGCGGTGGCAAACTGAGTGGTCGTCATGTGGAGATCCCGGGTAATGCCCTGGAGCTTGGCAGCAGCGAGGTTTTGGCGGTCGATATAGTTGAGAATGTACAGGATGCCCACAATGGGAAGAATGGTAAAGTCGAGTTTCCGAACCAGCTTCTTGTTCAATGCCTCACGGTCAGCCTCGCTGAGTCCGATAAGGCTCTGCGGCATCCGATCATAGGCTGTGTGGACCTGACCCTCAGCGGAGGAGACAGTGTCGTCAAGTTTCATCTTGATGTCCTCCTTCGGCGAAGGCGGGTCGACTTGGTCGGTCGTCATTGTCGGTGATGTGTGTGTAACGACTTTGTGTGCTTGATGTCTATATGCCGCGTGAAATGGCAGTGGGGTTGATTGTATATTCACCTGCCTGGAGATGAACTGAAAGAGAAAAAGAAAGAAATATGTCTGTGCTGTAGGGAAGAGTAATCAAAACGGTGATGGGTGGGACAGAGCGACGAGAGTAAAGTTGTTGATCGTCTTCTGATTGTCTTGGCTGCTTTATTTCCATGTCGTCCTCTGTCAGGACGAGGCTTGCATTATAAATGTACGAATCGACAACATGAGCATGGACAACAGGGTGCAATCCCAGGCATGGCCCTTGCTTGCTGTCCCCTGTCGGTCCGTACAATCCTCGCATCTACGTTGCTGCCGAAACGCGCACACGAGGCACAGAGATATGACTTTGCGCTTTACCCCACGCTGTAATCATTGCCTCTACTACACATTCGGAAAGAGTGGACAGCCAGCGGAGCCTGTCGTCTAGTGTATCTTATCGCGGAGATACTGTTTCACGGCAGCCCTGATTGGGCCGTGTCACCCATCAACTTTTACCCCTAGCCCTTGTTCTATTTTGTTCTATCTTTCTTCGGCCCTTGCTGACCCACATCGTCGACGGAGCTCCTCCCGGCGGAGACAGGCTACTGTTTGGGTGCATACACTGTACCTGCATCACGACTTGCATCCGAACACGCAGCAAAACTTGCGGCAGGACTTGCGTGACCAAAATCGACAGGAATTTCTGCCCATAAAATCATCATGGGATCCGGGTTGTAGAGGCCGGGGATGCGTAGATAGTCCCAATCAAGCACCCCAATCTTCCAATATTCCCAACCTTTCCCATCTTTTCATTATCCCAATTACCATCTTGCCACCATCACCTCTCTCAAACGTTTTTTGTTATCAGCTCACCAACCTTGTACAATCCAAAAAAAGTACTACCCATCCTTCCCACTATGACTGCCACTCATACCACCGCCCAGACGACTCAGATCGTGAACCCCCGACTCCGGCTACTGAACAAGCTCAGAGCGGGTGAATACCCTCTGTTGACATTCGTTGCCCTACCTTCAGTCCGACACGCACAGATTGTCGCTCTCACTGGCGTGGACGGCATTATTATTGACTGTGAGCATGGTCACATTGGCGATGACTCCATGCACAATGCCGTTGCTGCCATCGCAGCGCTCGGCGTCTCACCGATCATTCGCATTCGCGGCACTTCACATGACATCATCAAGCGCGCTCTTGACACGGGTGCCCATGGCATCATGGTTCCCCAGATCAACAGCGCCGACGAGGCCCGCCAGGTGGTCCAGTCGTCCAAGTTCCCGCCATATGGTGTTCGTGGCCAAGGCTCGGCCTTCCCGGCTATCGCCCACGGCTTGGCCACGCCAGAGTACATGCTGTCGGCTAATGAGACCCTCATCACCATGATCCAAATCGAGACAAAGGCCGGCGTCGAGAATGTGGAGGAGATTGCCGCTGTTCCTGGTGTGGACATGGTCTTTGTTGGTCCCAACGACCTGGCTCAGGCTCTCCTAGGCTATGTGCCCGCTAAGGGCGACGAGCCAGTGTTCACTGGTGCCATTGACAAGGTTATTGCTGCGGGCCGCAAGGCCGGAAAGTGGGTAGGCCGCATGGTCAACAATGGCACTGCTGCTAAGCAGGAACGGTCAAAGTACGACATGGTCGCCATCACCGGCGATACTAAAGCTATTCAAAACTGGTATATAGCCGAGCTTGACATTGCCCGGTCTTAAGCTTGATGTTGAGTGATGGGAGTTGAAAACACATAGATCATAAAATTAAAATATACTATTCGAGTTCGACTTGTTCCGATACCCTACGTGCATTGTCCTCTCCACGGCCCTTCCTTGCTTTACTCATGCTGCTCGGGTCTGTATTGGAGCATCTACCTCCATGTATGCAATCCCCACTTGTTCCAAATGGCTCAGTTGCCTACTAACTCACGACTATTGCGGGGTCGTACAGCTCCTGCCACAAGATAACATGAGCATATATCTATGGGTATACGCAACAACTGTATGTAGGTATCCATGAGACCTACATCTCTAGGTTTTATTCATAGTACACAGTTTTTCTCGGAGACCAAGTGCAGTTTTTTTTCTGGGAAACGCGGTTTTTTTTATGTGTGTAATGATACAATCCACATAACGGGGACGGTATAGGCATCCACTATGCTTGGGCAATGCACTCAATCTCAATAACCGTGCCCTTTCCGGGCGCCAACGCCTGTAAGCATGAACGTGGAGGCATGGGCTGGGGCAGGAAGTCGATATAGGCCTCGTTCATTGCCGCGAAGTCCTCCATACTCGCAAGGTAAACGTTGATCTTAACAATTTTTTCCACCGACGAGCCAGCAAGCTCCAGAACCTCCTTTAAGTTTTGCAGAGCCGTTCGCTATAATAGTTAGCAAAATATATCTGACGTAGAACTGGAACCAATTTAAGAAGGAACACAGAATATGGCTGCCGAGATCGCAAAGGATTTTGGGATAAGGGAGTATCGTACCGTTGCTTGCTTGATCTCGCCAGTTGCCGTTTGGCCAGCACAAAAGATCAGACCCGGAACACGGCTAGCCGGGTTGTTGTGCGGCTTAGGGGGAAACTTCTCGCTATTGATAAGCTCACGAGACATGGTTGCGGTAGCTGTAAAAGGAGGTGCGGTTTGGTGTGCTGGTGTTTGTTTCCGGTCGGGCTTGTCAGGAACTGGGCTGCACAATGATGCGATAAACTTGGGGTAGTGGTAGAAGAGGTGCAATCAACAAGATAGCAAAAGAGAAATGGCAATTTATCCTTTCGGGGACACGGTAGAAAATGAACAAACAAAAATGGAGACAGTCGCAAGACGTCCTTGTGTGCGATTGAGTCGTATGTCTCCTCCCTGCAGCCACGTTGGCAATTGTGGGTCCAATCTGGGAGGAGCTCATTTGAGGTGACATGCTCCTTCCAGATGCCGAGACAGGGCCCACAACCTTTTAGAGCCATGGAGCTCATGGACGGAGGAGCTCCTCCCGGTGTATCGTGGGTACCACGTCATGGGAGGAGGGTGTAGTCTCCAACAGTGTGGTGCAGCGATCTGCGGCAGGTGCCGAGAACTGCAGGCCTACAATCTGGGGATTCGAAGACTGTTTGCAAAGTCACGCCACAGCATCACGAAAGTAGTTGCACAAGATACCTCGCTCTCTATCCCATGCTAACCGTAAAGAATATAATAGTCGAAGATAAGACGCGCAAAGTTCACAACTCTGATATGTTCTTCCTCTGCATCAAACAGCCATCACATCTCCCACCTATCTCCTTCTGAACTTACGATAACACAAAGGCAAGCAAGCCTGCGACACTCTTACTTTTTTTCCCTTGCTGCTACAATACTGTCCGACCCATCATCATGGCTCCCGCCGCCCCCTTCTTGCCTCCTGCGGCTAACCTCCCCGGCAAACCGTTTGTCCCGGAGTGGGTCCCCCCGCCAATCACCAAAGAGACGCACAACTTTGCAAAGCTGCAGTCCGTCGATCTTTCTCTCCTGGACTCAGAGGACCCCGCCGTCGTCGACAAGCTTGTTCAGCAGGTCAAGAAGGCTATCCGCGATGACGGGTTTCTTTTCCTTGAAAACTACGGCATCTCACTGGAGCAGCTGCACCGCCAGTTTGCTATTGCCCAGTACCTTTACAAGAACATCAGCGAGGAGGACAAGAAGCGCCTTCTGTTTAGTCCCGAGACGGGCAAGTGGTCCGGCTACAAGCATCCATATGGCTTTAAGCGCCACCAAGGTGTGCCCGACGGTATTGAGCAGTTCAACTGGTACAAGCCAGACTGGGAGGACATCAACCGCACGCCATCGTGTCTGCACCCGTTTATGGATGAGATCGAGGCGTTCTGCAACTACCTCACCCAGTCCGTCAACCGGCGTCTTCTGACGCTCTTTTCCAGGGTGCTTGAGCTGCCGGATGACTGGCTTTGGGATAACATTCAGTCGCACGGCAGTCCCACTGGCGAGGGCTACTTCCGCCACGCCCTGTTCCGCCCTGTGAAGAGAGAGACTGAGGAGGCATCCAAAGGCCTGCGCATGCACGGCCACACCGACTTTGGCCTTACAACCCTTCTGTTCTCTGTCCCCATCTCATGTCTTCAGATCTGGGGTCAAGACGAGCAGTGGTACTACGTCCCTTACAAGCCAGGTGCTCTTGTCATTAACATTGGCGACACCTTGGAGATTGTTTCCGGCGGCCATTTCCGTGCCACCCGTCATCGCGTCTATAAGCCACCCGTTGACCAGCTTCAAGAGGAGCGCCTGTCACTTGTTTTATTCAACAGCTCAGTTGGTGAGCTCCGCATGCAGCCGGCTATGCAGTCGCCACTCATCCAGCGTGAAGGTTGTGTTGAGGAGCAGGGTATCTACCGGGAGTTTAAGAAGCGCACTGCCAAGGCCGACCCGCCAACCAACCGCGAATGGCGCGAGATCCAGATTGCAACATGTACCGACCCGACGGACACGGAGCATAACCGTATTGGCGTTCATCAAACTGTCATCAATGGCAAGCTTATGCACCAGCGCGAATACATGGGCATGAAGGTCATTCTGCCTGTCTAGATGAAGTTTTTATATGCAGCTCGAGCGTTTTCCTCTGCCTTTCATATTTTACTCGGTCTCTCCTTTCCAGCTTTTCAATGTCTAAGACTCTCAGTTGCCCAATATTTGTCTGTATATAATTGATAGACTGTCACACATTTTCAAAGCGTTGTTGATTCTTATCGCCCGCCAAGTCCAAATGTAAATAGTGACATTCTTCAGGTTGATAAGCCCTAAACTAAGGCCACTCCCAGTGACAGATCGGAGAGGGGGAGAAATTGTGTGCTACACCCCATTATTTATTTGTTCCGCAAATGACATCCTCTCAAATAACGGCAATTGGCAAGCCGTGAGCGGCTACGGTACACAGTAGATATCGGTGTGTTTTCTATGGCAATCGGCAACGGTCATGGATGGGGAGAACTGGGCAACTACACCCCCAATCTATTGGTCGCACTGTCTGTGTCATTAGTGACCAATTGTGTAGTGGCATTTCATTGATATCATGCAGCCGACAAGCTATTTCACTCCACTCTCGGTGCTAGTCCCGTTCTTCTTATCGGCCATCATATGCGTACTCTTAGCCGTGCAGGCCCCCTCGCCAGAACCTGCTCTCGGCGAATCTTCGACAAACTGGATTGCGCATTGGAGCTCGCATCTTGGCTTTTCAAATTTCCGTCCGTTTGGTCGTCAGTCAGTCGTCATTTTGAGTATTCCAATGTCCAATTCTCTACAAAGCACACCTAGTACACCCATGTCCGCTTCAACCACGTCCAAGGGGGGCCCAACCTTCCAGCCCTACCAATGCCACATCTGCCAAAGCCGATTCACTCGACACGAAAACCTCAAACGCCATACCACACTTCACACACGTCCACGGAGGATGGACTCACTTGCTTGTGCATTCTGCCAGGCCACGTTCTCGCGCCCCGACCTTCGCACACGGCATATGAAGAGAAAACACCCCGAACAAGACGCATCGCAATGGTCGATGGCCGCGACAAAATCCAGGGCCAGAACACAGGTTGGCGGCATCGTCTTAGGTGCAGAATCAGCAGACATTGACGGAGCATCGCCTGTTTCGCCGTCTTCTGCATCGCCACAATCCTTGCCCTTTGTCAACAATAGTCATGTCGGTTCATGGCAGGCCTACGGCTCCAGCGACGAGGGACCAACAAACAGCATGTCCTTTCCCGAAAGTACTCGTCATTTCTCAAACAGTACCCCAGGGAGCAGCCCAGTGGGCGACGACGGCCAATGTGGCAGCGTGTCGGGGTCCAGCCCAGGCTCCCAGTCCAACGCCAGGCCTGGATTGCCAGTACTTCACCATCACCAATCTCTGCACCCACATAGCCAAGGCAACGCATACTCGACTAGTCAGCTACATATGGAGGCACGCCCCCTACTTGCGCCTTTCTCTCCATCACGAACAATGAGCCTCGAACCCAGCTTGTCACATTTTGACTTTGGCCTTCCACAACTCCGCGACATCTGGCTGCCCTCTGCCGCGCAGGTCGACAACGGTGTCCGGCTGTACTTTACCCATATATGCCACTTTGTTCCCTTTTTACACGAGCCGACCTTTGACATATCGAAAGCCGCTGCTTGCTTGCGACTTGCCATGCTGTGCCTCGCCTACCAATATGGAGACGACCCAGACCGAAGATATGACGAGAATACAGGGACCAATCTGTCTATGCGGTGCTATTACCGGTCTCGGGCTCTTGTGGCCACGGAAGAAGCGGATCCGGCGACATGCGGCGACCCCCATCAGACACTGGCGATTGTGCAAACATACTTGTTGTTGGAAATCTTTGCAATGCTGTATCTACCCAACAGCGACTCCAGCAGTATAGCCCATACAATTGGCAGCCTCGGCAGCCAGGGCACAAACACACCCAGTGCAGCAGCATTCGGTGCCCGAGCATCCAGTAGAGGCAGCGAGTCCGCCGCGACGAGTGCTGATGGCACGGCCATGCATGCACGGCTGATTGCGCTGTCGAGAGCGGGTGGGCTGATGCAGCCTCTGCCAGCGGAGCCCATGGCAACCCAAGACCTTCAGTCGCTCTGGATGCACTTTGTGAGGAACGAATCGCACAAACGTACACTCTTCGCTGTACATCAGTTGGATGCTCTTTGGTATCAGCTTCTGTCGATTCCACGGTCCATATCTCACTTGGAGATTAAGCACGATCTGCCGTGCCCAGAGGATTTCTGGGCTGCGCCGTCAGCCGCGGAGTGGGCACATCGAAGGCTCATGAGCGGTGGCGGTGCCGATAGCGGTGGAATCAATGCAAGCAACCAGCCAGTATCTTATGCCGAGGCTGTCCGAAGGTTTCTTTCTTCAGACGAGGACTCAGTCGTCGTGCTGCCGCCGTTTGATGCATATGGTGCCATCAACATTGCACAGTTTCTTATATCCAGTGCTCGAGAAATATCTGGGTGGTCAACTATCACGGGTGTTCTCAGCCTCGAGCGACTGCAGCCGCTCAAGTCGTCCCTCGTTGCTCTGAGTCCTGCCATACATCCACAGCCCGATGCAGCAAAGGCTACTCATGCGGCGCTAATGTGTGAGGCGATCTGGGAAATTGCCATGATCGAACTGCAGCTGTGGTCGCCGGCACATACGGATGGCATTGTTCGTGGAAGTATTGATGACTTACTGCAACAGTCGACTCAACTGCCACCACTCAGCCGCTTTCTCTACGAGACGACAACGATTCAACCGCACATTGACTGGTTCTTGCACTACTTGGAAGCGTCTGTGTCACCCAGTTTGGAGGCGCCATGGATTCCGCTGTATGCTTACAAGGTGTTTCTTATTGCATATCAGCTCGTCTGTGATGGAATAGAAGGCGCCATGCAGGTCGTCGATATCAAAGATGGCGATACACGTGGGGCCTTGTTATGGGCCGACAAAGTGTTCCGTCGACGGCGGCGTTGGCACTTGGGACAAGTGATTTTGGACTGTCTGGGACGGTTGGAAAAACCGTAGTTCACGAGGTCCTTGGCTGGTGGTTGAGTCAATGTGCAGATCATTATTGAGACCAAGCGACGTATTTGTACTTCACCTCCAGCATCATATTCTGCGGTTTGTCTTCTCATTTTGCTCCACTCTTCTTTTTGGCAGCGCAGTGTGGTGAATTCATTTCCAAGATATTTTGTAAAACATGTAATGATTTTGGTTTCTCCTAAATTTTCATATAACTTTTCTTTTTACTTTCTTTTCAATTTATTACCCTTTTCTTTTCGCCATTCTACTTTTTCCTATGCCTTACTGTACTAATTGTGTACATTTCGACTTTATTTCGGCGTAATTAAAATTGAAGAAAACAAAGCACAACCTAAAAAAAAAAAAAAAAAAAAAAAAAAAAAAAAAAAAACAAATAACGTGTCCAGAGTTACAAATTGAATCTGTCCATGTCATTCCCTAACAGAATCTTAAAATATGTAGAAAGAAGTCATCCATGACCAACAGGCAAACATTTGTGGCGTGTGGCTCGCATAAAATGTTCGATGCCACACAGCCAGTCCTGACGTAGCTACACAAGAAACGGCTGTACTTTTCTTGTGCCGCACTAAGACAGGCACAAAATAGAACGCCGTGGCTAACCGAGGCTAAACCCCGGGCGGGCGGGGAGCTATCCACAGAAAAACGATAGCACAGTCTCACAGCAAAGACACGCTCGACACGCTCGAGAAACGCCACGGATTCTTCGCCTTTGGGCTAAAACCCGCCTAAGCATGACACAAATGTTGCCCCTTCGGCAAAAATTTACCGCACTCCAGCGATTTCAAGGACCACTGGCCGCCCACGGCCCCGAATCGGCACACAACTGGAAGCTTCAGCGCACAAGGGGCCGGAGGGCAAGAAGACAAGCGCTTCTCCGCGGCGACGGTCCCATCGTATGTACGGGTACGGCCGAACAATTGCGCAGGGATCAGACGCAGTATGCTTTGTGAGAATGTTTCTGGTTTACATGCTCTTTTCTGGTGTATGTCGGATACGTCTGGACAGAACAGGCTCTGACCACAAAAAAGTCAGAACAATTCTCTGCAAACGCCATGGGACAGAACACCGAGGTCGGTCGCGTCCTCGGTTGTCATGGCGTGTAAGCGTTTCGTCGGCCACTAATCAGCAGTTGGCGCGGAGTTCTGGCGGCTGCAAGTGGAAATTTGGCTGGCCCAGGGCCACACGTGATGCCGCCCCTCCACTGTACTCTAGTGGCGTCGAGCCCCTTCTAGCTTAAAGTTCGGTAGAACCCCACGTTTGGGGAAGGTACGATTCATACATATACCCGAGCTCACGGTTCCTGCCTTCTCAGCCTGAGGTTTTCGTCAGGAAAGAGCAACACACAATTTTTCCCCTCCTTCTTTTTCGAACTTGACACAAGTCGCATAACGAACCGTGCCAACATCAATCGACGTACGCCAACCGACAGTATCCCTGCCTCATACACCCTGCCAACAACAATCTTTCTGCACCCCGCACCACACATCGCACCGACCATGCTGCGGCGAGCAGCCACCCAAGCCGCCACCCGACGGACGACTTCGGCTCTCTTTTCCTCCTCGCTGACAGCTGCTTCTCCGTTCAGCCACAGTGCCACACGGCTCCTCACAACGACGGCCACGCGCCGCATGGCTTCCTCATCTGCCCCGTCGACGACCGTCATCCCCACCGTCGAGCCACCACTATCCAAGGTCCTGCCCAGCGATGCTTTCCAGCTGCTGCCCGAGGCCAAGAAGGCCGGCGCCGCCGAGGATGCCCTCTACGAGTCGCAGCTGAAAGAGGTCGAGGAGTGGTGGGCCTCGCCGCGTTTCGAGGGCATCAAGCGGCCCTACACGGCTGCCGACGTCGTGTCCAAGCGTGGCTCCCAGGTCCAGTCTTACCCTAGCTCGACCATGGCCCGCAAGCTGTGGGAACTCGTCCGCGAGCGTTCTGCCGCCGGCGAGCCTATCCACACTCTGGGTGCCATCGACCCTGTTCAAATGACACAACAGGCGCCAAACCAAGAGGTGCTGTACATCTCCGGCTGGGCCTGCTCTTCGGTCCTGACAACGACCAACGAAGTCTCTCCCGATTTTGGCGACTACCCTTACAACACCGTGCCCAACCAGGTCCAGCGCATGGCCAAGGCGCAGAGCATGCACGACCGCAAGCAGTGGGACCTGCGCCGCAAGATGACCCCCGAGCAGCGCGCGTCCACGCCATACGTTGACTACCTGCGCCCTATTGTTGCTGATGGCGATACCGGCCACGGTGGTCTATCTGCTGTGCTCAAGCTCGCCAAGCTGTTTGCCGAGAACGGCGCTGCTGCCGTCCACTTTGAGGACCAGCTGCACGGCGGCAAGAAGTGCGGTCACTTGGCTGGCAAGGTCCTCGTCCCCACGGGCGACCACATCAACCGTCTTGTGGCTGCGCGCTTCCAATGGGATGTCATGGGCACCGAGAACCTGGTACTTGCTCGTACCGACTCCGAGTCTGGCAAGCTGATCAGCTCGGCTGTTGACGTCCGCGACCACGAGTTTATTCTCGGTGTGGCCGACCCCTCTGTTGAGCCTCTCGCCGAGACCCTGCAGTCTATGGAGGCAAACGGCGCGACGGGCGCCGAGATTGACGTCTACGAGGCTGCCTGGGTCAAGAAGACCAAGATGGTCACCTTTGACGAGGCGGCCGTTGCCCACCTCAAGTCCGAGGGTGTCTCTGCGTCAGACATTGCCGCCTACGAGTCCGCCGTTGCGGCCGACCGTGACTTGGGCATCTCCAAACGCCGTGCTCTGGCCAACCAATACCTGAAGCCTGGCCACGAGGTCTACTTCAGCTGGGATGTGCCCCGCACCCGCGAGGGCTTCTACCACTTCCGCAACGGCATGTCCGCTGCTACCAAGCGCGCTCTGGCATTTGCCCCGTACGCCGACCTTTTGTGGGTTGAGACCGGCGACCCGAATGTCCAAGTCGCACGCGATTTGGGCCGTGCTGTGCGTGCCGAGCACCCCAACAAGAGCCTCGTCTACAACCTGTCGCCGTCCTTCAACTGGATGGCACAGGGCTTCACCGAAGAGACTCTGCGCTCGTTCATCTGGGACATTGCCAAGGAGGGCTTTGTTCTGCAGCTTGTCTCGTTGGCAGGCATCCACACCACAGCCACTGCCACGTGCCAGCTGTCCAAGGAGTTCAAGAAGGACGGCATGCTGGCATACGTCAACCTTGTCCAGCGCCCCGAGAAGGAGATTGGCTGTGACGTTTTGACGCACCAGAAGTGGAGCGGTGCGAGCTACATTGACGGTATCATCGGCGCCATCCAGAGCGGCAGCTCTAGCAACAAGAGCATGGGTGAAGGTAACACTGAGGATCAGTTTAACTAAAAGGCTCACATCTTCCATAGTTTTTGTCTTCGAGCTAAAGAGCATATGCATTAATAAAAAAAAATTGTAAATAAACTATTCGAACCGTACCCAATGAACAAGGCGATTGTGTAGTTACTTGCATGCAGCAGCCGTGTGGATATCTGTGAAAGTAGGAAAGAAATGTAGATGGTAAATAAAGTGGCGTTTAGTCTCATATCGTCACTAGTATTAAGATGTCTCCCGCAGCAACGCCGAGTTTCTACCCAGCACCGACAGGCTCTGAGCAAGACCGGTTGCCTCATCTGTATCAAAAATAAATCTGTCGGCGATGCCTGGGCCCAGAGACCCCACGTCCTGCCAAGTGATGCAGGTGGGTGTGCCTGCGTCGACAGGTGCCTTCTTGTCCTGAAAAACTGCCACAAACAAAGATTTTGTGCCCTGAGCAGCATTGCTGGGATAGATTCGGAAGTCTAGATTCTCTAGTTCAATCCCCGCGGCAAAGGCTGTCGCGTTGCGCAAGTCAATACCGTCGACGACGAGATTCGCAACCACAAGGCCGTAATCATCATCGGGGGACTGGATCACGGCGATATCGCCGCTTCCAGACTGGCCAGTGTAGTTCCCACTGTAGTATACAGCTGCCTCGCTGGCGGCCAATGCTTCAAGCTCCAATAAGACCAAGGAAACAATGTCGGCATAGGCATTGAGATCCGCTGCCGTGCCGCTGGTGTCGTGAGATAAGATGGCAAACCCAGCGCCCAGGTCCGGTGACAGCCCAAAATAACTCGCATAGGCTCCAGTGTAACCGTTCTTGGTGTATACGTCAAGCACAGTCGAGTTGGCATACTGGCCTGCATGATAGATTTCCCAAGGACGTCCGACACCATTTCGAAGGTTTGATGTGTCAGCAATGGGCTGTAGCCATCGGCGCGTTGCAGAGGACGAGACCAGCTCTGATTTGAGCATTGCACGACCGGCTCTAGCTAGATCGCGTGTTGTCGATAGGAGAGACAGGCCACTGTTAACGAAGTGAGTCAGAAGCAACATTCACAATCAACCAAGTGCAGAAGTTGGGTGTATACGTACGCAGGCTCGCCGATGTCAATGGTCTTGAAGTCGCCGCCAAAAACATCTCTCTCGGATGATGAGTTGAGTAGACCACTTTTGGTCATGTTGAGAGGTTGGAGAAAGCTGGAGAACAGTACGTTTTCAAAGCTTGTCGCATTGCACTTTACCTTTCCGCTCCTCTCAATGGCGAATGCAAGAAGTTGGAACGCTGCGTTGGAAATGATGGGAGTTGTGTCCGGGAGCATGTACGGTGTTGAGCTGGCAAGTACACCGATGAAATCTGTGTAGTACATCAATTTGATTAGTCTCGTGCAACTCAAAATCGGCTTGATCGGGCGAGGAAAGAATTTTCATGACTTACCTTCATAGTTGCACTCGTTACCTAGCTGGCAAGCATACGCTGAAGTGAAACTAGTTAGTAAATGATAAAGTGCGTGCCACAGATACACCGCGTGGGACACTTACAATCACGAATGATGCCTGACATCTGGCCTGCCAACGATCCGATGGACACTTTATCCCAATCGACGAAAATGGACTTCGACGATGAGTTCGCACGAGACAGCTCGGGAAGAAAAGTCGTGATGGGATGCTCCCAGTAGCCATCTCCCATCTGGATCAGCCAGGCGTAGACAGTGAAAACCTGGGTCAGAGTTCCTGTTGGGAAGACTGTGTCCAAGCCGACCGTATTGTTGACCGCCAAGGAAGGCACAGTGTGAGAGTAGTCCAAGAAGATGAAATCGTCTTCATCGCCACTGTCGGCAATCGAATACAGCGCAAGAGAGAACGATGTTGTATTGGGGGAAATGCAGCCAAATGCATCACTGCACCCCGTCTTCACAAGTTTATCGAACAGCCCGGTGAACGTGGCAGCGGCCGACTGGACGGCGGAGGATGATTTGTTGATGTTAGGAACTGGGTAGTAGGCGCGGATAAGAGGGCATGGCTGATAGGGCAAGTCTTGTGCAGTTGATACTGCAAGCAGCCCCATCAATAAGGTGTGTATATTCAGTTTCTGGTACATGGCGCCGAAAAAGAAGCTGTGGGTAGACGAGTTGGGTTGGAGTGCTCGTGAAAGAGAAGATACTATTTGGGAAAGAGCGTAGGAAGGTGACCAGACAAATGTTGAGCAGATTGAAACGTCGACGCGGGAGTTTATAAGCTACGACACTCTCACTATCCAACAGCTGATTAGAGCCCGTTCTGACGTTGGTCTCGATATTTTGATTTCAACAACGGCGACATTAGGTGCCGTTCGTGTAAGTCGACCGACCCACTTTTTGTCCGTGTCCGTTCCTGCCGTCCGTGTATGACCGGTGTAGGCACAGCCTCATCTGCCCGGGGAGTCTCCTGAAAGAATAACGAAGCCGGTACTATCAATGGTGAAACAAGAACGGCACTTGGCTTACCCTTTGGGAGATTTTGCCACTAGGGACCCTGAATTTAACCTGTGTTATGAGGCGCTGCTTGTCTAGCAAATGCTATTGCATTTTCCAGGGAATCATTTCGGCAACGGACGGACTATAACCGCTGCTTATTTGTACATGATGCGGATCATTATTTGTCACTTTCTTGGCACTCTAAGACAAGGAATTCTGTGTGGAACTGTGCATACAGTGGCATGGTGAGCCTTTTTGATATCTGACTGATACTAGCTAGCACTCGGTCCCGAGAGACAAACGCGTCTACATACCCGGCATGTAGGCATCGAACGGGAGCATCTGTCCATCAAATAGAATGTCCAGAACTGAGTAGTCTAGTGTTCCCAAAGCTTGTTGGGAGCCCATTGCCCCATTAAGAGCAATCCCTGGTAGAAACGAACCGTCTGCTGTAAGTGTACTTGTCGGGTCAACCGGCTGCACGAACAGGCCTGGTACAGGGACAGCTGTTGCTGATGAAGATGTCCCTTCTGATGCAGCGCTTGGCGTGAGACCTGGAGCTGAGGTTTCTGAGGGTGATATCATGTCGAGGTGCTGTTTGTGCCAGGTCTCTATTGCGCGGACCCTCCTTAGAAATTGATGAAATGTGTTTTCATTCCCCGCTGCAGCCACCACATTCGCAGAAGCTGCCGACTCCAGTCGTAGAAGTATCTGACGGAGAGAATGTGTCATGTCAAGAAAGTGGACAAGTTGTTGTGTCAAGGGCGAGATCCTGGGATCTTTGACAAGAACATCGAGCCTTACTGCAAGAGACAATCCGCAGCTCAATATCACCCAGGCCATGTTTGTGATGACAAATTCTTCGCCTGGTGTCATACTTAACAAGAAGCCAACCAAGGAACGCGACGCCGAAACAACAGATGCCAAACTGTTAATGAGGCGGGAGTCATACACGATCGCATGTTCCAACTTCTTGTTCCCGAAAGGGAACCCAGGAAGGGTCATCTGACCAACCAAAAGTTCGAGAAAACTAACTTGCAGTGACAGCGTGGCTATCGAGTCAGCATAGGAACGGTCATGGAACATTTGTGGAAGTTGTAAACTTACAGCAGTCACTTAACGGGAAGTCGAGAGTCGATTTGAACGAGTCCAACTGCATTCGTATAGAGGCAGTTATTTCATATCCATCCGCACTTGGAGTTATCGTTGATCGCAGTATATCATCTGTAGCTTCAAACATTCCTTGCAGACTGACAATGTACTGAAGATATATATCAGAAGGGAGTTCGGCCAGTACTGAGAGCTTGACGGCACTCTCTAGGACGAAGGCAGTGGGTGGAAAGTTTCTAAACTTCTGCATCACGATAGAGGATCTGGTAACCCATTAGTTCCACTGGCCAATTGCAACAACAGGACAGTGCGGCTTACATGGATGATAGATAGTACGTGCCGATGAGAGCTCGTAGCTCTTCCGCACCCCATTCTATATGGTGGTCGCCTGCATCATCAGGAGCCGGCTTTTCCACGTTCCATAAAATCAGAGACTTTGGGCGATCCAGTCTGAGATCGGACACGATACTGGTAGCGAGGTGCAGATGCTGGGAATACCGCCGCGGCCTTGGCTGATAGTGCGCCCTGTATTTGGTGCTCCCGTTAGTCTTTCATCAGTGTGATGGCCTTTGGGGCGGAGAAGTCGAACCATGCCGAGTGCACCAAAAGACCTTGCAGAAGGTCAAGAGATGCTATATTGCCATGCACCATCTTCTCTGCCACTGTGGCATTGAAAGATTGGCTCAGCCGTTTTTGTAGGTCGTAGTCGTCGTAGCTCGCTGCCGCCAAAACGGCAGTGTACAGACATGGCCGCTGCTGTCGTAAAGTTTTTGGTGTCGCGTCGGCAGGTATGTGTACAAACGGAAAGTGTGGCAGCATGCGAGTGCTGTACCTTTGCAGCAACATGGCAGCTTTGTCGTCGCCAACATCATCTAGCGAAGCAGAGACAGGCAAAGATGGCATGCTGACGGGAGACACATAAACACGTTGCCTCGAGACTTCTGGACGATTGGAGTCAACTGCGCTTCTGCCATGCCTGCCATGCGGCCTGCTGTGCCTTGCTATAGCAAAAACACAGTCTTTGTGCAGTCGCAAACACCTGTCGCATGAGCCTGAGTCTTGCGTGCGGTCGCACCGAATTTTGGCGCGGAAGCATGTTTCGCACGTCTTCAATCGCGGCGCATTGCGAGAGTCTGCTGGGGGAGTCATTTATGCAGTCGAATCAATGTTGGAATAAGGTTGGCAAGTGGTCAAATTAAGGTTGGCGATGGCCCGTCGCGGGCGGGTAGGTGTAGAAGGCTCATGATTGAGGCAGGTGCGAGTTGGTAAGAAGGGGAAGGAGCGAGGCGGTCAAGCACGGCAAAATTGCGCTAAGCCTCATTCTCAGGGGCACACGTCATTCCTGCTTATGTTCTGTCTCCATCCAAGTGACAAAACAAGGCGAGCACAAAATAAAGGGTGTGAAGATAACGATAGTAACAATTGAGATTCGAGAAGAATTTACGAGTATTGCATGGATACTCCGTACACACTGGGCAAGTCGGATCTGAATAGATAAACAATATGTGCAGAGCACTAGTGATTCAACGGCATACCCTGGCATTCAGTGTTACAGTTCTTGAGTGCCACTCCACTTGGCGTCGGCTGTAGTTTTATACTGACAAATGGAGTTTTCTCTCCCTCCTACGTTCTTTTCGTCGCCGCGCCATGTTCGTAAGATACTAATTGGTGTCTCTGGTTCTTTTTTTTTTTTATTCACGGAGTAAGGATGGCGGGTCTCTGCCACTGTGACATTAACGGCGCTAGTCGGACTAACACAGCATATGTCAGGTCGACTGTCTCGATGAAGCTGACTCGTAAAAGCAGACAGAAACCAGAACTTTGACCAAAGCATCGACTCAGTCGACATAGCATGCTTCGACTTCATTGCACCTTATTCATGTGATAAAACAGCAACGTGCCGTAGTATATGAACACGCTGTTTCGCTTTCTAAATGTGTATTCTACGAGCTACACCACATCTCATTGTCAATCTCCAACGAAACGCGATGCCGACAAACACATTTCTGATAACAGCAACCGGGCGTCAGGGTGGTGCAGCAGCACGGCTCCTTTTGAGGCAGGGCAAAAAGGTCTACGCTTTGGTTCGCCCGCATCCCACGCACTGCGGAGATTGGGAGTGGTTCTGTTTCAGGGTGACTTTGATAGCATTGGCGCTACTACCAAACACGCAGGACTTTTGGCCGCATACCACATTTGACTGCGGCCAACACAAACACAAATGTGTACTCCTCACCCTGTCAGCATCGATTTTATTGCTTGGTACGTATAGGCAGCATATAGCTAAGCGACTTCCTTGGCATTGTCTTGCATTGTTCTATATACAAACTGGAAGGAAACAGGCCTGCTATGAGACGAGCTTGTAAAGATCTCTCAGATCAACCGTGACAAAGTATGCGAGATAATGAGTATGGTGTTTACTCATATGGAGGTTCAAGTGGAGCCATCTCTTATCCACGATCTTTCGAATGACAGTCGAGTAGGTGAGATGGTTTCCTATCTTTTAAAGTGGACGTTGAAAGAAGGACTCCTCGATGCTTTCTGTGAAATTCGAGGTCTTTGTTAGAGGTTCCAATAAAGTGACTATCGGAAGCTGTCACTATTCCTACGTTATGTCTGTCTGGCGTATGCACAGTTTTGAATTGGCCACCATTATGAACCTAACAGCAGATGTGTAACTGGACAATTACTGCTAAAGTACAATGAAAATTAACGAGCACAAAATAAATAGACACCAACTCTAAGAGCACACAGGGATATTATAACTTTGCGCTCACTGCCTTGTTTGGCTTGTTCTTGTAATTTTCCCTCAAGACTTTCCGCAGCACTTTTCCTGCAGCACTCTTGGGAACTGCGTCTACAAACTCAATGCCACCTGCCAAGCGCATGTACCGAGCCTTGAGTTTTTCGACGTACCGCTCAATGTCTCGTACGGTATCGTCGTTCTGGGGAGCGCCGTGAGCTAGAACCACATAGGCTCTTGGCACCTCACCTGAGTAGTCGTGTGGGATTCCAATGACAGCCGCGTCAACAACAAGAGGATGACCGAGAAGCGTGTCTTCCAGTTCTGCTGGAGCAACGCCATGGCCGCGGACTTTGATCATCTCTTTGATACGGTCATGGATAGTGACAAACCCATCAGGGTGAACTGTACCAAGATCACCAGTGTGGAGAAAGCCGTCGCTATCATACGACTTACGTGTCTCTTCCGCATTGTTCAAATAACCCATGGTTATTTGTGGCCCTCTTGCCCACAGCTATGAAGTTAGTTAACACCTGTATCAGAGCCACGGGGCATATTAAGTAATTATAAAAGGGATCCTCCACAGTATGACTACTTACCTCGCCTTCTTGGCCGAGTTCAGCCTCTCGACCTGTTTCGACACTCATTATTTTTATTTCTGTACCAGCTACCGGTTTGCCCACTTTTGCAGCATGGGCATAGGTTTGAAGTTCAGGGGGTGTCACCGTCAGACAGCTGCAGCTCTCTGTCATTCCCCATGCCTGTCGCAAGGCTACATTGGGGTAGGCAACGGCCAGCTTTTCGATAATCTGTGGGGCCAGAGGCGCTGCGCCGGTGTTGAACTGTTTGACAAACGTCAAGTCATACTTTCCCACAACTTCATTCGAGACCATGCGAATCAACAGCGCTATTGTTTGTTAGTAAATATACATTCCCATTGCCGACGTTTCCAGTATACTAACGTGGGACCAGCCAGAGCTCGTCGCATCGGTATTTAACAACCGTATCCAGCATACTTGGAAGTGTAAAACTCCCCATGATTACCATCTTCTGGTCCAGCAGAATGGGTAGATGCAGAAGATGGACCAGTCCAGTGACTAAAGACATGTTAGAAATGACGTCGCTCACATCTTTTTGGTAAATTAAAGGTGATCAGAAGTACGTACTGTGGTAGAAGGGAAGTATTCCCAGGAGGACGCCCGGTTGCCTGCGGATCAAAAGACGGACCTGCATACATTGTGCTATCATGTTGGCATGCGAGATCATGATCTAGCCGTTGGTCAACAATCAGTCATCGCTGCAATGTACGGAGTAGATGCCCTCTATCTACGACTTACCGCTTTTGGTTTTCCCGTGGTTCCAGAGCTGAACGCAAGAAACGCGCAGATTTCTTTGTTCGTCATTTCTCTGGGGACTGTCCAAGCACGAGTCTGACTATTCCCTCCCATTGAGGCGCCCTTTTGGACTAGCTGCTGTAAAGTGGGCACGCTGCTCAAGTTACTCGATGAATTATCGAGGGCAACAAGAGTGTATGGTGCCGGTCCGGGACCTTTCCAGGCACGAGAAATTTCTGCAATGGTAGATTGGTCGTAAAACACGATGCATGCACTCGAAGCTTCGAGGTAGTAGGCGATATCCTGTGACATGGCCATGGAAGGCAATGCTGCCACCGTGGCACCGACCCTTCCCGCCGCAAAGACGGCGACGGTGTAGTTGATGGAGTTTTGCGCAATGACCGCCACCGTCTCCCTGGCTTTGAGCTGGAGAACCGACGAGAGTGCTGTCGCACAATGCACGGCCTTCTCTTTTATCTCCTGGAACGAGGTGTACGTGCCGGATTCTGCTTCTTGAAATCCTTGGCATCGGACAAACGGCTTCGATTGGTGTCCATCGTTTTGGCAGTCAAACAGCCAGTTCCAGATAGTCACTTTTTCGGGGACGGAGGCGAGCTTGGGGCCGTAGTATGGCATGGCGCTAACTGTGCTGAAAAGTGTGCTTTTGGTGCGAGGGTCACGTCGTGAGATCGAAGTGGTCGTGAGGTCAGAGTAGTTCAAAAACTTCAAACCCTGGGGAAAAGTGCAGACTGTCACTTTTTCGTCAATTCTGTGTATTTTCTGTGCTTCTTTTACAAATACTTTGGGCCAAATACCTCGGGATTACCAGCCAAGACGCGGGGCCCGTACGGGGAAACAACACGTCCCCGCGGCTACCATTCGCCCGTCGACAAGAGATCGAGCCAAGCCCATGTCTGCCAAAGCTTCCGTCTCCACACTTTCCCCCAGAATACCCCAATTTCGCTCCACTACCACTTTTTTCGGTTTGACTCGTCCTTGTGACAGGATGGATTTCCAGATTGGGAGGGGGTGGTAAAAGTACCCGCAGCTCCGTAAAGGCTGACTTGGGATTTGAAGCTGTGTTTGGTTTGGAAAGCTGCTCACTGTTTCATATGGAACTTACGAGAGTATTCACGGCTGACTTGTCAAATCCTGCTTGTCATGAGTACACGATATATCCTGTCAAGCAATTAGCCATACAAGCCGATACAAGCCGATACAATGCTCTGCTATGAGTTGCTTCACTGTGGCGCAGACGTGGGACTGTAAACTGCCAATATGATTGAGCTTAATAATGACGGGTTTGCGAAGATATCCGCCCGGTCCTGCTCGTTCAAGTCGCGCCACAGCTCTTCCACGGTGCTGCCATCAACCAGTTCCATATAAATAAATGTCTGGCGCTCGTCGCGCTGCCATCCGTAAATTCCTGGCGTTGGGATGGACGGCAAATGCTTTCGAACCAGCAGGGTGCACTGCGCATCCGCAACAGACACATCGCATCCACAATTGACAATCAGACCCAAAGACGAAACTGGACCGGCAGTGGTCGGCTTCCTCGCTTGGTATGGTATCCGTTTTGACGTGCGCTTTCCTCCCATCCCGCTGTTGAGGTGGGGAGTGTTATTGGTTTTAAAGGGTCCTGGCGCGTAAAGAAACCCAGACTCTGGGGGGAACACTTTGTTGCCGCAGGGTATGACCTTCAGGATCTCCTCCGGCATGGTCGCGATGGCTGGCTCGGACGATGCCGGATCGTGCAACGGAAGCAGATTTGGTGGATCTTCATCCATCTTTTGTTGTGCCTTCTTGGTGGGTTTAACTTACTTGTCAGAAGGAAGCGCTGACACGGCCGACTTGAGGCTGGAGAGCAGTGAGTTTTGGAGAGCTGGAGGGGCTTTGTAGTAAACACGGTTTCTAATTGAAGCGGCAGTGGCAAGCTTCTCAATGGACCCGCCACTCTCAAACCAACATCACTGCCGCGCATCAAAACGTCCCAGGCTATTCTCGATGAGTGAGAGTTGCTAGACCGCTCCCGTCACCGAAAGCACACCAGTGATCTTACAGAATGCAAACTCATTATCTTTGTATCTTGCCCTGTCATCAATCCCGTAAAGTTACTCCATGCATGTGTGGTCTGGCTATTCAGTACCATATCCCAACTGATATCTTTCCAAATAGACAAAGGCCAGATTTATCAAAAACAAATACG
>JADHKS010000046.1:0-39102 GCA_019925295.1 Sporothrix pseudoabietina | reverse complement strand
CAAACAAGCAAACAAGCAAACAAGCAAACAAGCAAACAAGCAAACAAGCAAACAAGCAAACAAGCAAACAAGCAAACAAGCAAACAAGCAAACAAGCAAACAAGCAAACAAGCAAACAAAAAATAGCGCCCGTATCGTAACACATTTTCCTCTGCCACGGCATTACCACGTCCCATGAACAGGCAAATCACGCGAACTCTGGCCCACCAGCAGGCGGTACGCTCCTCCCGTCACCATGGCCCAGTTCTGCCGCTGCACGTCCCAGTAGCTGAGATCACGCCGTGTCAGATTAAAGTCCACGGTCTGTGTCTCGCCCTTTTTAAGTGTTGGCTTCTCAAAGCCGCGGAGCACTTTGACAGGGAAGTCAACGCCCGCAGCGTCTGCAGCGCCTTCGGGGTAGACCAGGTACAGCTGCACGACAGCCTTGCCATCGCGGCTGCCCACATTGGAGATATCAACGCTCACTGAGACATATGTCTCCCAGAGATCCGGGTTGCCGCCCTCCTCGCCACCCGCTCCAGATGGAGGTTGGACGGTGTCATAGCCGTCCGGGTAGGGGTATCTGCCTGACGCAATATCAAGATCATCAACGGAGTCAAGGTACGGGTAGATGTACTTTTTGAGCCGCCGGATCCCTTTGGGGAAAAGGGCTTCTTTGGCATCAGGAACCGTCGTGTCATAGGTAGGGGCCTTGGCGGCAGGCGGTGGCCGAGCGGCTGGGAGGGCGCTCTTGGGCAGCACGCCCTTGACGGACAAGTTACCGACAATAAACTGTGTATACGACAGGCCAAAGCCAAACTCGTAGCGGGGCTCAATGTCGTATTTGTCAAAGTGGCGGTAGTCAATGTAGAGGCCCTCACTAAAGTCCTGCTGGGGAACAACGCCATTCGGGATGTACATGACCTTGCCGCCTGGGCCATAGTCGTCGAGCGTGCGACCAAGCGTGTACGGCAACTTGCCGCTTGGGTTGACACGGCCAAACATGACATCGGCCAGTGCATTGCCACTTTCTTGGCCGGGCAGATTGGCATACACAACAGCCTTGACTTGTGGGAGGTCAATCCAGCGCTCCATGACGACAGGGCCAACAGAGTGAATGACCACAATGACGTCGCCCTTGCCATCACCACAGCCGGTCGCCACACTGTAAATAAGATCGTCGCCACCTTTTTGCAGCAAGAGATCGTTGCGGTCACCGCTATTGCCGCCCCATGAGACAAAGCCTTCACCAGCATCGGCATTCGCAAAAACAAAACAGACATCCAGATCCGTCAGTGACTCGGGCTGCACACCGCGGTTCGAGAGGCGGCGGCGAAGGTCCACCTTGCTCTCGTCAAAAGTAGCAGACAGTGCATCGGCAGGTGTAACGAGATACGGGAACTCGACGGCTCCAGACCCCCAGCCAGAGCCAAGAGTGCCCTGATTACAGGCCCTGTTCTCACAGAAATTGGGGCCCTGGCCCGCCCCAGCATCCTCGCCGAAAATACCAATCTTGATCTTGGGCGTAGGTGCGACCGTGTTGGTGTCTCTCTTGGCGTCTCCCTCGGACGTTTTCTTAGATGATTGGGTGGGGTGATGGGCTTTGACAATGCGGTTTGGCTGGCCTGTGATGCCGTCGGTGCCGATGGGCAAGGTGTTGTTGACGTTCTTGAGAAGAACAATACCCTCGGCAGCAATATTTCGAGCCAAATTGGCGTGGTCGCCCTGCACGTTGATAAACTGGTTGACCACAACAGTCTCCTGCGCCGACGGGCTGCCGGGCGCCAGGACGCCTGTGCGGTTGTATGTCCAAGAGGAAAAGTTGGGTCGCTCGCCGGCTCCGTCGAATCCGCTAAAGAAGTTTGGATCGTCCTGGCCAAGCTGATACCAGGCGGCCACAATCCGTGTGGCCATATCGTTGAGGCGCTCCAGAGGCACAGACCCATTGAGCACAGAGCGGGTCAACTCGGATCCCCACAGGGAAAGGCCATTTTGCCAGCGAAGGCCATCACCCGGCATGGTCATATCCAAGCCAGCCAAGGCCGTACTGACACCCGACCGTTGAGCGAGCCAGTCCGACATGATAAAGCCTTGGAAGCCCAGTTCGTCCTTGAGAATGCCGTTGAGCAGCTTGGAGTTTCCACAGGAATAGCTGTTGTTGACCATGTTGTAGCTGCACATGACACTTGCAACGCCTGCTTTGACGGCGTCGCCAAACGGCCATGCATACAGCTCGTGCAGTGTGCGGTCGTCGATGTTGGAGCTCAGGGCATGCGGCAGTCCCCATTCGTACGGCTGCCGAAAATGCTCTTGCTCGTTGCCCACAAAGTGTTTTATTGTCGCCATGATGCCCTGGTCCTGGATGCCCCGAATAGTCTCAGCGCCTGCAATTCCCTGCAGGTAGGGATCGGATCCAAAGCCTTCCCAATTGCGGCCACCGGCCGGCATACGGCCCAGAGGACCAACACAAGGACCCAGAAGAGCGTGCACACCCTTAGCGCGCGCCTCCAAGGCGTGTGCCTTGCCATGCGCATACATCAGTGCGCGGTTCCATGTTGCGCCCACCGTGATGCCCGCCGGCAGCGCGGTGATGTTGTCCGCCATGCGAATGCCCAGAGGACCATCCTGAAGCTGCAGCTGCGGGAAGCCCACGTGGACAGCAGGACCGTTGGTGCCGACGCTCAGGCCCATCTGCCAGCCCGTGCCCGTTGTGACATTGACTTTTTCCGGCAGCGTCATGCGGTTCACCATCTTGGCCGCCTTGGCGTAGCTGTCGGCCCATGTTTTGGCTGTACCGCCCAGCGGTGTGTGATACCAGGGCGGCGACTGGCCGTAGGGAGGCTCCTCGCCGAGCTTCTTGTAGACGAACCCGCCGCTGGCGGCCGTCAGCAAGAAGATGGCACCGCCGATGGCCAAGGCCACGATGCAGCAACGCGAGCGCGACCATCGTTTCGGCAAGCAGGCCGACCCCAGCCACCGAATTGCCCTCCTCCCCTGTATGTTTTTCTTGGTGTTCTTGTTCTTGTTCTTGTCTTGTGAAGCATCGTCGTCGTACAGTGGATCGGCCGTCAGGAACTCGGTGGCGTCAATGTCGGACTCGCGGTCGTGGTCGCTGTCGGCAAGCTCGTAGGAATGACGCGCATCGTGGTCATGGTCATGCCCGGAGGACAGTAGGCCACGCTTGGCCTGCTGGTCGTCGGCCACCATAGCGGGGGTTAGGATGGTGTTCCAAGTATGTGGCTTCCGGTCGGGGATATGCGTAGTGGAACGGTCGTCGATGGAGTCTACAAAAAAAGGGGTTTTAAAAAGAGTCGAGCCTCAGACTGGATGGGCCCCTGCTGTCGTCAACATCCGCACGTCAGATGGTTAGCTTTGGCGAGTATATGCACGTTTGTCGGACACGTTCAGGGGAAGCAATGCAGCTTCAAGTCAAAGTAGGTTGATGATGCAAGGAACGTCAAAAGAAGGCAAGAGCCAAATTAAGCTAGGGAATGAGCTGTCGAATCGTGGAGACATTGGGTAAGGGCGACGGGCGCTAGCGATGTCGGTTGCTCCTTCCCCCAGAAAGGCCTGAAATATCCACAATGTGGGACCGTAGTAGCCACAGCAAGCGCCACAGTGGACCCCACGTGCCTGCATCGCTCCTTCTTTGCGTTTTGGTGAGAATGGGCAACTGGATTCTGACTGTTCCCGCAAGATAATGTGTTCCTAAATAGCTCGCGTCACTTCCATCATTGCTTTTCCGTTCCAAGAGATTGATAGTCTTTCTTTTGGACTTTGGGTTTGGGGTCATTTCCACAAATTCTTGATTTTTTTGGAAATAAAAATAATAAAAAAATCAACAAAGTTTAGAGAAAAAAAGGAAGAGGAAAAGGAAAAGAAAGAAGTAATCACGCAAATTTCAGTTTCATCTATTGACCTACCGTTTACGAAGAAGGAAGAGTGTAAATGACAAACAGCAATGTCCCTAGAAGCTAGAAGAGTATGTAGGAAGTGCACTCAACACTTCAATCTTTACAGTCTTGATAGCAAGTCATAGAGCGGGATGTAGATTTTCCGGAGAATCTCATCATCCGTGTCGTTCACAAGCCCTCTTGTCTCTCTCAGTTGGATTTACTGCCGGACAATTCGTGCCATTTCCCCACTAAGACTCCGAAGCTGAAGAAAGCTTACTCTGCAGAACGGCCTTTCGTGCACAAATAAGACCGACATGGGGAGGCTGCGAGTTGGAAAGCTTCGTGCATTGTTTGTAGTATGCGCATCAGCATTTCGGTCACACTAGGAGCTTGTCGCATAAATCTGTGCACATAGAATACGGAACGCAGATCGGTTTGCTATGAGAGTCAGCCTAGCAACCCTTCAAATTATTGTGCTCGTGGATTGAGTGCTTGACTGGCCAGTTATTCTTTAACATGCCCTTCCAAGTGCAAAGTCCACCATTTTTGCATAACTGTCAGCAATTTTCACAGCAAAGATGCACCTTGTCTTGTCTTTGGCTCGTCTCGAATAAGACTCTACTTAAACAACTGAAAGCTCAGGGCAGCTCCAATGTCCGCTGTGAGGAATTAGGTGAAACACAGCCGGATGTCCAGATTACCGTAAGGTCCGTGGAGCTGGATTGGGATGGCGGAAGATACACTAAACGTACCGTATACAGTGTTACCGTATTTTCGACCTCACTTACAGGATATGGTATGCATTGTTGTTATATGGACACAACAGTGACGGCTTATTGCTCGGTCTACACAGCACGCGAAAAAGCGATAGTCCGGCCAAACAAATTGATCCATGCCTTTTTTTCTCCGAGTTTCTTCCACGCACCTCTCCGGGATACACTTTAGAATCCACAGCCATGGGTTTCTCCAACAGCGTCCGGCGGACCCTTGTTCTGGCGCCCTCCTTTGCACACCCTGTAATATATAAATATGAACCTGCGCCCTTGAAAAGGACAATCGTTTGCAATTGTACAGTCATTAGTACGAAGGCATCATACAGCGATATACCCATCCACGTTTTCATTCTCAAACGGCCAGTTTGCAACAGTCACTTGCCGCAGCGCTGGCGAGTTTCATACAGTATCTCATCCACGCCTTCCTGAGCCTCTATCGTTCTCTCTTCCGAGTCATTTACCCGTCTCCTCCACAAACTCCTCCCTCAGAACAGACCGTCACCACAACCTCCAAGATGGGCTCTACCGAGCACACCGGCAGCAAGTACGACGCTATCCCGGGTCCTCTGGGTCTCCCAGCAGCTTCCCTGGCTGGTAAGGTGGCCCTTGTCACTGGTGCTGGCCGCGGCATTGGCCGTGAGATGGCCCTCGAGCTTGGACGTCGTGGTGCCAAGATCATTGTCAACTATGCCAATAGTGACACCTCAGCACAAGAAGCTGTAGAAGCAATCAAGAAGAGCGGATCCGACGCCAAGGCCATCAAGGCCAACGTCTCTGACGTCGCACAGATTGTGCGTCTGTTCGAGGAAGCTGTTCAGGCCTTTGGCAAGCTGGATATTGTGTGCTCCAACAGCGGCGTTGTGAGCTTTGGCCATGTCAAGGATGTCACCCCCGAAGAGTTTGACCGCGTTTTCAGCGTCAACACGCGTGGCCAGTTTTTCGTGGCACGTGAAGCCTACAAGCATCTGGAGGTGGGCGGCCGCCTTATCCTGATGGGCTCGATCACAGGCCAGGCCAAGATGGTGCCACGGCATGCCGTTTACTCGGCGAGCAAGGGCGCTATCGAGACCTTTGTGCGCTGCATGGCAGTCGGTGAGTCTGCTTTCAGTACAAAAACTGGTAACACAGAATGCGGGGCACAGCTGACAAAACAGACTTTGGCGACAAGAAGATCACCGTCAACGCCGTCGCTCCTGGGGGCATCAAGAGTAAGCCATCACATCAATCCACCGAGTGTTCTATTGAAAAGCTGATTTGCTAACCTACTTTTAGCCGACATGTACCATGCCGTCTGCCGCGAGTACATTCCCAATGGCCTCGGTTTCACCGACGAGGAAACGGACGAGTATGCGGCCGGCTGGTCACCCATTCACCGCGTTGGTCTCCCCATCGACATCGCCCGTGTTGTGGCTTTCCTTGCGTCCCAGGACGGAGAGTGGATTAACGGCAAGGTTCTGGGCGTTGATGGCGGTGCTTGCATGTAGACGCAGAATTTTCGGTAGAAAGAATAGGGCAAGGACACTCCATCACAGCATATACTGTCATCTTAACTTGAATTCCATAAACTATATATACATCTGCGTCGTCTGATATCATAAAGCGCTACCTAAAGTGCGAATAAATGGTGGTAATAGTCTTGCGTATGGGCGCTGGGGATCTGATCTATAATTATGGTGCATGCTGTCGGTGTTCGTCGTCGCTAGCGCCTGAAAAGGGGCATGTCAACAAACTGAAATTTAGAGGGTGGCATCGGGTGCGATTTAAAATCAATGAGAAAATATGTTAAAGTTTAACACGGGAGCAAAGAATACTGTTTTATATCTAGTTTTTTATCTTTAACTCTATCATTATTCATATATGCATTGTCGTTACTATCCCATTGCCCCGTATCCACAAAAACAAAAGAAAAGTACATTGGCATAACCATAAACAAATAAAAAAACAAACCTATCATTGTGTACAAGTTCTGTTTATACATATATCTTTCCTACTCTTACTGTACAGAAGCTGTTTCTAATGTACATTTTTGGGCCCACCTATGTCGAGTCGTAGTCTGCCTTCCGCGAGCTGCGCGACGGGCTTCTGTGAAGGTCCGACTTGCGCATGACTTGGAAGCGACCACGATCACCGGGCGTGCGAACAATGACCATTTCATCCTTGTTATTCTTCTTCCCCCCCTTCTTGTAAGAGCTGCTTCCGGTGCTGGTGACCGAGCCAGCCACGCCGGCGAGCTTGGCGCGCATTTTGGCAAGCTGGTCACGCAGGGCCATGCCTTCGGCCTCGGAGGTGGCGTAAGCGGCACGCAGTTCTTGTAGGCGGTCGTTGTGAGCAGCAAGCTCAGTGGCGAGGTTGATGTTTTGTTGGGTGAGCTCAGGGACCTGGGCGGCACGGGCCGCGGCTTCCTCTTTGGCGGAGTTGACGGCCGTAGCCGCTTCTTGCGCCGCCACTAGCGCGGTCTCGGCTTCCGTTTGTGCAGCTTTAGCAGTCACCGCAGCTTCTTTTTCTGTCGCGAGCGTTGACTCAAGAGCAGTGAACTTTTCCTGCAGCTCATTGTAAGCAGCCTCAAGCTTCGAGTGCTTTTCTTGTAGCTCGGCATCTGGAGAAGCAGCCGCCTCACTACTGTCGCTGTCGCCCTCGCCTTCGGCAGTCTTTTCACCGCTTGCCTTCAAAGCCTCGCACTCAGTAGCGAGCGCAGCTTGTGTTTCCTCGAGCTTTGCAATGGTTTCCTTGAGGCCATCGACAGCTTCTGTTGCAGCAGCTGTGGCGGCCTCCGCTGCCTCTTGGCGGGCCTTGTCGACGGCGGCCTCGTGGCCAGTGATAATTTTTTGGTGCGTGGCGTTCTCTTCTTTGGCCTTTGCAAGCTCTGCATCGAGTGACTCGATTTCGGTTGTCTTGGTCTCCACATCGGTGGTAAGTGTCTCAATTTGGTTCCTGAGATCCTTTAATTCCGTGTCGACAGCCTCCTTGTCACCCTCAAGAGTCGTGCACTTGGCCTCAGCGGCGGCCAGCTTCTCTTCGAGCGACGCCTTTTCCTCAGCAAAGGCCATTGCGTCGGTGGCCGCTTTCTCTTCAGCAGAGGCTGCGGCGGCAACGGCTGCAGCGGTGGCTGCTACGCGCGTGGCCTCTTCCTCCTCGAGAACACCAATGCGGACCTGCAGAGCATCCTTGGTTGCGGTGAGGTCCTCGATCTGGCCAGCCATGAGCAAGTGCAACTCCTTGTTGGCATCGCGTGCCGCCACAACCTGGCCTTCAAGGTCTTTGCACTTGGCTTCAAGGTCGCCACAGCGCTCTTCAAAGGCGGTTTTGCCCTCGCGGAAGAGAGCTGACGTAGCTTCCTCGTCGCGGAGCGCGTCGCGCACTTGGGCCAACATCTGGTTAGCATCAGCTAGCATCTGGTTGGCCACGGCCAGGGCGGCTTGCGTCTCGCCAAGGGCGGTCTTGTTTGACTCGAGGTCGGCACGGAGCTCCTTCATTTCCAAGGACTCAGCATTCTTGAGCTGCAGACTCTTGTCCATGCTCTCGTGAAGGTCGTCAATCTCCTCGGCCAGGGTCTTGGCGCGCTGGCGGTGCTCGGCTGCCTCACGGCGCAGGTCGTTGCGCTCGGCCTGTGCCTCGCCCAGAGCGGCGACAGCTTCGTCGAGCTCCACGGCGAGCTTCTTGCGTTCAGCCTCCAGAGCTTGCTGACGCTGCTCAAACTCTGCTTCGAGGGCGACCTTGTATGCCTCAAACTGAGCCTGGGTGTTTCTGTCACTGTCTGAGGTGGAGCTCGAGATACTGGCGGGTGCAAGTGCATGCGTGTTCTTGTTCTCAATGGCACCAGCTGGGACGTGAGCGTGGGAGTCGTGCAGAGACCGCCTTGCAGGCACATGAACGAGGCCAGACTCTGTGCGTGACCATTCGTGATCCACAATACCACTAAAAGATTGTGAGCGCCGGCGTGTGGGCTGGGATCTCGTTGGAGGCGACATTGTCACTGTGCTGGAGGACATGGTGGACGGAGATGGAGGAGGAGGAGCTTGCTGGGAGTGCGAGTAGTCGACGGAGATTGCTGTCTTTTGCATCGGAGCCGTTTTGGTTTTGTTGTCGTTTATGTAGTCATAGTAGCCGTAGCTGCCGCGTTCATCAACCGATGTTGCCTGTGTGCTGTTGGACAGGCACGACATGGAGTCTTCTGTTTCCGAGGAGTCGAAAGTGACCGTTTTCTTGTAGTTGTTCCCAGGGACGTGCTGGTTTTGATGGTTTTGGTTTGTGGAGATGGAGCCTTCGGTGCTTCCGTACACAGAGTCGTACATGGGCTGACCTGGATAGTGCTCATTGGTGCCGAAGACGGGCGCGGAGCTTCGGTTGCTTGGCCGCCGTGAGAGAGCCGTGCTTGTCGGTGCCATGGGGAGCTCGGGTACCTGTGTCGGTGCAGGTTTCGGCAGTGTCAGGAGGACCTCGGAGCGGCCTGAAGAGAAATGCACCGTGGGACGAGAGCGATCTGCAGGGCGGACAACACGGCCACCACGGTTGTTTGAGTTGCGACGGGTGGCCGTCGACGCACTGCTGCGGACGGACATGGATGTACTGTTGCGTCTTCCGTTTCCTTCCCCTCGGCTTTGTGGTGGAGGGACAAAGCCCACATCCGAGTCGTCGGCGTCGGCAATGGCAGCCTTGGTCGAGGTGTCGGATGTGCTAGACAGCCGGCGCTGGAGGCGGAGATGAGGCGACGGCCTCTTGGTCACGACAGGGCCAACGGGGTGGCTGATGTGGCCAGTCCCGGTGGTGTTGTTGCTGACAGGCATTGTTGTGTCTGTCTGGCGGTAGGTGAGCCGGGGCTTCTGGATGCGAGAAGCGCCCTCCCGGATGTATGAGCTTCCAAATGGGTTGTCCCGGTCCATTTTGGGTGATCTGTTGGCCTCGTTAGGCTTGGCCTGGTTTCGGTTTCGGTTTTGATATTCTTTTTGGTTTTGTTTGTTTTCGGTGTGTTTTGTTGACACGAGTCAGTCTGGTGATCGGGAAATGGCTGGTGTGTCGTCGTTCTTGGTAGAGTCTCGTCGTCGGTGCTGGAGATGATGAGAGTGTCGATCTTGGTCGGTTGATGGGCAGTGTGTGATGGTATTGCTTTCGTCGTTGATATAACTCATAACGGAAGAGGAGAGGGGTGATAAATAGCGAGAGGCAGAAAGAGGTGCGAGATCTTTTTCTAAACGTAGATGGGCGTGTTTTGATTTTGAATGATGGTCAAGAATCCCGAGGTAATTTTTGTACGAAGGGGAAATATGACAATACACACGCGCAAGTACTACCCCCAGGTATATAAACAAGTTTATTTTCGTCGGGAGACAGAAGGCACGGATTATGGAGTACGTGTGATCCAACGAGGTGTTTCTACAGACGGCGTGTATGTAATGATGCACAGAATTGCAGAATAGGGCGGACCGGGCAACACAGGGCCACGCCCTACATGGCCATCAAGGACTGGACGAGAAGACTGGACAGGGAGACAAGAACTGGTCAGCGTGCTGCCAGACGGGTGACAACGAGACCAGCCCCAGCCTCAACCAATACTGATTGGGTATCAATCAGGAGAGTCAGACGAGTCGGGATATCAAAAATAAGAGAGCTGAGTACAGCACCAGCGCGGCTGTTGACGGGCGCTCGTCGAATTTTCCCTCTCGCTACTTGCTTCATATTTTCTTTTCGAGACCAATCCTTCCAGATTCCTGCTTTTTGTGTGTGAATTAGGTGTATTGGGTATCCAAATATACATCACGGGCCAGCCTCACAGATAAAGAAACGAGGCTGTCGTGCCCAATGACATGGACAGGAGTGCCGGCAGTCCACTAAAGTTCACTGGAAAACGTGGTTTTTAGCGCTCTTCCTTCAGCCTCCGACGGGCCAGGCCAGGGTCAGGACCAGGCCGCTGGTGTAGGATGGTGCTACCCGGGAGCCCAATCTCCGCAATTGGGCGCAAAGGCCAAAAAAAAAAAAAAAGGTAGAAAAGAAAAGGAAGACATTCGCCTCGGTGGCAAAAAAAAAAAAAAAAAAAAAAAAAAAAACGAGGATGACACCCAGACTAATTAATTGATATGGCTTGTCATCAGACTGTAGGCCCAATACAAAAATGAGATTCAAACAAAGTCCCCTTTTTGGAGCATATTCCTACCTTTCGGTTGGTACGAGGTGCTGCCTAACAGTAATCAACCTTAAAGATATTTACGGGACATTGCCTCACTGAAAGTGGCATTGCTTCTCAGGCAGTGTTTTGAGATATCACCACTTTTTGGGGCAGCGTTTTAACGTGTGAGGCACGCTCATCTACTATGCTACTTTCTTTATTCCCCTTTGAGGCACTGAAATACTGCATCTTCTCTAGTCTGTCTCTTGCCTGGACCATCTCCTCATGTTTACGACGTACTCTTTGAATACTTATAACAGACCAAACACGAAATGTGAGTAGAGATGGGGCTGAAAACAAGGCAGACATTACGGCAGGCATCACTTCACGCATTACTGCACAAGGCCGCGTCTCCCTTTCTGTCCCTCTGCCTGTTCTGCACGTTCAGCATGTTTAACTTCCTGTTGTTTCTTTTTCCTCTCCCTTACTTGATGCTCGTCCTCCGTCACTCGACGTGGTCGTTTGTAATTCGATCATTTCATTGTACAATACGGCATCTCGTCACAGCATCTTTCGTCACCGCATGTTGGTAGTTGTCCTGTTGGCTTGCTGGCTTGTTGACCTGATTTTCTCTGCCTGTTGTTTCTCTGCATCACCGCCCGGATGAGGTCGCCTTGGCCCTGTTGCATATTCTCGATGCTGTTGGACGGAATGGGCGTATGACGGGCCAATCTAGAGTCTGGGGTGTGTGTGAGCGCATGGGCCGTTGTTGGCCGTTGTTGACATCCCGTATGTTTGTTGGGCGACGCTGACCGTGACCAGAATAGAACTGATTAATATGAGGAAATATTGACAGTGTTGACAGTGACAACTAAAACTAACCTCCAAAAACGACACAGCACCAACTGGAAACAACAAACCAACAGGCTGCTACACAACTGCAGCGAATACTACCAAAATCACACAAAACAACAAACGGTCACGGGAAGAGGCAGTGCGAGGTGATGTGGCATGGGAAAAGCCAATCAAACAAAAGTTCGCTCTTCCATTCACTCTGAGTCTCTGAGTCACCTTGACCAGACGGCAAAAGCCCATAAAAAAGCTCTAAATACAGATGCGCGGCGGAACGGGACAAGAAGCAGCTCCTCGCATCCCCACTACTCCCCATACAGGACTACATGTACGGAGCTCTCATGTAATAGCTGCTAAAGTAAAAACAGAGAAAAATGTCTGTCGGAGTGTACAGTTTTGTGCGAGGTAGGACTGGTGAGACTGGACCTGGTCGAAGAAGGCGCCCGTTTGTGGTCTAGTTACACCAGTTGAGGCAAGAAGCTTCTTGTTCCGGCAAACTCGTCTTGAGGGGGGAGGTCTTGAAGTGGCTGATGGTTAATGTTTACGCATTAGAAGTGGATAGAGTATTGTGGAAGTTCGGGGGGAAAGACGAAAAAAACAGGACCAAAAGTAGCAAGAAGTGGCAGAAAGTGGCAAGCTATCCACATCGCGCACAAAGCTGCAGGTGGAGCGGCCACTACGGCAAGTAGTTTCTGCGACAGCTTCGTGGAAAAGAGCTCGTTGAGTCACATCTGATTCTGCTTCCAGCTTCAAGCCTGCCGTCCCAGACCCAACCACAAAGCTAGGCCTTAGCAGGTACTGCTTCGTGCATGAATCTGAAGGAAAGGACGCGGAATGGACATCCCGTCCGTCGCCAATATGGCCGTCAGCCCTTGCATGTGGATGACGGTGGCCGTTGCAATATATATAAATACTCGATCTCTAGTGAAGCACAAGCAAATCGACCAACAGATTATGAAATTATTTAGATCTGAAAACACGAGAGTAGATACAGCCTCCACACCCCATGCCTTTGCCCATGGCCTGGCCCTCGGCTTGTATTTTTACATCAAAGCCTTGGGCGAATGACGTAGTCTGTAAGGAAATCTTGTTACAAGAACACAGAAAGTCCAGAAGGAAGAAGCCCTGGCACGACTTAACTTGACCTGGCGGACTCTTTTCCCCGTTTCTGCTATTTCTGCTGATTTTTACGGGCCCCTGTATTTGCCAGAATCTCATTGGATAGAATAGAGCAGCTAACGCAGCCGGCATTTGGCGAAGAGGGGCAGTAAGAGGCACGAGAGAGGCACAAGTGAGGAGATAGTGTGAGCATACTCCGTAGGCGTGAAAATTTTCCATTTCCGAGTTCGGAGGCAAACTTTTCGAGCCAAAAAGCCCAGACCACTGCACACTGCAGCCAACACTGCTCACGACCAAAAAAACACAGTGCCTCGCTATTTGCAATGCGAATTCCGTCTCCCTTAGCCCTGGAAACCAGGACTTCGCACTCGACGGGACAGCGGAGCTGACCGACGCCAAGGTCTAATGTCTGAACTGCAGGAGAGTCAATTCTCGTCGACCTTTGTGTTATTTGTTTGCACTGTGCCGTCGTGACAGTGCACTCCGTACTCTCAATGCCAGCAACGCGCGCTCACGTTTTTTCGTTCCTCCATTCCTGCTCTCGCTCTCACAGAGGGAGTCGAGACGGCCAATTGAGCGCAGTCAGAGACTCTGAGCGGGCCCGAGGCCCATCGGCGGCTCCCAAAGCAGAATAGCCGTTTCTTTTCAAGCACGACCGCCTGTGACGTATGTTTATTGGGTCCCTCTGTGTGCCCCTCTGCTCGTGTCGGATGGATCCCGAACATTGCCCGTTTCCTGGAGAGATCTCGACGACTCGGTGTTGTGTCGAGATGGTGTACGTCGTGCTGAGTAGATGAGATGAGATGACATCTGGGGTCACGTGTCATTTCAAGATCGATATTATCGCCGCATCTATTGGAATTAATTTATCATGGCGAGAATGTCGCGTTCGAGTCCTCGACCCCTCGCTTCCGCAGCAGGTCAATAGCCCCACGCTGGCGAATCGCGGGCCATCACCGAGCATCGACAGGCAGTCCTTATGTGTACTCTGTAGGGTTGTAGCGTGCAGAGTTGCAGTGCAATATGCAGTCACAATTGATGGGAATGCCGCAAGTGAAGCAAACACCGCCGTAGCCGGCCATCGCCCCTTCCTGCCCTTCTGCTGCTGCCCTCGCTTCGCATCCCACCTTCACACCTTCCCGCCCCTGTACCGTGGGGTAAATGTTGTCGCACCTGCCGCTGCCCTGACGCCTTTGCAGCCGGTTGCTCCTACCATCTGCACCTTGAAATTTTCACAGTGCGGGGTTGGACATCCCGCATTCGCTACAGAGCACTGCTATTGGTGGGAATCTCTCAGAGAGACCCACAAGGTACGTCGCTCTTGCCCAGACGGCCGACCGCCTTACTCCGTAAAAAAATTGGCAGAAAAAAAAAAGGAAAAAAAAAAGGCACAGAGAAAAACGCAATAAAAAAATTCTCATTGACCAATTGGGTGAGTCACTCTGCCCTATTCCCTTCGATTCTGCAGGGCCTGCAGCGCTCATCGGAGGGCGAGTTTGCGCCCTCGCCGCCGCCAAAGAAAGTCAAAAGAAAAAAGGCAAATAAGGCCTAGAAACTAGACATCTTTAAACCCACCCACCGCCTTCAATTTTTTCACACAGTCGTTCCTTCCTTTCCCTTCTCTTACTCTTCTGCTTGCTCCTTCCAAGATCAACCAAACAAAAACAGTCATATTCTCGATCGAGTCTTTTGCCTCTCCATATAATCCTCATTTTGACCCCCTCCTCCATCTTTCCTTTCTCTTCCCTCAACCCTCAACCCTCAACCAAATCGCTTCTCTCGACTCATCCTCGTACCCCTCTCTCTCCCCTCCGATTCCGATCCCCCAATCACCCTCACACATCCGACACCATGTCTCCCTCCGCAGACGTCAGCGTAAGTCCATCATCGGTCCCGTTGTCAGGACCACGACGGGACTCTTCCCAAAACTCTGGCGACAACCTGACGAGACAACAATACTAATTCCTCTCACAGGGCGCCAGTCTGCCCGCCAACGGCCAGCAGGCCCACACTACCCGCAACTCCAACCCCTACCAGCCGGTCGGCGACTTCCTGTCGAATGTCTCCCGCTTCAAGCTGATTGAGTCGACTTTGCGCGAGGGCGAGCAGTTTGCCAACGCCTTTTTTGATACCGAGACCAAGATCAGGATTGCCAAGGCGCTCGATGACTTTGGCGTTGACTACATCGAGCTGACCTCGCCCGCTGCCTCTGAGCAGTCCCGCCAGGACTGCGAGGCCATCTGCAAGCTCGGCCTCAAGGCCAAGATCTTGACCCATGTCCGCTGCACCATGGAGGATGCCAAGATTGCCGTCGAGACTGGTGTCGACGGTCTGGACGTCGTCATTGGCACCTCGCACATGCTGCGCGAGTTCTCGCACGGTAAGGACATGGAGTACATTACCAAGAGCGCCATTGAGGTTATCAACTTTGTCAAGTCCAAGGGCCTCGAGGTCCGTTTCTCGTCCGAGGACTCGTTCCGCTCGGACCTGGTTGACCTGCTTGCCCTCTACCGCACCGTCGACAAGGTTGGCGTCAACCGTGTCGGCATTGCTGACACTGTCGGCTGCGCCACCCCCCGCCAGGTCTACGATCTGGTCCGCACCCTGCGTGGTGTTGTGTCTTGCGACATTGAGGTCCACATGCACAACGACACCGGCTGTGCCATCTCCAACGCCTTCTGTGCCCTTGAGGCCGGCGCCACCCACGTTGATGTCTCCGTTCTCGGCATTGGCGAGCGCAACGGCATCACCCCTCTCGGCGGTCTGATGGCCCGCATGATCGTCTCGGACCGCGAGTACGTTACCAAGAAGTACAAGCTGCACAAGCTTAAGGAGATTGAGGACATGGTTGCCGAGGCCGTCCAGGTCAACACCCCCTTCAACAACTACATCACCGGCTTCTGCGCCTTCACCCACAAGGCCGGTATCCACGCCAAGGCCATCCTCAACAACCCCAGCACCTACGAGATCATCGACCCGGCCGACTTTGGCATGACCCGCTACGTTCACTTCGCCTCGCGCCTGACGGGCTGGAACGCCGTCAAGACCCGTGTCGGCCAGCTCGGCCTCGACATGAGCGACGACCAGGTCAAGCTGGTCACCTCCAAGATCAAGGCGCTTGCCGACGTCCGTCCCATCGCCATTGACGACGCCGACTCCATTATCCGCAGCTTCCACCTGAGCCTGACGGGCGAGAGCAATGGTGCCGAGTCCAACGGTGCCACACCGGCCGAGGCTGCTCCCGAGGTTTCCGCAAACTAAGAGCAATACAAAAAAAAAAAAAAAAAAAAAAAACAAACACAATGAAAACAGCGATAAAAAGGGACATGTGACAACATATTGGGAGTTTTTGATCTATTTTGAGGGGACAAGCATTATTTCTGCACAATGCTTTGACTGTTTTTTGATATCTTTCCTTACTTGGTTTTTTGGTACCGCATTTGGGCGTTTGATGCTATTATTTGTTTTCTTGTATTTATGCCAGGGCAAAAGCAACCTTTTAAAAGGATACAACCAGACAGACCAATCTGGGATGATAAAATACAAACCTATTGATTACACCACTCTTCACATGATGCTGTTGCATTGTGACTGGACTGTACGTTGAATGTCAGAGAGATAAATGTTTATCTATTGCCAACACCAAGAAGTCTACGGCCTCGTCTTGCTAAATCACATTGACCGGTAACAGACAGAACGTACTCCTGGGTCTTGATGGTACGGGGTGTAACTGTACACCGCGCTCATCTGAATGCAAAACCTCGTGATGTTGGAAAATCCTGCCCCAACAATTACCAGCCATCGTTTATTTGGTGGCATGTTTCCTTCACACTTTGATACAATAACGGCCTGGAGAGTCTAGCAGAAGCATGCATGGCACGCTTGTCATTTTGTCACTGTGTAGGATCCTTCTGATGCAACTTCCTTCGTTGGGGTATCATCGACGGACATGCTTTTTGTTTTGCCCATCAAAGAAAAATCCGTGGCCCACACGTGGCGAGTGGAATTGCCGTATCGTTGAACCGTGTATGCTATCTTACCGGGACACGTTCCGGCTGCCTGGAGCAGTATCACCACTGTTACCAGCTCACCTCTGCCAGGATGTGCAATGTAACGAGATACGGAGGAGGATGCAGAAGATGATCAGGCTATATCTGTGTTTCCGACAGCAAACTTCAGGATACCCAACCATCAAAGCTCACAATGTTTAACATATCTTTTTTTCCTGCCTCTAGACCGCCACATCCTCGTGTTTCTTTCCCACCTGGCGTAGATACTCCGCTTCTTGTATGCTTGTCCCGAAATCTCGGTGATCCGGCCATCCCTTACACTCTCTTTGTATCCATGGTCAATGGTCTTGATCTCACCGCTTTGCGTGTGTATACGTCAGTTCAGTTTCCTTGGTCTCCTTGATCTCGGTCGTTCGCGTGCCGTGGCTAGCTTCTGCTCAATAACTCCCTTGCGCGTGGTAATCAAATTACCCCAGAACATAAAACATCGCGATGGGTGGACCCTTTAACAGACAATGCTGCAATTGGGATGATAACTGGAGCTATTACGCCGACTGTCTATAGGGTCATATGCCCACGCGGTTACACAGCTCGGCCATGGTGTCTTGAGTCATGTCTTCCACGCATTTCACGCGATTTACGCATTTCACGCGATTTATTTCCCACAACGGATATCCAGACGCCAGCCGTCGCCGTTGGCCGCTGTATTAGATTTAGCTGGCGGTCTTGCTCCTATTTTTGACACATGTACGGTGTAGTCGCGGGTGGTGCCATGCAAGGTTACTGCCAGAACGGGAGCCATGCCATATACGGAGTACAGGGTCGCACAATATGCATGTATGACACGGCACCAATAAAACGCGAGGTTTTCCATGCTGTACTTCTTATTTTGCTTCACTTTCGAGAAGGAATGTCGTTCTAGGTGAGGGGGGCCACCGACGTGAAAGAAAAGAAAGAAAAAAGTGCCAACTAGTCAGCGCGGGACGAGAGAGGGGCCCGATGTCCAAGATGTGAGGTGGTTAAGGTGTTTTGAAATAGCCCAGGGGAAGAACAAAGGATAGCCTCGATGAGGAAATAGCTTTAATCACAATTTGATTCGAGAACAGACAGCATCTTTTTTTATCTTTTGCCTTGGACAGAAACGCCTTCTTTCGGGGATTTCACGACGTTTCAACCGGCGAGTCCCCACATGCAGGGAGTTCTGAGCGAGTCCTTCGCCGAAAGATGCATTGGCGGCGCACATTTCACGCATTCATGACACTGTAAACACCGGCAACGCGTTCTGAGTAGTATCTGTTGTTCATATGATGCAGATGGCGGTGACGGCCGTAATGCTGCTGCGAGATGGTGAGCGGGTGGTGTTAGTAAGGGTCTCTATTTCTCTTTGACATGCAGTTTTCAAATTGTAGTGTATATATGTACACATAAGGCAGCTAGCGGAGGACCAGGTGGAGGCTAGTAGCGTGTAGTTTGTGGTGCTGAATACCACCAAAGTGAGACCTTCTCAGAATGTCTTGCATCGTGCCGCATTGAAAATGGCGACACAGACAGCCCGCCCACACACACTTCCTCGCTAGAGAATGCCCTTGGCGTTGTTGTTGACCCACATTCCTTAGCCTCTATTTACTGTCTACTGTGCACGGAGCACACCGGCTCCAGCTTTCCGTGGGCCCCAATGCGGACGACATGCCAATCTCTCGACGATCTGTCTGTCATGCCACAATTATGGGGCATTTGGGTTCTCTGAATTACATGTCTGCCCGCGTGCGTTCCATTTTTTTCTTCTATTGTCTTCTTTTTTGGTGGATAATAAACTGAAATCCAGAAGGCTTTTTTTTTTCACCCATGGGATAGACGGAATCGTCGCCCAAATGAGAGAAAAATTGGGGACAAAAATGGGCAACCGACAAAGACCATGCAAAATAACCTTTTTTTCTGTCTCTGATTCTCCCCAAAGTATTCTGGGTACGGCAATCTGCCATGCTTGCAGCCATGTGTATATTTAATGCTATTTTTATTTTCATCTTTTGTTCTCCTCCCTTTTTTTTTTCCTTTTATTCACAGTCATAGGACCAGACAAGATCGGCGACCGAGATGCTACAGCGGGCCCAAATCGTGTAGCCGCACCGACAACTCAATGTAACTCGGTGAGCCGTTGAAATATTCGGCATACATTCTGTTCTTGTCGACACGATCTGAATCTGTTCTTGATCCGTTCCTGTATTTAATGTGCCCTGGTACCATAACCCCTGAGAGAGCTTTAAACAATCAGTTCGAATGATTTAGACTCTCGTGATAAAATAGCCTCGGGCTGGCTCGTTCGAGAAAGGGCCAAGGCTCGGAACCGGCAGGGAACATGACAGTGCAAGACTATGGAAATCGACGAATGAATGGTGAAGAAGCATGTAACCAGGGGCAAAGAATTTTCACATCATGCTACTGGACATTTAGAAAGGACTGCCCTAGGACGGCTGCTCTAAATTGGTTGTTTAGCCGGTAGCTAACGCTGACGCTGGTAGTTGGTAGTGAGGTAGTTGTGGTCTGACTACAGTCCCACAGACAGCTCCCCTCACTAAGCTTTTGCTCTGATTAAGGGGCTCGCAAAGGGAGAAGCGTTTTTGAGGATCAGAAAAGAAGAAAAAGCAGAAAAAGGAAGCATGCACTACAAAAGATGCCAGTTGGTTTGGCCATCACTAGCCATTCGTGGTCATCTGACGGCCGTCGACAAATAAAAGAAGAAGAAAAAGAGTATCCGTGGAAACGGCATTCCCTTTTACGAGATTGACTATGAGACTGGCTATGAGATTTCGATTACTTTCGTAGTTCAGCGATCATGGCATCCTTGGTACCTCTCGTTCTGTTATCCACATTGGCTTGGCCGTGGTGGTTTGTAGAGTAGTGCATTCCGTGAAGTAAGCAACCACGAAACGACGGCGATGGCGAGCGATCAACGTGAGCTGAATAGCACAGCGGACCGGGTTAGGTGAGCTGAAATGGAAGAAGAAAAACGAGAATAAAAAAATAATAAGCGGGCTGGAAGGCGGCACAGGAAAGCCGGAAGTTGAAAAACAATACAAAAAAAGAAGAAGAAGAAGAAGAAAAAACGGAGTGAAGAAGGACATGTAAGGGACGCAAGCGGGGGCAGGATGCTTGCGGGCAGCCCATGTTGACAAACCAGAATTAAAAAATTGGACAGCCGGTGTGCATGATGGGGCATTGCTTCTGAGATCAGTGATCTGGATCAGGACCAGGGGATGAAGGAGGCTGGCCGCGGTACTTTCTAACAAACAACAAACGACAGCAGCGGGGCGCCGCGTGTCTCGAGAGGGTGTCGAGGGTGGTGAGGCATCCACAAAAGTGGCAAGACCCTTTCGTATTCTTTTTTCTCTTCCCTTGTTTTTTTCTTGATGGAAACTTTTTTTTCCCTTTTTTCCCACAGTATTACGTGCTTCCTTATGGGTCTTGTTTTGTTTCGTGTCTACTTCAAACGTGGACGGTGGAGAGAGGACGAGGGACGTCGTTGTCGCTGTAGCTGTCGCTATCGGAGATCTCTCCGTCTTGTTACGATGCCGGTCGACCCACAGGTTCTTCTGCCAAGGGAGGGGCGGGACAGCTTGTGCGCCGGCTGTTCTCTAGAATGGTCGATGCCAGTGGTTGTGGATGCCATGTACGTCGTAGTCTGGCTGTGTAAGTGTGGTTGCTTGGGCGGTGGCCATAGTCGGAGGAGGCGAGTGGATGGGGTCCGAAGTGCCGACTGTCGACCATGGAGGGCTGACCACCAGACATGAGCGTAAAGTATCATCTACCAGAACGTTCGTTATTCAACACGGCGGACGAACCATGGTGATGGCCTTGTGCTGTGTGTGCTATGGCCGTCTGGCAGTCTTTGTTGTTCTTTGTCTCATGTACTTGAAGACGGCCCCTTTGACTAACAGCTCTCTCTGTATCTGCATTTTATTTTCCTTTCCCGAGCTGCCCTCCTCCATGCTCTTATTTTAGGCAAGCGTGGCATGGTGACATAGAAGGAGCTGTGATTGCCATAGTACGTGGTGTAGTAAGAGGTCTCACTTACCTCCTTTACACAGCACGTCCTTTTTCTTTTTCTATTTTCTCTTTTATCTCTTTCCCTTAATACACAGGGCCTTGTGTTCCCTGTCCTTTTATGTTTTAATGTTTTTGACAACGCCTAGCTTTTTTTCTTCCTCCTCCTCCTGGCCCCTCTTTTCTTTGTCTCTCCTGCTGTCCTGTCTCTTCCTGTGAATATATATACCAAACGACTCTGTCTCGTCTCTTTTCCCCCTCTTCCCAGACTTGTCCATCTTCTTCTCTTTCTCACTTGTCTCATCTCTATATTGTTGCTGTTAATTCAGCCTCTTCCCTTTTACTTCACTTCCTTTCGTCACCTTTCTTTATCGACCACCAACCTTCATCATGGGCCACACACACGAGGGTGAGCAGCTCACCTTTGCGCGGAAGCTGCCGCAGGAGGGCAAGAACCTCTTTGTGGCTGGTATGGCCGAGTTTGTCGGCACGTTCCTGTTCCTGTTCTTCGCTCTCGGCGGCACAACGGCTGTCAACACGGCCGGTCCCCAGGGCGGGGTCCTGGCTGCCGACCCGTCGCAGCTTCTGTACATCTGCATCTGCTTCGGTTTCTCGCTCGCCGTCACTGTCTGGTTGTTCTACCGTGTGTCTGGTGGTCTCTTCAACCCTGCCGTCACGCTGAGTCTGGTTCTTGTCGGTGCCGTGGGCCCTGTCCGCGGTGTTGTTGTCTTCATTGCCCAGCTGCTCGCCGGTATGTGCGCTGCTGCCGTTCTGTCGGCACTGCTGCCCGGTCCGCTGATGGCCAGCACGACTCTGCGTGACGACACCAGCATTGCCCGTGGTCTTTTCATTGAGATGTTTGCCACGTCGATTTTGGTTCTGGCGGTCCTCATGATGGCCGTCGAGAAGCACCGTGCCACCTTCACGGCGCCGTTCTGCATTGGCCTCGCGCTCTTCGTGGCCGAGCTGACCAGTATTCCCTACACCGGTGGCAGTGTCAACCCGGCCCGCTCGTTCGGTCCTTGTGTCGCCACCCGCTCCTTCACCGGCTACCATTGGATCTACTGGGTCGGTCCCATCCTGGGCAGCCTGCTGGCCACGGCCTTTTACAAAATTATCAAGTTCCTCGAGTACGAGACCTGCAACCCCGGCCAGGACGGCTGCGGTTTCGATGACCGGCCATTCAACCTGCAGCACGAGAGTGCTGGCAACGGCATCCTGCCCACGCACACCAACAACGCCCACGGCGGCATGGGCGGCATGGGCGCTGCCGTCGGCGGCGACAACACCGGTTTGGGTCAGGGCCACCACAACCACCACTCGGGCAGCGATATGTCGGGTCAGCGCAACAACCTGGAGAGAAAGCTGAGCGGCGACACGCGCATTGGTGCCGACGGCAACTTCCGCAGCTCGACGGCCACCACCCCCAATGTGAAGGCTGGCAACGTCAACAACGTCGACGCCAACGCCTACCGCAACGCGCCGAACCTGGAGGCGGGTGTCGACCAGGCCGTCGATGGCTACAACAATGCTGCGACCAACAACGTCCGCGTTTAAATGCACTCTGGTGAGGGATGCATACAGTCTTCAAGAGAGGACTACCTACTTGTGTTATCGGCGGTAATGGAGTTGATAAAAGGTCGATGAAGGGATTTCGGATATCTGGATTGTTTTATTTGGAAAACGGATATGGTTCTGTTTGGTTAATACTGGGAATACCTGTGCATCAGGGCTAGATGCGTGCATATCTGCATAGGAGCAAATGAATTCAAACGTTAAATCATTATTGTGTGCCTGTGCCGTCGATGCTGTCGATGCCGCATCCGTCTTTTGTCGTGTCTCACTCTGTTTTCGGCGATGTAAGTTGAATGTGGGGCGACGACTCCGTATTGCGCAGGGGGTGTTTTGCCCATTTACTCGTAAGCATCGGGGGGAACGATTCGCCAAGCCTCGCCTGTCAAAAGTACCTGATGAAGGCTGCTAAAAACTGGTGGCGACAGCTGGAGAGTGCTGCCCACAGGGCGGTTCCTCACGTTTTTATGCAGGAGCAACCCACTCCAGTGGTCTAGCCCCCTGTAAATACAGCATTGTGGTGGGGCTATGGGGGCCTAAAAACTCCACAGCTTCGGCGTGGCAGTCTTTTCGTTTTTCTGTCTTTCGTCTTTTTCACTTTTCGTAACACGGCTATTTAAAGATTGAGAAAAGAAAAGAATACGGAGTAAATGAAAAAAAAATTCGGCCTCGTCCGCCACAGTGGGTATATATCAACATATTTCTTTTTTATAAGTTGAAGCATATGAAAGTATGGCATTAACATCAATCGCTGTATCTCCAAACAAATGGCATGCTACAGGGTACGAACGTACAGCATGCCCGGAATAGCCCCTATTTCGCCTGGAGCACCTGCCGAACGCGGGGCAGTGTGACGTCTGCACCTTCCTGTCCTTTGATGACATCGGTCGCGCCTGCTTTGTCTAGGCTCTCACCCGCAACCACCACAATCGCACCTTCCGCCCCAAGCAGAAGATGTGATTGCATAATCAAAATTTCCCAACTCTGCATTTCAAAGAATACAGACAAATGGGGAAGGATGGAAAGAAAGAGGGGAGAGGAAACAACAAACAGAAAACAGAAAACAAACAAATACTGCAGCATCGCAAGTCAACATTTACAACATTGGCATTCGATGCATCCTCCGACACTTCCTCTCCACACAAGACGATCAACTGAAAACACCCTGTTCACTGTTTGAAGTGCATCAAAGATTGTCGGCCATCAAACTACAGGAGCTTGCTACAACACAAGACTTCTCCAATCACTCTGACTTTTCGACTTTTGACTTCTCGACTTCTTTACTGCTCCTTTTTTCTCTTCTCGTCATCTCGACTCAAAATGGCCGACGCATCGACGCTCGCGACACAAGGTCCCATCAAGCAGGAGCCGACCAACCGCCGCGTGCGGGCTCTGCTTGGCGGCCAGTGGATCTTTGACACCCTCGACGCCGTGTACGTGTGGGAGAAGAAGTTTTGTGAGTCCAGCTGCAATTCGATGAGCCAACTCAACAGTACAATCCACTGACGAGACCCCAGACCCAGTGTACTACATCCCCGTGGCTGCCGTCCTCGCCGGTCCCGGCAAACTCGACAAAAGTACCGGCCCCGCTAATGACGGCGTCGTCCTCGGCACCCTGACGAGCAACGACCAGACTGCCACCGTCACCATCTTCGAGGACGGTCCGCTGGCTGGCCTGGCCAAAGTTGCCGGCGAGTCACTAGAATGGTACGCCGAAGACGAGAAGCTGCTGGGCTCGCACCCCAAGGACCCTTACTCGCGCATTGAGTGTCTGCCGTCCTCACGCCCCGTCCGCATCGAGCTGGGCGGTGTTGTGCTCGCCGAGAGCACCAACAGCGTGTTTTTGCACGAGACACACTTACGGACCCGCTACTACCTGTCGCCCACGTCCGTCAAGGACTGGGCGACCCTCAAGCCAAGCGAGACAACCACGCTTTGCCCGTACAAAGGCCAGGCGCGCTACTACCACGTCGTGCTGCCGGACGGGCGCGAGGTCAAGGACGGCGTGTGGTACTATCCGTTCCCGACCCAAGAGTCGGCGGCGGTGCAGAGCCGGCTGTCGTTTTATAACGAGAAATTTGACGTCTTTGTGGACGGAGTGAAGGAGGAAAAGTAGTCAGGGAGGTACACAACATACACAACAGTCACATTGGCAGCACGATGATGATGATGATGATTTAAGATTCAACAATAGCATTATTCTTCAAATGAAAAGGGTATATTAACAATCGCCATTCTTCTTCGGTCCTTCTTCAGTGCGCTTCCACCCAACACTCAACAACGTCTCTCGACCCTGCACCAACTCCTCCTCTACTGAGGCGACACAAGGGCCTCGCCAGTGTGAGGCTCCTTCTTCTCTGTCGGCGTCGCATAGCCTGAAGCACCAGCACCAGAACCCTCAACGGCCTCCGCCTCGATCATTGTGCGCCGCTTGCCAGGGCCCTTGCCGGCCAGGTCGCGGCCAATCGACTTGAAGGTGTACACGAGCGTGTGGCGGCCCTCGAACACGGGGTAGATGCCGACAGCACACAGCGACAAGAAGATCCAGATAATGCCAATGGTGACCCAGCCTGTGAAGAAGGGCTTGGAAAAGACGTAACCGGAGCCGTACATGGGCATGGGCCACAGCACCAAGAAGGAAATGGCCAGGAACACGGTGCTGATCTTGCTAACCTTGCTGGCGCGCAGCAGCTTCTTCTGCTCCTCCTCGAACTCGGGGCCCGAGATGGCCGGGACGGGCGACAACGAAGCAGCGGGAGCGGCAACGCTCTCCTCCACGTCGACAACCGCATCGGCATCGGGAGTATCGTCGCCCTGGCGGATGGCCATCATCGACTTCCAGTCGTACTTGTCGACGCCGAAAATCAGAGTAAAGATGGGAATGAGGACAAGCGGCGACAGCAGCGCGACAACGTTGCCCGCCAGCATCGGCTCGTTGGAGCCCGTGCAGTCGACATCGAGCACGCCGCATTGCTTCTTGGCCGTGACGAGCCATGCAACGAGAGCCAGGGCGAGACCGAGAATAGGTGTGAGGGAGGCAGCCCACTTGTTCTGGCCCGACCAGGTGAGGGCCAGAGTCACAGGCAGCACGGCCGACGAGACAATCACACCCATCATCAGGTACAAATAACCCATGCTGATGCCGGCGTACCACAGGCCCACTGAGAAGCTGGCAATGAACAGGGCATAGCCGATGACCATGCAGTGGCTCATCCACACCAGGCGACGGCCACTGGCCGCCGGGTTGATGTAGGTGCGGTAGATGTCGTACGTAAAGATGGACGAGACAGCAATCAGCTCGGACGACGTAGCCGACGTCACAGCCATAAAGACGATCAAGAGCGTGGCTGCAGCACCGCCCTTGCCGAGGAGAGCAACAGCGGCGTACGGCAGGACCAGGCCAGCCGAGACCTCAGACTCAGACATGCGGTTAGGGAAGGTCGGGAAAACAGGGTTCGACTCGAGGGCCAGTGCGGCCAGGCCCAGCGTGGTCGAGGCCAGGAACGGGATGGCGAACCAAGACAGGCCACCCATGATGTAGCCAGGCAGGGCATGGACGGGCGAGGCGGCAATAGCCTTGTTCCAGTAGCCGTTGTCGTTGAAGATGGTGGCAAAGTTGCCGGCAATGTTGATGACAAAGAAGATGGCGCCCTGCTTGGAGCGCATGGTCAGGTAGCTGCCATGGGCGTTGCCGTCAATGGGGTGGTCGGCCGCCGCCTGGACGAGCAGGTCATACACAGCCGAGGGCGAGCCCAGCAGGTCGGATGAGGCGTATGTTGTGAGGGCAAAGATGATGAGGATGATCAACAAAATGAAGGTGTGGATCCAGTCCGTCAGGATCGTGGCCTTGAGACCACCGACGAGCGTGTAAGCCACGACACCCAGCGGCAACAGATAGATGGCGGCGATGGTATGCATGCCCGTCAGAGCATTAACCGTAGCCGAGCCGCCAATAATGAGCATCAGCGAGACCAGAATGTTCGTGGCCAGGCCAAACACTAGGAAAACCATATGGGCCATGGTGCCGTAGCGTGCCTTGATGATTTCCAGAAAAGTATGGGCGTTGGGCGCCCGACGCTTGAGCTCAATGGCGAGGGTAGCAAACAGCAGGACCTGGACCGTGGCACCTGATGCGTACCAGAAGGGACCCGAAACACCATACCGGTAGCAGACGGCGGTCGACTGCAGCAGCGTGGCAGCCCATGTCCAGGACGAGACGACGGCGGAACCGACCAGGCCCGACTTGACAGTACGGCCGGCCGTTGTGAACATTTCCGATGTTTGCTGCTCGGAATTGTAGCGTTTGAGAATAAAGGTGACGAGGATCATGCCAAGGGCAAAGGCCAGGCCGAGGCCCAGCACGACGCCGTAGCCGACGCCCTGGTCAAGGGCAGGAGCGACCATTGTGACAGAGGTGTGGTGGTGAAGATAGAAGACGGAGAAGGAAGAAGGAAGAAGGAAGAAATGAAATGGAATTATGTGCAAGGTAAAAGGGTATCAGGGAAGAAACGAAGAGAGGAATCGGGGATCAGCGAGATGGACTCGTGGCGTGTGTGAAACCCTTCCTTGTTGAGATGGAGAAGCTGCGGTGATGATGATAATGCATGCAAGACACGGATCACAAAAGAGGCAGGTCACTGTCTCTATATAATATTTCTGTCGAGATGATGGGCAGTGGTGGAGGGTCAACTCTCGGGGGAAGCATGGAACGGTTACGGATGGAAACTACGGGTGCGGCCATATGGAACAGAAACAAGGGCAGAAGAACTCCGACAGAGATAACAGTCAATATTCAATTCGATGTCACGGTCTCGCCATCTCGTCATCTTGATAAGAACGGAAGATGAAAAAAATATGAATAAGTGAAACGAAACAATAACGGCCAGCCAAGAGTAGTAGACTGTAAAACAGGATGAGAAGGTTAAGAAAATGGAAGGGAAAAAAGAGGGTCGAAACATAAAGACCAGAGCGGGGGGGATATCGATGATCAATAATCTCTGGCAAATCAGAGGCCGCAATGGGCAGTGTAAGTGGTGGTACTGTACGGAGTACTTTGTACTCACAAATATGACAAGGGACAAGGGCCAGGCCGACTCCAGATACAGATACTGGTGCAGATACTGGTACGGAGTAATTACGGAGTACAGATACAAGATTTCCTGTATGCGTATTACGACTTACAAAGTGGGAACCAAAAACGAGCAAGAATTCAACTAACTACGGACCAGCCCAATTTATTTTTCTTTTTTTTGCCCCTTTCTTTTCCATTTTCGTTCCATACATTTTTCTCTTCCCGCATCATCAGCCTTCTCAAGTGGCCCCCGCATGGCTTGAATGGATGAGGGCCTCGAATGACGAAAAGAGGTTCCAAGTCTTGGTCGCGGGATTTTCAGGGCCAACGCTTTGGACCAGGCTTTGGACCTTGATTCGAGAACAGTTGTCCCAGTATCTCGCAGTGTGATTCCCATTTGAAAATTCTGTACTCCGTAGAGTCAAAACGAAAATTGGAAAGCCACGACAAACAACTTTGTGGGCTGCGGGTGGGTAGTGGACCATGGGCCGTCACCAGTGGTGAGTTGTGGTGAATCTATCGCGATAATTCAGTGAAGAAAAGGCTGAGGAAGACGTGGACTCTCGAAAAGCTATGACGAGGCCAATCAGCTCTGGCCAATCAGAAGCTCTACAGGGCAGCTCTTACACGCTGTTTTGGCTTCATACTTGGCGGAGGGCGCCGATAAGGCCAGGGGAAAATGAAAAGCGGGATAGTACGGCGATGCCCTCAGGAACAGCTTACGCTATTGTTGGTATTCGAAAGTGAAAAAGGGAGATGCACGGAGTTGCAAAATCGGCCATCAAGACCCATAGGGTAGCTCCTGCCGCCCCAACCAATGGCGTGCTACTGATAAGGAACGAAAAGCTTCGCAGAATGTTTTAGGCGTTGTCTAGCGCCTTGTGGCGCCTTCCCACTCGAGCGTGTGGGCGACGGCGCGCCTTCTGTGCCTCGTAGGGTTTTGTGGATGGGATAGACTGCCGACGCTCGCGACGGAAGGAACAGGCGCCTAGGCCACTCTCAGTATGGGCGGGAGGTGAGGAAGCAACGGTGAAGCCTCAACGGCGGTAGGAAGAATGAGGAAGGCGCCGTGTGCCAAGGAAGGCGCGAGAGAACAAGACCGTCGTTTGATGGAAGGAGCGAAGGACAGTCATAGATACTGAGGGCGCATCTACAACGTCAAAGGGCGCAAGCCCCATCAACATCACGACACACGACTCAAGCCTAATACGAAAATCCGAGATACAGTCCAGCACTTGTCCAGCAGCATGTACATGTACGCGTATGGAGAAAAGCCCGGGTCCGAAGATTTGATGGGGTTTGTTGGTTGATGATGGGGTCGATGGGGGATAATGAGCGGTCATAGTTATGAGCAATCTTTTTGTTGTTTTAATCCGTATTGTCTCCCCACAACCAGAGCCAAGATCATCTCCACGTTAGCTGCCGCTGATCTCCACGTTGGCGTTCCTCTTTTTTTCATTTTCTTTTTTTCGTCTTCTTGAGATCCTGTCAAAGTATCTCACCCTTATCCCAGTGTCGTGGTCAGGATCTCTGATAAAGAAAGACCGACGTTGATTGGCTAGATCAGCAACACAACCCCCTGTACTATGTATTTGAACGATCCCTGTACCGGAGGCGGCCGTTCATCAACGTCCGACTTCGAAAACTTTGCAAGGTCGGTAATTCCTCTCCGGCTCTCACCCAACCGAGTCCTTTGCAATATGATACTGAGTACGGAGTATCGTTTGACGAATGTTTGCCTCCCTTGGCGTTGCAATGTCGCAATATGAGAGCAAAAAGGGAAAGAAAACAAAACAATCGAAAACGAGAACGAGGACCTTGTAGCATGGCACCTAACCTCGTCGTCCAGCTTCTTTAGCTTCTTTGGCTACTGTGTACTGTGTACGCGTACGCCGCACGTGCACATCGCTGTCAACCGGCGGGCTCCGCTTGCACGGACCCAAATTGTGACCCAAAGTGTCAAATTCACTCGTCGATCACCAAAGATAACGTTTGTTGCTACGTCGTACATCCTCTCTCTTTTTTACTGTAAATTTTATTCGCTTCTGTGTTGGCGAGCTTCATTTCATTTTGGAGGAGACTCGGGAAAGGGGAACGTGGGGGACAGAGCTTGGTCCAAGGGCAAAACTCGCCCTCCACACCCAATAAAGAGTCAAAATCAAAAGAAGGTCCTAAAACCGAAATGGCGAGGCTGAAATAAAGCTTTTGAGGTCCGGAGATAGCATTGGCGTGCGTGGGTCGCGATGTCAAGTCGTCCAATCCTGCTGTGCTCCACATTGATAATGATTAGAAGAAGATATTGATCCAAAAAGTCATCGCGGGATGGGAAAGAGTTTTGCATTTTATGACAGATGTCATTGAGAGATCAGGCAAGTTATCGCCCCTACTTCATAGACCCTATTTGACACCTTGGTCTCGTTTGTCTTTTTGTGTACATATTCAGGTTGTACAATCTCATTATGATTTGTAAGAAAGTGAATCAATAAATGTACGATTTAAAAGCCACATAAGAAGTACGGAATAGACAACCTCGAAACATACTCTCAGCCAGCAGTATTAGGGGGGGAATAGCCTTGGATGGAGAACATCGTGTGCTTGAAACGTGTAGTATTGTATACAAAAAAAATCGGGGTTTACTTCAATCACTTAATGCGTACCTTAATATCAGTATTTTTATACCATAAAAAATTGCTTCCTCGCTAAATTAAATATCTTGCCAAGTGTGGAACAGCAACCTTTTCATCCCACACGGTAATTTCAGTGTCCTCGTCCTCTTTAAGTTTTTCCTCCACGAGAGGCTCCATAGCATTCCTCTGGGCTTCTGACAGCCGACTCAACCGCGATTTGTGGTCTTGGTCCTCATTGGGACCATAAAACTCTTCATCAAGGTGCTTCCACCACAAAAAGTCAAACGCCCAGGAGCGCCGAGCAGCATAGTTGCGCATCCAGGACTTGGTGGCCCAAGACGTCCGCATGCGTTGTGAAAGAGGCTCTCCAGATGGTGCGGCCTGCTTCCTTTCTGTCTTTTCAACGTCTTCCAAGGCGCCCAGGAATGTCTCTAGCCGCGGCTCGTATGTTTCCTGCCATCCTACAAGCCCGCCAGGTGACCATGATTCTGGTTCTTCCATCAGAAGCCACCAAGGCGGGCAGCTGCTGAATGACAGAGGTGCTGCGTAGGCAAACTCCCAGTCAATGACACCGACGATGTTGTCGTCTTTGTCTAGCAAGATATTGGCCGGACGCAGGTCTTCTGAAAAGACAGCAAATGTTGTTCGGTCGTTATCATATGGCGAATAACGACCCTCGGCCGCCACTTGGCGAAACAATTGCCGGGCAACATACTTGTCGCGTACATCGTCTGCATCTTCAACAAGGTCACGACGCTGGAAAGCAAGCTGGGCCATGTGCATATCGGCCAACGCAGAAAACCAAGCGTTCGAATTGCTGTATTTCGTACTTGGAGGAGGGAGGATGCCCTCAGCAGGAGCATCTGTGTGTATGATGAGTTCAATCATGTTGGCCAACAAAGGCCGGCCATCCACATCAATCTTTCCTGATGCTTTGTCCTCTACCAACGAGCCAATGCATGGGAATCGTAGACCGTCCAGTTGAAGAAGAACGTTAGCCACTTGCTTGTAAAAGGAAGTAAGACGAGCCTCGTCAATGTTTGGATTCAAGACTGGATGCTTTTCGATTGGCCGGTCCGGGTCTCTCAGTGCACTGGAGAGAGACTGGTAATGCTCGATGTAGTCCATAATGATGAATGGGCCTAAGCCAAGCGGGTTCTCGGCCGCCATTCCGTAGTGGTAGACGTGTGGAACGGGGATACTCGTGTTTGCCGCAACATATCGCATGACGGCAACCTCGTATCGCACCTTTTCATCCTGGAACGGAACTGGCACGACATCTAGAATAGTTAGTATAGGCGAAGATCAAACGTTGAAAATCAAATCAACAACGGACAGCTTTCTTATTTACTTACCTTTGATGGGAACTCGCATAAGAACAGATGTACCATCGGCGTACTCCAGACGATAAGCAAGGTTGTAGCCACCCTTGATCGCCCTGTGCATCTCCACAGCTTTTCCGGGCCTGAATTGGAGAATGAACTGTGCTACCGACCGGTAGACAGCGCTTGTTTTGACAGTGGCAAGCCACTCGTCGATTCGTTCGTCAAGCTTCTCCCATATCAGGTCGTCTTTCTCGGCGTTGGTCCGCCGAGGCTTGGAAGGCATGTTGTGAGGGAGTCTTTGTTGTGTAGGTTGGCAAGAATTTTCTGTGTTGTTGGAGTGTAACGAGTACTGTCGTATCTATTTATATGGTTTTTAAGCTGCGATCGTTTTTCGTGTTGGGTAAATATGCAGAAACAACCTAATTGCGGGGGGTTGGAAGCGGTGACCTCGCTACTAAAAATAAGTTTCCAAACTAGTATCACGTGACATTGGAGGAACACGAATTTGTCAACTTCGTCGCATCATTTGCTGTTTGCCGCCCAACACTCACTCTTTGGTACGGCGGCTAAGAATGTATGCAGTCATCACGTCGCATACTTTCTGTGAATAAAGCGGCTACAGGACACAAATAATTCTGAGCCAGGCCATCACCATGGTCGACCAAAAACCCAGTGGCTCCTGTAAACTTGCGGTGACACATGGCTACGCTGCAGATAATTCAAAGAAGGTTCATGATTCTATTTCTGGTAGTTAGAAGGTCAATTCTGTGCTAGTGTTGTCCTCGGGCCGCAGAAATGCGGCCAAGGAAGCACAGCGATATGGAGTGCTGGATGTGCTATGTTTGCTCTGAAACAATCATGACTTACGATATGTTTTCTGTGGTGGTCGATAAATTGCCGGCCTGATAACAATATTCTCAAAAAAACTCAAAAAGTGCGACTGTGTATGGGGCGGTAAAAAAAAGGTCGAGAACTGGAGAGAATACAGAAACTTGGTTTCAAACTCAAAGCTTTTGGTAAAGGGTACTGTCATGAGTTGATATATTAAGGCCAGTCCCAGACCATTTTGTGTGACTCGCACGAAAGAAGCATCCTTGCACGTTCTCAACAAATCACCCAACTCGACACCCGCCGTTTCTTTCGACATCCCAGTAGTTTAATCTGCCGACTAAGCAGACTCCTCAAGGTATGCCTGGTACAATATCTCTACCCGAAACAAAGACACTGACGAACTTGCTGAAGCGAAAGACAGTCCTCATTATGCCATCTGACGGCGATATCCGTATTCCCAACGATCAGGAGGAAGCTCAAATGCTCAAGTCAGCTGACGAATCGCGAAAAAAGCGCGATGAGTCCAGAAAGAAACGTGAGATGAAGGAGCTCATCAAACTGGCGGGTGACAACTCCCGGCGAAAGCGCGAGAAGAAGGGTGAGAGCTCTTACCACTGATTGTGGTAGGCAATAAGGCACTCGCATTTTTCTGGGATATTTGAAACCGTGGTTGATATCCCACTGTATTTCTTTTACTGTTTGTTGCTGTAATTACTCGTTTGTCGGGTCACCGGTGTTTTGAGATATCACTTATCACAATACACGTCCGCAAGTGGTTCCTGCGGTAGGTGTGTACTCTGTGATTTCAATGATAACTGATTCTCTCTTCTAAACTTCTATCTAAGGTCCTGCCAGAAGGGCTCTACTTATAGACGCCCGTTTACCATGGTTCTGTTCGTCTTTTTCTCCTCTTTCTTCTGGTAGCTTCCATTTCCCTGTCCGACTGTTTGTTCCTTCGTAATCGTGGTGTAAACGCAGATGTTATGGAACATCGTGGAATTGACCCTTTGTTCGATGTAAACAAACAGTGGCGATTGATCCCTGACGTGATAATGACCTCGTTGCCTGGCGCGCGTAGGCGCGCGCCTCGTGTATTACATAATCAGGTGGTAGTCCCGATCATAATACCCACATCGTTGATTATTATGTAATTTGTACTTATTTTGGCGCGTGTCACTCAACTTGACACGCAGGAAGAAAGCATCACAATCTTTGAATTTGCTCAACCAATACAGACCAAGAGCAGGGTGGACTTCGCGCAGTCGTCAAATTAGTATTCACATTTTTATAACATTAAGTCGTGTATTTGTGGTGTGTGTGTCAGCGTGGGAGAGAAAGGAGAGAAAGGAGAGAGAGAAAAGGAAGACAAAAAGGGGGAGTGTGGATCAAATGAATTCTGGGCTCCATCTCATCAGTTAGAGAGAAAAATTTGGCCTTATATTTGAGGAAGAAGAAACCAGAATTGAGTTTGAGTCCTGGGTGCCTCGTATTCAATATACAGCCAGCTTTGATCTAAGAATGTTTTTTTCAAAGAAACAGTGAAATAGAAGTTGATATTCATACAAAATATTTTATCTACTAATGGCTTGGTACAAAGTTATGCATTGCTGTGCTTATAGCAAAATAAACAAGTATAAAAGACGAGACGGACAAAAAGCAGGGTACCTATTCTGGCGGTGGACCGTAGCTCTTCATGACATCGGTCATCTGTTGCGCACCGTTCTCGGAAAACATGGTGGCACGGTTCTGCTCCGTCTCCTTGGCCCGCTCTCCTGCCCGTGATGCCATGCTAGACTCAAAGGCGGCAAGTGGTTCACGAATGGCGTCCTGGAACGATGTACCAGCTGCTGTGCAGACATATACTGCATCGCCAATGACATGACTTAGGTCAAGTGCATCCCAGAGTGCTAGATTGACACCCTCACCGGCATAAGGGAGCATCAAGTGTGCAGCATCGCCAATCAGGGTGGCGCATGGCCGGCTCGTCCAGCCATGACCGATGGGGAGCTGGTACATGGGCTTTGCGGTAGGGCGTCCTTCCAAACGAATCGTGTCGTCGAGGCCGGCCGAGATGAGAGATTTTGTGGAGTCACCCCAGGGGCCGAACATTTCGTTGCGCGTGAGGAGAGCTTCCTTGACTTGCGAGGCATCCAGGCCGGAGAAGATGTCATTACTACTCTCAGAACCCACGGTGACGTACAGACATTGCGTGCCACACACACCGCGGTGGCCAATGACGGCGGTCTTGGCGGTCTTGCTGCTGCCCAACAGAAAACAGGTACCCGTGCCAACAAGGGCCACCAAGTCGGGAAAACGAGTCGAGATGTCGCGGATGGTGGCGGTCACATATTGGAGGCCGGCGTACGCGGGCTTTGTGGATGTCAAGATGGGGCGAATGCGGGACCAGGCACCGTCGGCGCCGACGACGAAGTCAAAGTTCTCTGTTGGTGACTCTTCAAACTCAAGAAAGATCGTGCCATCTGCCTGCTCAGTGGCCGAGACCATTTTTTGGTCCCACCGGATACGAGACGCCTCGACCTGGCTGAGCAAAAGACCGAGGAGAGCATGGCGTGCAATCTCTGGGCGGTTTTGGAGGCCGCCGTCGTCCGTGTGAAGTGTGTTTCCGTCGCAGTCAATAATGACCATAGCTTCAGAACAGTCGGCAGTCAGGCTGTGAAATGCGTCCGTCAGGCCGCACGCCTGAATAGCCGCCTGGCCGGACTCTTTGTGAAGATCGAGCATGCCCGAAGGAGCGGCCAAATCTTCCTCAGTAGGTTGGGAGCGGCGCTCATAAATGATAAAGTCAATTTTCTTCTTTTGGAGAAGAACGCCAAGCGCCAGGCCAGCAGGGCCGGCGCCAATAATGGCAATGCGAGGTTGAGATGTACTCATAGTGATGGTACGAGAGGAAATTCGGGGATTTGAGAATGAAAAGAGGATGGGAGTGGTTAAGGTGAGAATATGAGAAGTGGTAAGAAATGTTTGGTTATTGGCGAGTGGATCAAAGTGTTTATTGATGGGGTTGATGGAAGAAAATCTCGTAACGTCAGAGGGAGGCATAGCTTCATATGTTTATTGTGGGAATGAATCTGATGATGAATGCTGGTCGCCCGTCGAAAATTGTGTACGTTGTGTCAGTGGGAATATTCCGAAAGATGCGAAAAGGCCGCGACTTACACACATAGATAAGCGCAAAATTGCGGACGGAAGATTCGGTCTTTTAGCCCGCATCATTCCGGACCATTCAATCTCACTTACACCACCCGATCAGGCAACAGTCTTTCGCGTGAGAAGAGTGTAAATGAAGTCAGAAAGATTGAATTATTTAAAAGAAAAAACTGGAGGTCACCAAGTCAAGACTTTAAAATGATGTGGATTGGAAAATATTAAATACTGTCGTAGAGTTGTTGGATTCGAGCTGAGCGGTGACAAAGTCAAGAGCGTGTTGCCCGATTGGTACTATGGATGTAGAGGCGTGTCGTGACCCGTACTCATCATGCATCCGCTTTCCTGGTAGCCAGGGTTATTGCTACCGGCCACTCTACTTTGATCGTTCCGCCTGGTCCACTGCCGACAATTGCCTCCAGTTCCTTCCATTCGTCCAGTGCCCATGTCGTATCGTCGAAGCCCATCTGCGAGCTGGCAAGGAAGCCACGCAGCCATGCAGCGTCGGCTTGCCGTCCCCAGGTTGCGTCCTGGACATACTCGTGGACATCGGTGGGTGCAACGAAAGTTTCTGCCTCTTCCCACAGACCGGGCTCGTTGTCCACAAAGTAGAGTGGCCGCTTTTCGTCCTTGGCGATGTTGACGTACACCCGACGTACGCCCTCTTCGAATAGGTCGGATGGGAAGGCCACAAAGTCGAGGCCCGTCATGGCCCGTGCCAGACCACGCACAGCAGCCGGGAACAGCTTGCCCTCCCGTATTAGTCGCAAAGTTTCCCGACTCGTAGCCTTGTACCACAGCTCTTCCGCTCGTGGATTTCCTGGAAACAGTAGTCGGAACCCGTAGGTGACGGCAGCAAATGTTCCTCCCGGCTTCAGGGTCTGAGCGACAGCACGCACAGTGACCACACTGTCCATGTAGTGGAAAGCCATGCAAATCGAGGTAAAGTCGACGGATGCGGGTGGCAGCCATTCTGCCGTCTTTTCGGCCGGGCCCTGGTGGAATGTGAATTTGGTGGGTGGTGTCAGCGTGGCCTCGGCCGTAGCGAGATTGGCGGCGCCGGCGTCGGAGACAAAGATCTTGTCAAATTGCTGGCCAATAACGGTAGCAGCGGTGCCGGGGCCTAAAGAGTTAGCTATCAGTTTACTCGATAATATCGGGCAACGTGTACCTACCCGACCCTGCATCGTGTGCTGTCTCGAACTGTCCGCCGTGGCTCTTGTGGTACTCGAACCATTTCGTCCACATGGACTCTGGGTAGACGGGACGGAACCGGTGATAGGCTTCCCAGTCGAGGTTCTTAAAGGCAAAGGCGTACTTGACATCGCGTTTTCCGTCAGCATTGAGTTCGGCCTCGTGTCGTTCGGCCAAGGCCTCGTCGGCAGTGGAAGTGCTGGCCATGGTGCGGGTTGAGGGGTGTTTGTTTGTGGCAGTCAAGATTTCAAAAACTGAAAAGAAGGGACATTAAAGAAAGCGGGAGGGGGTGCAGTCGAATATTTATGAATGGCCGCAAATGCGACCTCAAAGTAAGCGCTGGAACAGGAAAGTGCCAAGCGAGGCGATATAAACACGGCGAGCCAAGAAAACAAGGCGACGGAAGGCGCACCCAACGGGGATTATTTGCAGACGCAATTGAGGAAAGTACGATACTTTTGGCACACATCTGGGAAGGAGCAAACGAAAGGTCAAGCACGGGGGGGGCTAGTGAGGCTGTCTCGCCCGTACAGAACGCAAAAGACTCTTGAAGTGTGCAAACACCTGTCAAGCGCGGGGCTACCACTTCACAGAGCAAAATATAAAGCTCGCTTTCATTAACTGTATCTCACATCGAAGAGCCAAGGACGGAGCAAACGCGCAGTGGAGCCACCAGCGCTAACTGCCCAGCGGACAAAGAAACCGGAGCGGGCGGGGAACGGGGAAAAAGAGAAGAGGAGGAGGAGAGGAGGAGATGAGATGGAGGTGAGAGCAGAGAAAGGGGCGTAAACCCCATGGTGTTAAAATCAGACCGATCAACATATAAGAAACTGGTAGGTCTTGAATGGACGGAGCAAGTAAGAAGTACAAACACAATTCCGACGAGTTTGACAAAGACAGGGGCAGGCAACGGCCCGTTTTGGTCTTTCCTTGGCAATGGCGCCTTGCAATTACTATTATTTCGTACATACGTAAATCTTCAGAATGGGGAAGGTGGTGGCGCTGCCTAGCGGTGGCCCATTGGCCGTGGGAAGATCGCCAGCTCTCATCTATCACGGCCGAAAACGAAGGGAAGACTTATGTCGGAGGGAGTTTCACAGAGAGGCATTCGATGACTGGAACGACCACAAAGGCAACTGGAAAACAGCTAGAGGCATGGAACTATGATGGCAGCAAACTAGATGCAGTAGCTTCATGTCGACACCGTACGTACTTTTGAAAAGGGTGTCCCGCGTGGTGGTGCAGTGGTGGGGCTTTCTGTTCTCTTCCTGAAGTGACGGAATTCATGTCGAGGGGAAGTGACAGGGGGACTCAAAGGCATCATCAAAGTGAACGAGGGGCTCTCGGGGCCTCTCCGTCGCTTGCCCCAAGCCTCATTAAGTATTAAGCAAAGTAGCATCACCGGTGTACGGTTGTTTCCTTGCCTTTGTTGTCATTCGAGCCTGCTCTGGCTTTGTTGGGTATTTGTGGGAACGGGGAAGAGGACTCTCAATCCTTGTGTCCGTGGAGAAACAAAAGAGAGCCGCACACTTCCTCAAGCCTCTCATGTATCCCACTTCTCTGTTCCCATCTCTTTGCTTTGTCGCGCGACGCTTGACTGCATGCTTGAATTCTTCTTCATTTTTTTGTGGTCCTTGCGTCCGTGCATATGCGCGGAAAACGGATGAGACGGAATGCACGGAAATGGTCCCGCACGGTCGCGGAAGGTACCGTACACGTCACTGTCCACTGCCGTGGGCGTTAAGGAGGCAGCAATACTCCGTACGTCGTATTGGATCCTCGGTCTTCTGTCTTACAGAAGAATACTTGGAGCTGGAGAACTGGAGAATTGGAGGCGGGACAGCCTGGAACTCTGCGCCCAATGGGGTTTAGAGTGTCCGCAAGGAGACCGCAAGAGCAAGCATATACAGAGTGCACTCACAGCAGCTGCAAGCCACGCTGAACAATATGAATTCGCTTAGCGGCGTGGTTAGAGGTAGAGCTGACTGATTACAGAGATGGTGAAACGCAGGTGCGTCAAACCCTTACGAGCAACTCGCCCATGCAAAGATCTTTTGTGTTTCTCAACACTTGACGGGCTCGATGTCGATGTTGGGAAATTTGTGGTTAATTGGTAGCTCAATTAAACTAGAGACGAACCAGACGCCATAATCCTTCGGCCATCTTAGGATAAAGAAACTCAAAATACTCGTGGACAGCAAAGAACAGTCGTTATATCCTTGCTATGTGAAGATGATCTTCGATATCAAAAGCAAATAGCCCGTACTTCCGTCCATTAACACGGGTGAATGGACTGCACAAGATATATCGACGGACAAAGTGTCGGACGCCTCGATGTAGCGGTGAAGATCTGCACTGTTTGATAGCTTGGATAGCAGTGTCAGGAGTACTCCGTACAAAGTACAAATGACGAAACAAAACGACGGGGGGCGGGGGGGGGGGGGGGGGGGGAAAACAAGGGGCCAGCGGGCGGAACAAAAAAAAAAGGCCAAAAAAACCCATACGTTCCGAGGGATTAAAAATATGGCCCACCGCACCCAGCGCAAA
>JADHKS010000045.1:0-92486 GCA_019925295.1 Sporothrix pseudoabietina | reverse complement strand
ACAAGATTTTCATTGGGTTGAAGTTTTTTATTTCTTATTTTTTTTTTTCAATTTTTTTTTTTTTTTTTTTTTTTTTTCTTTGTTTTTTTTTTTTTTTTTTTTTTTTTTTTTTTTTTTTTTAAAAAAGATTTTTTTTTTTAATTTTACAAAATGACACGACTCCAATCACTTTTATTTTACAAAATCAAAAACCAACTTTCATCTTCCCTGACCGTGTAGACAGAGATATCTTGCAAGTCTCACTGATGTGTCTGATGTGTATATCGAGGGCTACCTGAAGAGAGAAAAGATTACGACGTACTCCGTACTCCGTACTTATTGCTTAAAACCTCAAAACCTCACTGCAAGTACATCTGTCTTTTCACACCAATAGTGGGATATCGTTTTGTCTTTTAATTGACGAGTTCATTCTCATTTGCACGTGTTTTGTAGTATGTTTGTGTACTGTGTAAGTTTTTGGCTGACACGGACGGCACTCCGCAGATAAATGCAGGAAAGAAGAGAGAATCAAGGTGAGAAGTGGAATGGATGAAACAGCGGGACCCACTTGCAGCATGGGGTTAGCTGATTGGCGCAGATCGATTGGTGGGCGGCGTGGGAAAAGCGGGTCTCTGCCGAACGTGGTTGCCCGGGCCAACACAGCCAGAAACTATGTCGTAAACAAACAGAAAACAGAAGGAGCACTGCAGAGAGCTTGAACTGGATAGCTGCATACGGCGTACGTCCGTACCACTGCGTCCTCATACTCCCATTTTGGGGTCCACCCAGCCAAACGTGCAAACGTTCACGCAGAGCTCTTCCCCAGACCCTTTGCCTACGGAGTACAATCTGCCACGCCACGTCATTTGCAGACTAGCCGGTTTTCTCTCCTTTCTCTTGTTTCTTTGGATCGATCGTTCCTTTTTCCTAGCTCTGTTTTCTCTTCATTCTTCGACAGCCATTCTTTTCAGCAACATCACGACATCGACATCACATCACATCGACAATCGACAATCGACAACCGATAATCGACAAACAGACGACGGCCAATACGACGGCCTTACATCGACAACAACAGCCGACAGTGACCGATAACGGACCTCACCATCCGAGTAAACAACGACACTTCCCACAACACACGCAGCCGCCACCATGCTGCCCACCGATCCGGGCGCATCCTCGATTGTGGTCGCAGGTGAGTCTTCATCATCCTCCTGACTCTCTCTCACATCCTCCTCACATACTCATACTAACCCTACCTTCTGTTTACAGTCCGCGTGCGGCCATTCACAATCCGGGAGGCAGCACAGTTGGCAAAAACCGACGATGGCACGCTCTTTTTGGGCGATGGCTCGCTGGCCGCGGCACCGGCACCAAAACTCAACCAAAAGGGCCTCCGGTCCGTCATCAAGGTCGTCGACGACCGGTGCCTCGTGTTCGACCCGCCCGAAGACAACCCCATCCAAAAGTTCTCGCGGTCGGTGATGCCGGCCACGGGAAAGCGCGTCAAGGACCAGGTGTTTGCATTTGACCGTGTCTTTGACGAAAATGCGTCGCAAATGGACTTGTACGAAGGCACCACCAAGGGGCTGCTGGACAGCGTCATGGACGGCTACAATGCGACCGTCTTTGCCTACGGTGCCACGGGCTGCGGCAAGACACACACAATCACCGGCACAGCCCAGCAACCAGGCATCATCTTTATGACGATGCAGGAGCTTTTCGAGAAAATCAACGAGCGCAGTGACGAGAAAGTGACCGAGCTGTCCTTGTCGTACCTGGAAATCTACAACGAGACGATCCGCGACCTGCTGGTCCCGGGCGGCAGCAAGCAGGGACTGATGCTGCGCGAGGACACGAACCAGGCCGTGACCGTGGCCGGCCTCACAAGCCACCACCCCAAGGACGTCCAGGAGGTCATGGACATGATTGTGCAGGGCAACGAGTTTCGCACTGTGTCACCCACCGAGGCCAATGCCGTGTCGTCGCGGTCGCACGCCGTCCTGCAAATCAACGTCGCCCAGCGCGACCGCAACGCCAATGTCAACGAGCCGCACACCATGGCCACGCTCAGCATCATCGATCTGGCCGGCAGCGAGCGCGCCAGTGCCACCAAGAACCGCGGCGAGCGGCTGCTCGAGGGCGCCAACATCAACAAGTCGCTGCTGGCCCTCGGCGGCTGCATCAACGCGCTGTGCGACCCGCGCAAGAAGAACCATGTGCCTTACCGCAACAGCAAACTGACGCGTCTCCTCAAGTTTTCCTTGGGCGGCAACTGCAAGACGGTCATGATTGTCTGTGTCAGCCCCTCGAGCGCCCACTTTGACGAGACGCAAAACACCCTGCGGTACGCCAACCGCGCCAAGAACATCCAGACCAAGGTCACCCGCAATGTCTTCAACGTCAATCGCCACGTCAAGGACTTTCTGGTCAAGATTGACGAGCAGATGGCTCTGATCAATGAGCTCAAGGCCCAGCAAAAGGATGCCGAGAACACCTTTGGCCTCAAGGTGCGCAAGCAGCTCGACAAGCGCGACCTCATGGCCCGCGAAGGTGTCCAGCGCATCCGGGTGGCCTACGAACATGCGCTGCCCGAGCGCCAGCAAAAGGTGTCCGACATGAAGAAGCTCCGGACGATCGAGCGGCGCTTGGCCACTCTCGGCGCCTGGGCCGATGCCTTTGACCTGTTTGGCGAGCAGAAGCAGCGCCAGTCGCCAAGCGGCGACGACGAATCCAGCCTCCCTACTGGGCCCTCCGACCTCCCTGCTGCCCTCACGGCTATGCGTAAGACGGCCCGCGGCATCATGGCTGAGCTCGAACACAGCCGCCACCACCTGCACCAAAAGATTGAGCGCAGCAACTGGGAGCGGCCTCTGGATTCGGCCCTGCAGCACAGCATCGCCCAGATCAAGTCGGCCGCCTTTGACAGCGTGGCCGCCGCCGACACCAGCGAGACCATTGCCAGCCTGACGCGCGAGGCGGAGCTGCTCAAGGCCAACTTTGCGCGCGAGGCCTATATCGAAGTCCTCGAGCAAGAAAAGACGACTGGCTCGCAGACCGACATGCTCATGATGCAGACGCTGTTGTCGGCCCAGTTTGAGATTATGAGCGCTCTTTCTAGCACACTGTCAATGCCGCGCGACCAGGCCGTCGCCCACGGCCAGCGTCTGATTCGCAAGTTGATTGACGCTGGCGTCGCCTCGTGCTCACAGATTGTCAAGCCTGACGCGTCTCTGTCGGCCAGCACGTCGGCCAGCACGTCTGGCCACTCCACCCACTTCTCCGCCTCGACCGGCTCGGCTGCACGCTTTTCGCTGGGTGGCGGCGACCTGAACATGTTCCCGCCCTCTCGACGCGGCACACCCCGTCGCAAGCGCCCGTCTTTGATTGATAGCAATAGCACAGCCATTGCCCCACCTGCACGCGCCTCACTTGGACTCGGATTCGGCCCGTCTACGCACCACCTGTCGGCGTCCCCGACCAAGTCCTCGCCACGCCGTCGCAAGGTCGTCTCGGGTACCGGTCGCAAGAGTGTGTCGATGCCTACCAAGAAGCAGGGCAGTCGTGCCGGATCGATTGCCGGCTCGATTGCCGGCTCGTCGCGCCGCGATAGCAATGCCTCTTCCAGCTCCTTCAAGCGTAGTGTCCGCTGGCGCGACGATGAGACGGAGGCTGGCACGCTGGCCGATTTCGAGAAGACGCCCCAGAAGCAGCCTGTGTCCATTGTTGTCGATGCACCCCCGCCGTCCGTGTCTGTGTCTGTGGCGGAAGACGATGACGAAAGAGAGGCGAAGCCTGTGTCTGAGGATAAGGACTCGCAGCCGATCCCCGAGACGTCGTGGTCGACCATGGAGACAGTGGTCGAGGCCGAAGAAGAGCCTGCCTCGCCCGAGCTGCCGCCACTGGCTCTGCCATCGTACCTCAGCCGGACGGATCTAGCCGAGACGACCGACGAAGACGACGACAGCTCGCTCAATCTCAGTGCGCCTCAAGTGTCCGTCCTGCCGGGTGCTCCCTCAACTTCGAGTGGCGGCCCCGCCAGCAAGTCGAGCCGTTTCCAGGCTGGTTTCCTGTCCAAGTCGCGCCAGTCTTTTGCGGGCTACACCTCGTCCTCGTCAGACGCCGAACACCCGACCCCGCCTGCCCTCTCCGCTTCGCTTAACGGTGCCAACGGCGTGGGAGGCGTGGGAGGCGTGAGCGGCTCGGCCAGAAAGTCGATGCCCTTGCGCAACATCTCTCTCCCGCGAGCCACCAACCAGCAGCTGACACCGCCATCCGCTACCCGTATCGCCAGCCTGAGTAGCTTGAGTGGAAGTGGCAGTGGCAGTGGTAGTCCTAAGAGCCGCATTGCCCTCGGTGCTGCGGACAGCGAGAACCAGCCGCCCACCCGTCTGCGCTCGCCCTCGCCGCGCCTGTCCCTGTCGGCGTCCCCTAACTCGGACTCGGAGACGACCACTACACTCGACGATCTGTCGTCGACCTTTGATACCAGCAAACTGCGGTCTGCCATCCACTCGGCCAAGAAAGCGGCAGCCCAGTCGGCGGCCAGTGGAGGACATGGTAACGCCAACGCCAATGCCGGCCACTCGTCCGTTCTTTTGGGTAGTGGAGGCAGTGGCGCCCGCCGGTTTAGTGTAGGCGGTGCGCACCACCAACACCACCACCGTGCGTCGGCATCCTACTCCGGTCCCGGCACGTTGGCCTCGGCCACCAACGGCATCTCCCGCCAGCGCCGCCGCAGCGCCGAGCGTCGCCGGTCGCCACCCATTGCCTGTTCGCCAATGGTGAACGATGCAAGTGTCTCTGGGAGTAGCGGACAGGCGCGCCGGATGAACATGGGCGGTTCACTCAGAATGGAGAGCTCGGCAGGCTCGCCGAGGGGACGTGTGGATGGAAAGATGTCGTCGTCCACGTCGTCCGCGTTGTCCTCGACGACTTCTGCTGGCATGCGCCGCGTGACTATCGGCACAGCGGCCATGGGCAGTCTTGCGGCGAGTGGCGGTGGAGGGAGTGGACACGGCAGCAGTGGGAGTATTGGCGGGTCGGCGCGGAAGGAGCGGCCGACGGTTGCGTGGAGGTGAGCGCGAGGAGGGCGAAACCCGACGAGCGAACAAGAAGAGGCGGGCGAAGCCCGACAAGTGAAGGGCGAAGGGTGGACGTCGGTCTGGTGACGACACCGTGACATGTAATATTATGAGATTGACTTTCTGTATTTGTTTCCTTCTTGCGCTTAAGCGGCGTTTCTTGAACAGGGCAAGCATGGGCTTATTGGCTCTTGGAGTTGTGTCGTTTCTGTTTTTCTCTTCTCCTTTTCTCTTTTCTCTTCTTCTCTTCTAGTTCTTGTTCATACTTTAATGTGCCCCGAGCACAGCAATGACGATTCTTTATGACTTTGATACGAGTGGATGGCAGTGGACAGCAGACGTAGTCGTAGTCGACGCAGTGAGAGGAACGACCCAGTAGTATTTTATCGCAACCAACGCCAAACAAAGGACACGAGATGAAAAGAAATACAAAAGAGACACAAATACGTCGTACAAAGAGACTGGCCTACACGGCCACAGCATACCGCGCCATCTGCGCCATCTTCTCCTCCAAACTGTAGTCCCCGTCCTGGTACACCATCCTTGTCGACTTGTCTTTTTTCGTCTTCTCGGCAGCCGGCGGTGCCGCCGCAGGCTCAGGCTGTCGCACACCCGCCTCGGCCATCCGAATCACCCGCTCAATCTCGTCCTGTGACGGCTGGGCAGGCAGGAAGCTGGAGGAAGAGGAAGCGCCCGATACCAGGTCGTCCAACGTGGAAGCGCCGTAACCGGGGCCGCCGCCAGGACGCTGGGGAAGGCCGCCGGTGAACTGAGGAGGAGCACCTGGTGCTTGGGCTGCTGGCTGCGGCGGCGCCTGAGCAGCCTGCTTGGCCGCCGCTTCCGCTTCCGCTTTCGCTTTTGCCGCCGCCGCCTTCCGCGCGTCCGCCTGCGCCCGGTACGTCGCCAGCCGCGCCTTGAGCTCCTCTGCCGATTCTATCTTGAGCTTCTTGTGGGGTGCACCCTGCGCGCCATTGCCGTTGGCGCCCGGCGGCGGGTTGCCCGTCGCGGCCTGCCGGTCCGCCCGGTTCTTGTAAAAGTCCTCGGTAATCTGCTGGTTGTGCTGGACGAGCACCTCTTCGGGGATGCCCTCCATGCCAAAGATTTCGACATCCAGGCCTTCGCGGCCGGCCAGAGCGTGCTCGACCTGCGCCAAGGTCTCCTTGTGGACCTGGTTCATGTGGACAGACAGGCCTGTGCATTACCCGAGCGTCAGCGAGGGTCGCCTCCATGCAGGTCGCCTCCATGCAGAGACAGTTGTTTGGATTGTTCAATTGCTCGAATGTTCGGGGTACTCACCACCCGCCGTGTTCAGCCTGCGTCCACACCGCTCACACTTGAAATGCTTGGCTTTCTGGTGTGAAATCAGCAGTTTCAAATCTTCAAAGTCGCGCTCGCAGTAGTAGCACCAGGCGCGGTCGAGGAGCTCCTCGAGGTTTGGGTAGTTGCGGCGTTTCTTGCCCATGGCGGCGACGGACGTCGACAAAGTCGACGGTGCTGAAAGAGACGAAAAAGGAAAGAGTCGACGAGGGCGGTTGAAGAGAGGAGAGGGGGAAGGATGTGTCGGGTCTGTGTGCGCCGGGTTGTCGTCGTGGTCGTGGTGATGATTGTCGTTGATGGTGAAGCTTGGAGCTCAACTCAAATATGAACGCGACGCCTTCTCTTCTCTCTTTTGCTGCGAGCCTTGCAGGCTGGGCTCGATTGGCGCTAGTCCGGAATTGGTAGTTTGCTGACATAAGTTGGCAGGGCATACAGTACAAAGTCTCGGAATGAGATATGAACACTGTATTATACACTGTGCATTCTACCTACTCCGTACACCTGCAGCCTCACCTTCTGTTTCGTTTCCTTTTCGTTTACGATGTGACTTCATTTATGAGATATTTACGTCGTAGATTGATATGGACTTTGACTGATATAAAAAGTATCCAACCGGAAATGCAAAACCATAAATTCTACTCCAAACTGTCCGTTGACCGCGCCTATGCAAAGACTGTCAGCTTGCCCTGACCGTTGCCGACAGCCTTGACGCGCGAGTTGATGTCGAGAGGAGAGCCCTCGTGGACGACAAAGTCCGCTGAGGACGTGAGACCGAGCAGGGTGTCAATGTTGCTCGACACAAGGGCCAGCGCGCCCTTCTCCGACAAGCGGCCGCCACCGTTGTGGTAGGCAATGCCGGCCAGCAGGCCCAGATCGCGCAGCAGCCAGTCCTCTTCGAGGCCGATACCGACGACGACGCCGGCATCCACGAGCACATCGATGGCGGTGCCGTTTGTCAAAGGTGCACCAGTCAAGGCGCGACGCTGCTCCCAGGAGGTGGAGTAGGACTGGAGCGGGGCCAAAACAACGCCGACGTTGGCGGCGGCGAGAGCGTCGGCCACGAGGTGAGACTCGGCGGCGCCGAGAATCGTGAGATGGATCTTGCCAGGGGAGACCTCCTCGATCTCCTTCTTCACTTTCAGGAGGGAGGCAATGGCGTCGGCACTGTGGACAGTCACGACGAGAGGCAGGTCGCCGGCGACGACTTTGCGGAGGAAAGATGCCTCGCTGTATTTGTCGTCACCGTCCTCTTTGTTTTGGGGTGCGGCCGCCTTCAAGAGCTTGCCGCGGAGAGCACCCACGGCCGACGAGATTGAGGGCGTGCTGCCGTGCTTGGCCGCCAGCGACAGCGTGTAGTGGACAGCCGCATCCGTAACAAAGACGGCGCCATCCTCCAGCTGGTTGGCCGCGCCTGTCAAGAAGCCGGCACTCGTGCCATAGTGAGTGAAGCCGCCCCGGAACTTGGGCGCCGACACGGCACGCGTCACACCGTAACGGTGGGCCACACTGAGCTTGGTACCGCCAAAGGCGAGACCGTCGACGGCACGCGAAAAGACATCAGCAGCAGCGCCGTTGTCGGTCGTGCTCTCGGCATCAATCTCGTTGAGGCCCAGGAGAGAGCCAAAGGCAGTGAAGGCGTGTGTCAGGTGGCCATTGGTAAGCTCGACAAGCGACGGCTTGGACGACGTGGACGACTTGGACGACTTGGACGACTTGGCGGCAGCGACGTGCTCTTCACAGGCACCAACGCAGACAATCTCGCCCTTGGAGACGGCGACCGTGACGGGCGAGCTGGCATCCTCAGCCGCCTCGTGGCCTTGCAGAAGAACCTTGGTGACACCAGTAAAAACGAGGTCACCCTCGACCTCGACGGGCTCTTTGGGGATCGCGGCCAGCTTGGTGTCGGGCACAATCGGTGCCGCCGCCGGCTTGGCTAGCTCGACGGGGTCGTCAAACTGGGCATTGCCGTCGATCCACACCTGCACGGGCGCGGCACCAACACTCAACGGATCACTGTCCCAAACGGCAATATCGGCGTCAAATCCGGGCTTGATCTTGCCGATGCGGTCGCCCAGCCCTAAACGTTCGGCGGGGGCGGTCGTCACCGAGGCGAGAGCCGCGTGGTAGGGCAGGCCGTACTTGTAGGCCTTGGCGGCTTCGAAGAGGACATGCTGGGCGTTGAGGACCGGGTTGTCGCTGACATAGACGGGCGTCAAGCCATGGTCCCACAGGACTTTGCCGGCATACTCGGAGGCGATTTGCGACTCGGCCTTGTAGTACATGTTGTCGGCAAAGAGGGCCGACGCGGGCGGGCCGAACTTGTCGGCGCCCCATGCTCTTTTGAGGACTTCGGGCACCAAAAAGGTCTGGTGGGCATGGTGGAAGGCGCGGACAGGAAAGTGGAACTCATTGGTGTAGCCGACAAACGACTCGAGGTCGGGTATGGTGTAGCAGTGCGTGTTGACAAAGACCTGGCCGCGCAAGACGCCGGCCAGCGTGTCCCACTCGAGCTCGCGGGGGAGGTATGTCGAGATGCCGTGAGACCAGTGCGAGCCCGGCGCCGAGGACGAGACAGCGGCCTCCGCCGTCGCGCACCAGTCGTCTTGCGCCTGCACATACGCCGCCGCCTGCTCAAAGGCATGCCGGAACTCCCAGGCCTCGCCCAACCGGCTCGTCGGGCCGTGCTCGCCCGTCTTGCCATACACCCGCTTGGCGTTCTCGCCGCAGGCCATCTTGATGTACCGCAGCTCGGGCGCGTCGGGGGCTGCCAGCAGCGACTCAATGCTCAGCTCTCCTCTGCCATCGTGCTTGCCGACAGCATGCTTAATCACAAACGCCTCGCCGCCAATGTTGTTGCCACTGCCCGGCAGCACGAGCGACGTCGTTACACCGCCCGACTTGATGACCTGGATCTGGTGGTCGAGCGGCTGGATGCCGTCTTTGGAGCGGACATAGGGGGTAATGTCCGACGAGAGCTCGTTGGTGTCGTCGTTGCCCCTGAGGTCGGGCAGAGAGTCGACACCGGCATGGGAGTGCATGTCGATGATGCCGGCCGTCAGCTGGCGGCCGTGGGCGTCCCACGTCACCAGTTTGGAGTTGGAGGCGGGTCTGAGGGACGACACGTCGATTGATGCCTCCACCCGCTGGATCAGACCGTTCTCAATGTAGACGTCGGCCGTGGTCCAGCCCAGACCCTTGCCGGCACGGATCTCTTCGGGCGTCAGCGACAACGACTCGTCAGGCTCGCCCGTCCAGACCGTCGCATTCCGGATGAGTGTCGCAGGCTTGCCCTCCACAAAACGTGCATTGCGGGCACGGCCGGCGCCCGGTGCACTCTGGGGCACGCTCTTGAGAGCGGCACACGTAGCCAGGTCGGCCTCGAGTTTCGTGATGGAAAGAAGCGAGCCGCTGTCGATGCTGGTCGCAGGCGGAGCCGCCGTGCGCCAATGAGCGTAGCCAACGAGACAGACGACACCCAGCAGGACGGCAGCACGGATGCGGCGTCCACGGCGACGCATCGTCCGACGGCCATGGAAGTGGTTGTTTTGGTGGTGCGTGTTGCCGTGAGTACCCCATCTAGGCAGAGGCAGCTCGTCGGCAGCGGCCGTGTACGGCGGCAGGTAGCCTTCTTCTTTGGTGTCCATGGTGCCAGCTAGGAGGCAGATAAATAATGGAAGAGTGTAAGAGGAGGGCGAAGGGGGAAGGGAGAAAGGAGAAAGAAGAAGAAGAAAAAGAAGAAAAAGAAGAAGAAGGGAGATGGCAATAAGAAGCAAGAAGTAAGAAGAGAGCGGGATGTAGGCGCGGGTAAGTAGCTCGGGCAGGACCCACTCAAGCTCTTTCTCTTTGCGGTGCTAGCGGCGGTTGTTTCTTGATTGTTTGGGCAGGTGCGTGCGAAAGATAACGAAAGTGAGGGGGCATGGCGTGCTGGGAAGGTGCGACCGGAGGAGACAATCGCCACAATTGACGGCAGCTCTCACTGCGACGTACTCACTGCGACGTACGGAGTACAGTGTGACTGTTGCAGCTGTTGGTGGTGGCAGCTTCTTTTCTCTTTTTTTCTCTTCTTTTCTCTTTTCTTTTTTTTTTCCCTTTTCTTTTTCCTTTCCTTTTCTCTTCTCTTCTCTTCTCTCTCTTCTCTTCTCTTTTCTCTTTCAAGGTGGCATTTTTATTTTATTCTATTAATTATCCAATTCTGTTCTATCATACCTCTACATCGTAACTTTGACACTCTATGCAATCGTCTTGGGCTCGCCGCCCGCCGCCCCCGTCTCGAACATGGCCTCTAGCAACACCAGGTCCGCCAATGCTTCTGTGGGTGACTGCCGCGGGTCGACAGTGTTCTTGCCCGCGGCAATGCTCGCCGCAAACGCGGCAAACTCGGCCTTGACGCCCGTGTGCTCGTCGGCCGGGAACTGCGGGTTGGCCTCGCTGCAGTCGAGGACCTCCTGGTGCGGCTGGAACAGGTTGTCGCTGTTGCGGGTGGCCACGGTCACGCTCTTCATGCGCCAGGTCACCATGCCCTCGGTCGTCGTCACCGAAATGTCGAGCGGCGGGCCAAACTCGGTGCCAAAGGACATGGTCACGACACCCGTGACGCCGCCTTCGGTGAAGGCAATGTTGCGGATCGTGTCGGCGGGCGGCAGAATCTCCAGCAGCTGGGCCATGGTGCCCGCCACTTTTGTGATTTTGTTGTTGCCCTTTGCGGCGCCCAGCAGCGACCGCAGTGCCGCAATGTAGTGGATGCCGCCGTCCAGCAGGAAGCCGCCAGGGTGTGTCGGGTTCTTCCGCCACGGCGTGTTGAAGTAATTGCCGTCGGGGCGCACGAATTTGTTGCTGACCAAGCTGAACGACACCAGGTCGCCGCCCATCGCGCGCAGCTTCGACTCGGCCAGCTGCAGCGACTGCATGTACCGGTAGTTTTCCGCGACGGCCCAGATCGGCCGGCCCGAGGGCAACGACGCATACGCCTCGATCAGCGCCTTGGCGTTTGCGACCGTATCCGCCACCGGCTTTTCGCTGATGACGTGCTTGCCCGCGCTGAGCGCGGCCCGGATGGCCACGGGCTGCAGGTTGATGGGCATGCACACGGAGACGGCGGTGATGTCGTTGCGAGCCAGCAAATCGGACAAGGCGCGGCCTGGGACGGCCGGCTCGTCCCAGTAGACGTCCAGATCCGGAATGCCGGCCTTGCTGGCGAACGCTTCAGCCGATGCCTGGGAGCGCGAGTAGACGGCCTTGAGAGACAGGAGGTCGGAGGCTTTGATGGCAGGAAGGTGTTCTGGCAGACAAGAGGGTTAGTAAGTTGTAGTATTGTAGTACGGAGTGAGTACGGAGTGAGTGTGTGTCTTTGACTCACGGTTCTGGGCAAAGATGCCCGCGCCGAGGAGGGCGATTCCGATGGACATGGTGGTTGGTGGGAGGGGGAGAAAGTGTTGGAGAGTGTGAAGTGTGAAGTGTTGGAGAGCGTTGGGGTCAATTGAAGGAGCGGTCGAAGAGGTCGTCAACGGAGAAGAGAGAAGAGGATGGCTGTCGCAGTTTGAGGACCTTGGTCTTCCAATCTCTAATGACGAGGGAAAGGGCTGCACTTATACATGCGCTCCAAGGAAGGAGCTCAGAGGGTACTTTGTAGCTCCAAGAAGAAAGAGCAAACGAAAGAAGTGGGGTAGCGGAGAGCGGATAACACTGGAGTACGTCGTATAGAAGACTACTTTAAGCGAGCGCCGCCAAATAGTTTCAGCGAGAGACCACGACGGGCAGCAAAACACAAAAGACAGAAGAGGCTCTGTGCAAGCCATTGTTACTTTGTCAACCCTTTTAATCAGTGCTCTTTTGTTCAGTGTTTACTTTATCCCGACGTCATCTCGTCAGCCCTCAGCGTGGGTTTGCAGTGAGGAGAGAAGCTGTAATAGAGAAAGCGCTAAGAAGTGTTCCCTGGCGGAATTGTCGCTTCTGGGTTGGGTTAGCTGTTAAGTATGGCTAAACGATGGCAATCCGATGGCAATCTTCTTGTCATTCAAATACGAGTACGGAGTACATTGCTTCCACTCCGCAGAGTGATGTTCATGACACCTTTCCATGACAGCTGTGTGACGATGTACTCTTCTGTCTGTATCTCTGTCTGTATCTTGGCTCTCAATAATTGTCGAGAGCCTAAGAGCCCTCAACTTGATCTGGTCGGCCCGATACTTGAAGCCGCGGTACAGTCTGTGATGTGGACTGCTCGTCGACAGAATGACAAAGCAAACTCTGAGGCTGTGCCGTCTACAGTCGGAAGTGACTCAAAGACAAAGATACAATGTAAAGAAAGAAAAGAAAGGACACAAAACACATTGCCATAGCGGAGTGCATTTTTTTTTATTTTTGTTTCTTGGAGGTTGTTGTTCCTCCACATTCACTAGTATTGCTCTTCTTTTGCGGCCGTTTAAACTCTCGTAGTATTTCGTAGTATTTTGTAGATTTCGTAGTATCTCTTAGTCGCTCTTCTCATTCTCCACCAAAGGGGTTTGCCACTTTGACACAATCGCCGTCGCCGCTGCCATGGCGCACTTAACGGTGTTAAGGTCTTGATGCAACTCTACATGTCAGTACCACCAGTCTGGATAGTTTGGAGCCCACTCTAGACCGTCCCCAACTGCGTCCATCGCCGTTGGCGATTGACCGTCATTTCGGCGTACTTGGTGTCGTTTGAGGAAACTTGCGTCCAATAGCCTTGCACCACGCCTCAAACTTCCACTTGTCAATCATCTTGTCTTCTCCTTCTTCTCCTCCTTCTCCTCCTCCTCCTTCTCCTTCACTGCCTTGTTGAGCCCAGATCTCCTTAGTCTTAATGACACCGCGAGCAATCCACGTGTTTTGCGAGACAAAGGACGTCCTCAAAACACCGCCAATGCCCGTGCTGATGCCGTCCGCCGCCACAGCGTCCAGGCTCACCACCTTGGCTGCCAAGTACTGGCACTCGTCTTCCAACGCGCGAAAGCGTGACGGGGCCATGGCCACCAGCAGCCTCGTTTTGAGGATGCGGCACATAATGTTGGTCCCCCACAGCGACAGGCGCGTCACCCGGTCCATGCTGATACTGATACTAGCATCGCACTGCGCAAACGCCACGCGCGGGAACATGATACCGTAGACAGGATCGACCTCGAAGTCCTCGTCGCGCATGCCCATGCCCATGCCCGGCCGCGACTTGGCGCGCTCCATCCAGCCGACCAGCGAGTCGCGGTCCGACTGCAGACAGCCAATGATGCTTTCCCTCACCACGGGATCGGCGGGGCCTTTGGATTTGGATTGGGACAAGACGAGGTCGGTCACTGCTTTAAACTTGCCCGGTCCGGTGACGATATGGCTCCAGATGGCCAGAGACAAGTCTTGCAGGTGCCTGAGCGTGGGATCGTCTTGGATCACCGACTGCATCAGCTGCGTCCAGCCGTCTTCCGCCAGAAAGCACGCCTTGTTGCCCAGAAAGGCGTCCATCACCGTCGTCCCGATATGCGCCATGAACAGGGCCGTGCCCGCCTCCGACGCACGGAACCGCCGGGCGCCGCGCAAACGGATCAGCTGCGCGGCCCCGCTCGCATGGTGCATCCACGACGGCACGTTTTCCGACAGCAGCTCAAACACGGCGAGCAGCTCGGTCGCACACAGCGTCTCTTCAGTCAGCCGCTGCTTCTCGTCCCCGAGGGCGGCCTGGACGGCCCGCAGTGCCTTGCTGTATAGCAGCAGGGCAGCATCCTGACGAGACGGCGACGCCGGTGTGCCCTTGGCGTGCAAGGCGAGCTGCCGGAGCTGGGCAATCACGGCATCGGTGGCGTACCGCAGTGCGTCGGCTCTTTCGGCACCGCCACTGTTGTACTGAGAGGTAATGTAGTGTGCGAGTTTTGGGTTGCCGAGGTCGAGGGGTGTAAAGGCAGATGAGGCAGATGGAGATGCTGGACGAGAACTTTGACTGCGGGCGAGATCAAGCTGGAACGACGACAGCTTTCCAATGCCTAGCCGCAGCCCTGTGAGAGGTACCAGGTTCAGCAGGAGAGTGAACTTTTCCGCTGTAGCCCCGTCGGGGTAGTTGATGGATGTAGGGAGGGAGGACGGGGAAGACGCCGCAGAGTAAAATGACGCGGGGAGTGCAAGACTCAAGCTGGTGGACTGTGACGGCTGCAGGGCTGGCCGTGGTGCCCATCTGGCCTTTGCATTCGCCTTGTTCTTTCTTTTGGGTCGTGGTGCTGTTGTGGGTTCCTCTTTTTCCTCTTCCTCTTTTCCCTCTTTTTCGTTTTCCTCTTCCTCCGCTGCTGGCGCTGATGACGTCCCCCACCCATCGGCAAAGACGGGCACTTGGCGCAGGTTGGTCTGCCCATAGTTGCCGCGGGCACGTCGGTCGACTGCGACGTCGTGCATGGCCTGTCGGCGGATGAGGGTGCGGACGGTGGGGTCGGAGGGGAGGGAAGGGCCCTCGTAGTTGACAAAGTGGAAGGCCATTGCGGCGGTACGCGAGCGAGCGGCTGTATCTCTCCGAGCGAAGCGAGGACAGGAACGAGAATCGACTGTTGACGATCGAGCGAAGCGAGGACCAAAAAGAGGACCGGACTACCAGCAACCCTTTTTCGACTTTGACCTTGACTTTGAGGACCACTGACTACTTTTGGCAGCTGGTGGGAGGATCTCGATAATATATACCGTGCACAAGGCTGAACTCCAACGACACGTTCTCGTATGTCGTTCTCGTATGTCGTTCTCGTATGTCGTTCTCGTATGTCAGAGGTTCGGGATATAGAGTCAGTGGGATGTTGCAGTAGCTTGCCCGAGGGGAATTGCCTCGTGGTTTGCTTCAGACGTTTTGTTTAAACGGTTGTCAGTGGCCGCTCTCGCGTGGCATGAAGAGACGACAGTCCGGCAAGAGGCGATAACAGACCAGGGCACCATTGCCTGAAAAGGGGATAGCGTCGGCCGTCAACTGCATGATGATTACTTACACGCGGTGCTCTCTTCGTCTCAAGCTAGTTGGTTTAATGTTGTCTAATCGCTACTTCTTTGGAGTAGCTAAAGCCAGCGGTGATGACTACTCATCCTGCAGTCTGATGGCTACCATCTCATGCAGGATATGTAGTGGCAGAATAATCAGATATTCAGATACGCAATGTTTGCAGGCGTCACTGTGTCACTATGGTCAAAAGGCCAAAAGGCCAAAAGGCCAAAAGGCCAAAAGGCCAAAAGGCCAAAAGGCCAGCAAGTATGGTCTGCGTATGTCGATTCAGTCCACTACTCCGTATTTTCATTTTGTTTATGTATTCAATCGACTACATAACAGATGCGATTAGAATAAAAGTGTCGTTAATGCTCACCAGCATCCTGTATAAAGGAAGACTCGAGAAGAAGCGACCGAAGAAAGTGACCGAAGAAAATACAAACCAAATATGTTACAAGGTCTGCCTCACGACTCCCTCCTACGGAGCACATCTTGGTGTATTAGTCAAAAGAAGAAGAGAAAAAAAAAGAAGAAAAGAGAAAAAAATAAAATAAAATGAAACGGAACCGGAAAGGGCAGAGGGCATCAGGCATCAGGAGAAGAGAGGCCCGCGCCCAGGGTGCCATTATATTATGCGTATACCATTACCCCGAAAGGGAATAGCGTGGTTGACCTCCATCTCTTCCAGACGTTTGATTACGACGTACTCTGCAAACGAACACGTCCCTCCACACTTGCGAGTACATCACCAGCATCCCGAATGGGGCATTGGTAGGACGTCGTTGGATGTAATCCGGCAGCTAGAAAAATCTGTTATTTCGAATCAAAAAGCGGTAAACGAATGCGAGGGTTTGTAAGACCGGGTTGACTGCGTTTTCTCGGGCGTCTTGCGTCTTTTTGTCAAACTCATCGTAAGCTCGAGTTGTATAAAGATGTCTTGTCATCCAGTCTTGTAAAGTTTGGATATCTCGAAATCATCATCCAACAGTCCAGCAATCATCTCACAGCTTCCTCACACCTTCACCACCTTCACCACCTTCACCATGCCTTTCATCGCAGACTTTCTCGATAGAAACAAGTATGTCTGTATCTCTAGAGGACATGACTCGACTACACACCTTCTTCAGAGAAATAGACTAACGCTGTTCATAGGGCTACCGCCGAAAAACACACCCCGCTCCCCTACCTCCAGGAACTCCAAGCACAAGGCTCTCCGGGGCCGAGAAGCATTATCAGTGCGTCTCTTTCTCCTCCCATCTCAACTGTTCATCACTAACAAAAGGCAAGTCACCTGCCTCGACCCCCGCTGCGTCCCCGAGACCTTCTTTGACCTCCACGCCGGCGAAGCCCTCGTCCACCGCAACGCCGGCGGCAGTGTCCGCACGGCTCTGCGGGACATTGCCACTCTGGATGCACTGTTTCAGCTCGACGAAATCTGCATCATCCACCACACCGACTGCGGCACCATGCGGATTAGTGACAAAGAAGTCCGCGACCACGCCAAGAAGGGCACCGACGCGTCCCACTACGCCGAGATTGACCAGATGGAGGTGTACACGATCGCCGAGTGAGTGAACCAATAAATACTAAATATATACGGAATACACCCCGCACAACTACTGTCACTAACTCGGGGGCAGCGTCGAAGAAAGCGTCAAGGCCGACTTGGAGTGGGTGCGGGAGACACCTTTTATCCGCAGCGGGCTCAAGAAGGGCGCCCAGGGATTCGTATTTGACATTAAGACGGGCGTCGTCACAGAGGTCCAGCCGAAGACGCCCTTTTAGGCAGTGTAGGCAGTTTAGGCAGTGTTGGACTGCGGTGCAGTAGCAGCATCGCATGACTCTGTATCAACACATTATGATAATCAGCATCTTGAGCGGAGCCGCCGCGCGTGTAAGTGTGTTAGCGCCGTCTGTCAAAATTACAGCAGCTGATGACGTATGAGCTTGAGCGAAGAGCATAGTACTCACGTGACTGTACATTGAAAACCAACTCTGAGAAACTGCATCCATTCATTCAAACATCACGATCGCTTTTCGCTCTTTGTTTGAGCCGCGAAAGTTGCCAGTAAAGCTTCAACTCAATCACGACAAGACTTGACCGTTCAGCCTCGGCGATGCTTGTTTTTTGTCGCCATGTCGGCACCTTCTTGCCAAGCGCTGCGGAAATGGCTTGCGTATGTCTTTTTCGTGTTTTCTGTAAGGAGTACGAACTACGCTACTGTATCGCAAGTCATAGCGCTGGGTGGTGCACAGCCACAAGCCAAGAGTGGGAGAAAAGAGAGAGCGACACGCAGAAATAAATTAAACAGTAGGGCTCGTCGCGGGACTCGCTGCTAAAATTAGAATTGACACCAAATCACACCAGCCGCCAGTGGCGGACTTTGACGTTTGGTTCAGCGCTCCGGCGCAGTAGTCCAGGGGCAGACAGCGTTGTCAGTGAGTGGTCTGAATAGTACTCTTTGATAGAGGCTGACGCGTTCCTGGAGGGGGTCGACTCTTTAAGCCCCATTCCAGTGGAGAAGAACCTTCCTTCGAGCGGCCCTTTGGGGCCGTTTCAGGGTATTCGTCCACTGGCAAGTGCCGCCGCTACTCCTCCTCAACCTCCTCCTCCGCCTGGAAGGCGCTCTGCTATTCTGCCCTGCCGATCGTTCTTCTGTCCACTCTTTACTTTTCCTCCACCAAAAACGATTCGCTCAAGGCAAGGAAGCGTGAAACACGAGGCTTGCAGCCACGAAAGAAAAAGGGCAGGCTGGGCGCATGCTCGTACTTGCGCACGAGGTGTTTTTCTTCTTTTCCCTCTTCCCCAACCAACTGCCGCCTTGTGTTAACTGCCGCCTGTTTTAAACAGCCTTCTTTCTCGTCTTCCTCTTTCTAGTCCTCTCTCTTGCCTTTTGCGACGTTCTCGGCTCCTTCCCATTCGATACAACGTGCTCCTGCCTCTTCAGGTCGACACTTCCCTTCAACCCCCTCGCCTTCGCCTCCAACTATATTTATTGGCACACCACTTTCCAACGAGTGCCTATCACCGGACATCCGATTGCACGACAGCCGCGCTTTACCACATATATCACCACATACATCACCCGACTCTTCTTCGACACCCACCACATCCACCATGGCCCCCGTCGTGGCCTCCCCGGCATTGCGCTCCGTCGCTGCCCACTCCGGCGTCGTCCTCCGCAGCGCCGTCGCCGCCGCCGGTCCCCTCATTGCACGCCGGGCCGCGGAAGCCTTCAAGGAGCACCCTCAGCCCTACTCCTACTCAACTCGCTTTCTCCACAGTCGCAGCCTCACCGTCAACGATACCCAAAAAGTGACACTCGGCGTCATCGCCGCCTATGTTGTGATTATCGCTCTCCTCTGGAACATTCCCTATGTCCGCTACATCCTGTGGCCGTTCAAGATGCTCGTCATCGCCTTCCACGAGTTTGGGCATGCCATCACCGCTGTCTGCACGGGCGGCCGTGTCGTTTCCATCACGCTCGACCCCCACGAGGGCGGCGTCACCCAGATGAAGGGCGGCAAAGCCGCCATCACCCTGCCGGCGGGCTACCTGGGCTCGTCCCTCATCGGTGCTCTCCTCATCTTTTGCGGCTTCGACATTGTGGCCTCCAAGGTGGCCTCCTTTGTCCTGGGCGCCTGCTTTTTGCTCACGCTCTGGTGGGGCAAGCGCGACTGGCTGACGATTGGCACCGTGCTGCTGGCCGTCGGTCTGCTGGTGGCCTTTTGGTTCATCAAGCATGCCGAGCCGCTGCGCTTTCTGGTCCTCTTCATCGGCGTCATGTCGTCCCTCTATTCGGTGTGGGACATTTGCGACGACCTGATTCTGCGCAAAGTAAACGAGTCCGATGCCAGCGTCTTTGCCCAGCGCTACGGCGGCTCGTCGCAGTGCTGGGGTGTTGTGTGGTCCATTGTCGCGCTGCTGTTTATGGTCTTTGCTATTCTGGCCGGCATTGCCGCCTTCCCCGAGACGTTTTCCGAGCAGGAAGAGGACTCCAAAAAGTTTATCCCGACAATGTGAGCTACGCGCGGCGGAGCGACCTCTCTCGCTTCTCGCGCTTCTCCCGCTTCTCTCGCTCCTTTTTATTACTACCACCATCCAGGTGGACGACGACATGACTTTGTTGTTTTATTTTTATACACTTGTTTTATCTTAGTCTTCATCACAGTCCACGATACCCGCAAAGAGGTGGGCAAACACAATGGCAATCAGCTCTTTCGAGTAAAGTCTTTTTAATGTAGAAATGTAGCAATACTGTACTCCTACAGTGCAGCGGTGTTTGCTTGAGCAGGCGTTCTTCTTTCTCTCTAGTTCTTGCAAATATAATTGTATTATCAACACTTTCCTCTATTACATCCTCCCGTACGCTTGTACGGAGTAGACGTCTACTGCACCGCCTTCTGGTTGTGCTTGGCATTGAACCGCTCCATATCCTCGGCTGCCACCGCGAGCTTCACCACCCCCTCGCCGCGCGCCTTGGCCGCTGCCACTGCCTGCCGCCGTGCCTGGCTGGCCTCGCTCGCCGCTGTCCACCGCCTCTTCTCGAGGGCCTCGTTCGTAACAGACCGCTTGTGATGCGTCGGCGGCTGCTTTGCCGACTGGGCAATGTTGCCCGCCGCACACTTGCCCTGGTTGAAGGCTGCTTGGGCGGCCGCCTTCCACACGGCCGTCACGTCCGTCGCCATCTCGGCCGTCCAGTACAGCCGGCAGTCGGCCTCTTCGACCACGTACTGTGCGGGGAGGCCGTCCTGCACGTTTCCTCTCAGAATCTGGTCGCGCGTGTTGAGGGAGGCCGCCGACGACCGCAGGATGGGCAACTCGTTGTACCTGGCCAGCGCAGCACGCTGCTCGTCGTTCTCGGCTACCTGCGCGCCCGACGAGGTGTAGCCATAGACAACCGAGAAATTGAGCGTCTGGGAGCCCTTGATGCCGCCCACGCCCTGGATGGGACCGCTGCGCGGGCGGCCGCCCATGGCAATGGACCGAACGCCGCCCTGGAGGCGGAGCATTTCCGACGCCAACGTGCAGGTGGACGCACAGTAGCCGTCGTACAGAAGCACAATATCGTCGGCGGCAAACGGCTGCGTCGTCAGGTTGGCCAGACTGCCATAGCCCGAAATCTCCATGCCCAAGCCATACGTCACATTGGTCGTCGTCAGGGAATCGTCCAGGTTCCAGCGGGTAATGGCCGTGTAGTTGGTATCCTGGAAGACGTACGGACCAAACTTGCTCTGGAACGTCTTGAAGGGGTGGTTGTTGATGTCCAGATCAAAGCGTGTATCGAACCACGTCTCGTACTCGCCAATCAAGCCCGCATTACTCGACGTGTACGGGTCGAGCGTGGCCACGTCGTCACTGATAATATGCGCCAGCGCCATGAACGCATCGTTGGTCTTCCACCGCGAGAAGCCGTCCTGCACGACATGCGGGAAGAACTGCCGGAAGAAATCGTACCCTTGCAGAATGTAGCCGCCGCCGTTGGCACTAAAGTCCACCACCAGCTTGGTCTTGCCGGCGGCACGGGCCTGGGCAATGCAGTTGCGCTGCACGGCCTGGAACTCGGGCGGCGACTCGGACTCGAAAGCCAACACCGACAAAACGGCCACATCCTCAAAGCCGGCGCCATCCAAAAAGTAGCACGAGACAATGGCGTCGTCGGTAATGTCGACAGGCTCGGGGAAGCCAGGGACAGTGACGCCGCCACTCGAAGTACCCGTGGGCGTGGCCGACGGCGTGGCAGGCGACGGAGAGGTGCTTGTTACGGGCTGATTGGCCGCATTGAACAGGTTGGCGCCGCTGCAGAACGTCTGGAACATGGACTCGCCATCAGTGATACCCGCCAGCGAAGACAAAACCCTGGCCGTGTTGGTAAACTCGGCCACGGTGCCGTTGGCAAACGTGAAAGTCGTCGTGGGGCCCTGGTAGTTGTACCGGATCCGACCGCCGCCTGAAAAGTAGCCCGATCCCTCGCCCGCGCCAAACGCGGCCTTGGCAAAGAACATGCTGTTGTACGCCGCATCGGCGTCCTGGTTGAACGATGCCGTGAAAATGGTGTTTTCAATGTACGTGGCGGCGTCAATACCGTTAATCAAAACCACTTCAGAGGCCGTCGCCGGGTTGGCCACAACGTCCTCGTACACCTTGATCACGGGCAGCTTGGAGCTGTCGTACTCGTCGGCCACCGACACCAGCGAGCGGGGGCGCGTATAAACAAAAGCACCGCTCAGCAGGTCCGGGAACATGACAAAGTGGCCGTCGTGGGCGGCGCCAAAGACCTTGAGGTACAGGTCGATCTGGAAGGCATGCTCGCTGTCGTACACATCATTCACCAGGTTACTGCGGACTTTGGCGAGAGCCGCAAACATGTCGTAGGGCGGGTAAAAGTAGTCGGCCGGCGGGTCGGCCTTGTAGGCGGCATCTGACTGCCATTCGAGGTACGGCTCAATGGCATCGACGAGCTGGATGGCCTGGTCCTTGTGCAGGGGGACGGAGCGGAGGCAGTTGTAAGCCAGCTCAGCAGGGATAGAGACGGCGGCTGATGTCGTTAGTGATATGAGTTTATCAAAAATCCTTAAAGGGTATACGTACCCTTAGGGTTGGCCGACTGGACGGCGGCCCAGGCACTGCTGGCAATGGCACACGGCTCAGTCGCCGAAGGGGCTGTTGAAGAAGAGGGAGCGGGTGTGCTCGTCACGGTGGTCGACACCGTGGATGTGGCGGGTGCAATGCATGAGCAGGCACTCGACAGCCGGAAGTCCAGAGGTCCGACCTGGTTGCTCACACAGGCGGCGGCGGCATAACTGGGGATAGCTACCGAGGCCGACGGAGTGGCCGTGTACTGCGAGCAAAAGGCCTGGGCGGACTGCAGCCGGCCAGGTGTCTGTGTGGCCCGGAGAGCACGGAGACAGTTGTCGGCATAGCACTGGTTGGCAGCAGCACCGACGGTCAGGGCTGCGATGGAAACAAGAGTGACTGTCTTCATGATGGCGGCGGTGGTAGTTGTTCTTGTGGGGAAAAAAAGGACAATACTCGAGACAGAAAGTCAACAAGGATAAGGATGTATGACAGACACCAACGACGGAGAAGATATGAGGGCGGGCAGTCCTCTTTTATGTCGAGACCATAGCTGAAGAGGTGCACAGCTTGGAGAGACGAACAGGTCGATCAGCAGCAGGTGGCAAGAGACAGATAGGGACAAGAAGAGGCAAGAAGAGACGAGAGCGAGAGACAAACTACAGGAGACAGCATGAGCACGTCAGTTGAACTTGTGCCCTCATGTGTCTGTCCGTGCCTGTATCTTTCTCGAGTCCAGTGCTTTTCTCTTTTCCCTTTCTCAACTTCCTTATCCCCTCATCCACTTGCCGCCCCAGGTTCTTCTCCCGTCTACCACCCTGCACCAGCCCTATCTGTTGCCGGTCGTTACCTATTTCGGGCAATGGCATGGAAAAGTGCAGGGAGAAAAAGGACAGCGGTGGTGTGTGCATCGTCACACCACCCCTGTCTGTCCGTCCGTCTTTGTGATCGTTTTGCCTGCCTCCTGCCCTTTTCTGACTGGAACCAACCGACGTGCCCCGTTCCTGCAGAAAAGAGGGTCAAAAACTCAAAAAGTCTAAACAGAACGACAGGCCGGCTGATCCGCCCGGTGATCGTTGCTCATCTGTTTCTTTTCGTTTTGTCCATGCTGTTTTTGTCTCGCAAGCACGGCAGATTCCGAGACGTGGCCCAGAGGTGTAAACAACGGCCATCATTGGTGTGCCTGGCCTTGGCCATGTTCTTGCCCCCTGTCTTTGGGGCATGTTCCTGGCTTTAGTTCTCAGATCTCCTTCTCACGTCATGTTCTCTTTTGTTTCTTTTCTGTCGCTCGAAATGTGCGCGCTGCCCCGAGGGGAAATTGCTCTCCTCGTGTCTGTTGCATCTGCATCTGAACCTGCACTCGCATCTTGCTTGAAGGCGCGTGCTGATTGTCCTTATCTTTGTCGCGGCGCGAACCCAAGACACCATTCGGTCTTGGGCAGGAGGTCAAGCTCGACAGTACTTTTGACAGACTCCTTGCTGTTGCACATCGGCAAGTTGCTGTGCTCTCGTGCTTTTGCTTTTTGGTTGTGCTTCGGGTGTTGTGCTTCGGGTGTTGTGATGTCCGCACTCACGCTCTCGCAATGTCGAAAGGACCAAGCGCCGGAGCCTTTTTGGTGAGGCTGTTGATGTAGAAATTCAGATCAACCAAGGAACCTTCTCGATCAAGAAGGTCCGTGGACAACAAGGACCTACGAAGTACGTCGTAGAGATGCACCAATTGTATGGCCCGGGGTCCTTCATATGTACGCCCAGCGAATCCCTGCTGACTGGCAGAGGGCTGACTCGAGGGAATAGCGTCCACTGCAACGCCTGCGGCACACCTTAACAGCATTCAGCTATGAGTTAGGTGGCCCGGATTCTGCGCAGTGTTCTTTTTTGTGTCTTTTTGTGTCTTTTTGTGTCTTTTGGTGTAATCAGTGGGGGGAGGTGCGGGTACGGGCGGCGCTGATCGTCGGTTTGGGCGATAGCCGATCGTGAGAGGTATGAAAGAGAAAAGAGCGAAAAGAGGCCATTGAGGACAAAAAAAAGGTCGGATGTATCTTTGGCTCGCTTTGGCGTCCGCGCTGCCCCGTAAATAGAAGGCGCGCACGCCTCGCGCACTTTCAGCAAAACGGCAGGTGCTATCGAACAAAAAAGCATGCTCATTGACAACTTAAACGTACAAGGCAAGAACGTCTGTCACGAGACTGTACTTTGTATTTACTCGGCAATTGCGAGTGGGCAAAGTAGATTAATGTTGCTTCAGACCTCGAAAGAAAAGGGAAGGAGCAAACCGTCCGCGATTTCGCTTACAGGCAAAGTGACGGAAGGAACCATGGGCGAGGTCGGGGCGCCGTCTACGAAGTACTGCATTTCCTGTCTACTTGCCTAATCGGGCTCTACGGCGCGGTTTTGACTGTCTTAATGCTGGCAATGGGTGCATCTGTGAGTACGTGCCGCTCCAGACCACTCCCGCATCGTGCCTGCCGTCTTCTTAAAAGTCCTTATCAAAGTCGCAAACTGCAACCTTGAGCAGGCGAAGAGGGAATTAACAAAGGTGAAGAGCAATTAGAGAAACAGCACCAATCGCAACAATTCTCTCTCTTTTCTCTCTTCTCTCTTCTTGTGTTGCCTGCCTTTCTGTTTTTAGCTTTATCGCTATCGCTATCGCCACTTACAGTCTCTGTCGTTCACGGCGTTTAAAACAGCCTCGGCTTAGACAAGCGCGAAATAACAGTCGACTATCAAGGGTCGAGTCTAGATGTGTAACTAACGGTGAAGACTGAGGAGGGACGCTTTTGAAAAAAAAAAATGAAAAAAAAAAATTGTGCTCTGTTTCTTGCTGACAGGCACCGGCCCATGTCAAACATGTAAACATGCTTATGATTTGCATGAACACCGAGCCCGACGAGAGACAAGTGATACGGGCCCTTGAGAATGAAAGGTGGATGAGAAACAAACAAACGAGGATTGAATTGGGTGCACTCATGCTCGGGGGTGCTTGCTAAAATTGACTAGAAACAATGAAGAAAGGCGAAACATCATAAAAGGGGGTACTTGAACATTGTTAAAACTTATCTCATTCTTTTAAGAAAAAGGAGATAAAAAAATAAAATAAAAAAGGGAGCAAAATGCATAAAGAAAAAAAACAAAGAAACCGCTCTCTAAACATATCATAGAAAACATGCAAGTTGTGCTTCTATGATGAGAGTAGATCACAAACGTAGCGAGAGGAAAATACGCGGTGGTTGAAAGTAGCACGAGAACAACAGCTGCTGTAGGATGAAGAAGCATAAGACATTTTCTTCTGACCACGAGAATCGTTGCAGTTTTCCAGCTCCCATGCCGTAACCTTTTCTCTCGTTGTGCTCCTTGACCATGTCTTTTGTCCAACCACACTGCCACCATGGGAGTCTCCCAGAACGCACGACACAATTTCGTCCGACGTCAAATTCTCTGTCCCACGCTGTAGTCTCGTGTCAATCAGACAGTGCCTGCACCGTGGCATGTCGAGAGGCGCGAGAGGCCGCAGCAGCACTGCTTTTGCAAAACTATCACAGCATGAGAATCACAACATATGGCATACGATGTGCACGTGCCCGTGATGTCTTATGTTGTCTTCTTATGTTGTCTGTCGTTTTTATCTGGGTAAGCCCGCTTTCTACAATGCTGTAGTCTCTCACTACATCGCCGACGATGTACGCCTTGCAGCAGCACTCACAGTCAATGGGTCTAGCCATCACGACATGGTACTAGACGATACAACAAGTTGGGTCATGAGGAGAGGAAGACGAGTAGAAGGAAAGACCAGCCCATCTTCTCGTTGACACAGACCAGCAAAATGACCCCACCGACCGAGTATGGTGATGCGTACAAGACTTTGATTCTCTTCTTCTGATTCCTATCCAGTTCTTTGTCTTGGACCAGTTTATCAAAGTCTGCATCAACAGCTGGGCCTAGACCTGCATCTTGACTTACATAGCAAGACAACAATGAAAAGAGGAGACAGACAGCATCACCGAGATAAATCACCTATTTATATCCACGACCCTTGGCGATGGATGATTGGGGTTGAGGTTTGCTTCCATTCCATATCGTTCTCGAGGAAAGCAAGAATGGCTTTGAAGAGCTCTGCTGATGACGCCGAAGGGCGGGAAACGTCGCAGACCATCCACACAAGCGCGACGACGAGTCCCGAAGCCACGAGGAGGAAAAGAGGAAAAGAGGAAAAGAGGAAAAGAGGAAAAGAGGAAAAGAGGAAAAGAGGAAAAGAGGAAAGGAGGAAAGGAGAAAAAAAGACGGCAATTCTCGTAAAAATGTGTTCAAACGTGCAGCGATATGCATGCAAGAACGGCATGTCTCGGGGCACAAGGTACAAGATTACGCCTGGCATCGTATTCTTTTTGCGGCCTTCCTTCTTCTTTACCGCCTTTTGAGAACAGAGCATGAGGAAACATGACTCTCCGGGACAGCCTTGCTGATATGCTGAAATATTGGTGACAACCGATCGAACATACGGACGGAGTTTTAGTGGAGTTTTAGTCCTTCAAAGTTTTGGCACCTTTGCCTTTCTTGCCTCCGTAGGCTTGCCGATCTCCTCGTTTACGATTCCTTTTTGGCTGTGAGTGAGAGATTTGATGCTGCCTTGTAAGGGAAACTGGGGCCGGCATCTGACCGATCGGCACGGCCAACTTTTGCACGGCATCCTATTGGAGTTGTCCTTACCTGAAACCTTCAGCATCTTGTTATTGACGTCCTGGATAAGCTGACGGCATTTGACTGCACTTGTTTTCACATTGCCCCGGACTGACTCTCCAGCCAAGCCGGTCTTGTCGATGTAAGTTGATCGACACTGCTGGGCCTTCTCTCTCACCAATGTCGCCTCGTCACCTCTCTTTGCAAGCCACCGCCTCTTTTCCACAAGCACCACGTCGCAGAACACACGGAAATACGGGAACTCCCAATTGTGCATCTTTAAGAACATCTTCGGCATCCCATGGTCAGAATATCTCGTATTGCTCAAGACAAAAAAAGAGCCGAGCCTGCAGGGCGACGTACGCTCACAGGCTGTCCCAGGACGCTGGTTGGCCTGTCTGCCGTCGATCTGCAAGAGAGAGCTCAGATGACCCATGCCGGCTCTTCTTTCTCTTCTACGGAGTACTGGGTAGAGTGACAAGTACTCCGTAGTCATGTCGTAGTCTCCCGGTCAGACCATGCGGGATGGAAATAGAAGCAAAAGTGTTGAGACAATCAATATATCGATTTCACTTTCTTGTACTCAGTAATAAGGCAAAAACGTGCTGCCGGGTAGCTGAGGCTCTTGGGACGAGAGACAGGACCGCGGATAATGGGGACACGGCACGGGTTGGATTACTGCAGGCCGTCTTTTCCCGTTTGTTGAACTACTCAAAACTGTACGGAACAGATTAAATTGAGTCCAGAAGAAAGCATAGAAGGGCACAGTGCATGCATGTACGACAACGGACCGGCCGAGAGTACGTAAAGTGCATACGAACGTACGGAGTACAAGAACAAAAGAAGGCGATTTCGAGGAAAGACAAGCAATCAAGATCCCGAGAACAACAAGAAAGGTGGCTGAGGTGAGAGGTAACGCGCAGTTCGGAACCAAACAAACAGACTCGACAGGCCGTTCCGCCAGGCTACACAAGCAAAACGGTCAACGAATACAAACAAGTTTACAGAGCAAAGAGTGAAGACATAAAAATGGGCTGTGGCCGGCACAGCGCGGACAGCCGCCCAATGACATGGCAGGGCTGAGCCGTTCTGACTTTGATCAACATCAGGATACGAAGACGTCACATACTGCCATTTTACTTTTTACGAGAATCAATGTCATACAGACGACAAGGTTCCAGCCGGGTAAGAAACGTAAGACGTAAGAAGCGGAGAGCGAGGATGAAGCGAGAGAACCAGGAAGCGGGGTGTACAATCTTAATCTGTTTGACAAAGGCAAACAACATCATAAGGGTCCTTGATAGATTGAGGACGACAACTTGTATATAAGTCGACATCATGCTCCATCCTGTCGACAATCAAAACATTCTCCAGACTCACCAACCACTTCAACATCAACCAACATCAACCAACACTACAATCGCAACACTTCCTTCTACGACCTCAAGTCTTCATCACCACCACAACCATCATCGACATGTACTTCTCTACTTCTGCCTTCGCCACTGCTCTGGCCATTGCCCAGACTGCCTTTGCTGGCCCCGTCCCTGCTGCTGCTCCTGCTGCCGGTGCCGCCAAGGTCGTCGCCGCCCGCCAGGACCCCCATGAGCTCGACTTCCGCACGTTTGGTGTCTCTGGCTGCCACGACGAGAATCAGGGCGTCTACACTCTGGAGCTGTCCTCGAGCGGCGAGTGCCTCCAGTTTGTCGACCCCATCGGCTCCCTGACCGTCACCGACAACCTGTGCACTCGTGAGTTCCCCAAACCCTAGCAATGAAAATCATATCTTACTAACTGCCGCAGTGACCGTCTTCGCCGACGATGCTTGCTCCGTGTCGCCCGTGGTTGTTCCCACCAACGTCTGCCAGAACGGTGCCTGGCTGTCGTACAAGATGACTTGCTAAATGCACGTCATGACACCACCACTCTGTTCACTGACCATCTCCTATATCTCCTATCACGATCATGGCATTCCTTTATCCTTTATCGCATCACTAGAGCACCTATTTCAGTTTTTGCATTTACACTGGCGGGCGGCCGGCCAGCATCATTGGGCATAACAAATCGGAGTTTTGTCCCTGCACATAAAGCAAGACGGAAAGAGAGAAAGGCTGGATTCACATTCATTTTCTGGAGGGCGGGTTTCTGCAAAGCTAATATTCTTCTTTTCCTATTTGTTTGGTTCTTTCATACAGTCATTTCCCCTGTTCATCATTTGCATTTTCTTGCCCCAGGCTCACACAGCACCCAACACGTAATAGCCATTCCTTTTCTCTCACCCCCGCTTTTGGGTATAATTCATACACAACAGTATCAGCATGCTTCCTTGCAGCAACCAATGCTTCCATGTGACAACTTTGTCCCTCTCTCATGCGACCCGTCTCCTCTTTGTATGCCTCGTTGGTGAGAAAATGGACGACACCTTCGAGCGCTTCCGAGGGCAGATGTTGAGGCGATTCTATTCCTTCTTTGCCACACCAGCCAGCGGCTTATCATCTTCAGCTTGTCCTGTAGCAGTCTCGGTCGGTACCTCGGCGATAGGCACAACGGCAGGGGTAGGGGTAGCAGTATCGTCGTCCGTCTTGGTAGGAGCCGTGTTCTCATCGGCTGCATCGGCGGCATCGGCAGGCGCAACGTTGGTCGCCTCTTCAGTCGTGGCGTCACCTTCGTCGGTCTTTGGCGGTACTGGTGGGAAGGCGATACTAGGATAGAATGCTGTCAGCAATCATACATAAAAAGGAGACGGATCCTTGGAGGGCACTTACGGCAGAGCCTTCCTGTAGGCATCTACGTCCTTCATCTCAAACGTCACAAACACAACACGGTCAATCTTGCTGCCCGCCTCGCCATCCAAAAACTTGCGCACTGCCTGCACTGCCTGCGCCGACGCCGCCACGCTAGGAAACCCGTAGATACCAGTACTGATCGCACAGAAAGCAATCGTGCGAATCGGCTCTGGTGTGTTCTGGACGGCCACCTCCAGACTTCGCTCGTAGCAGCGCCCCAGCAGATAGTTTGACTCCTGCGGGTCCAGGTCGTCGTACACAGGGCCGACCGTGTGGATCACAAACTTGGCCGGCAGCCGAAACCCGGGAGTGATCTTGGCGTCGCCCGTCGCGCAACCGTTGAGTGGGTAGCACGCCTCGAGCAGCTCGTGGCCCGCGGCACGGTGTATAGCGCCGTCGACACCGCCACCGCCCAAGAGCGAGCGATTGGCGGCATTGACAATCGCGTCGACTTTCAGTTTGGTGAGGTCGCCGCGGAGAAAGACAATCTTGCTGTTGATGGCGGCCGAGGGCTTGATTGCGCCGCTGAGGCTCTTGAGGGTCGGGTTGGCAACGGACTCGGGCACGGTAAGCTCGCCGGATGCATAGAGGTCGGTCAGAGTCGGCAGCGTCAGGACGTTGATTCCATCTCGTGAAAACATGGTGGAAGTTGATCGATGTTGGTAGGATGAAGAGGAAGAGGAGGAGAATGGGGCAGCGCGCAAGCAACGGGTCGTGGTATATGCTTTGTTAGGAAGGATGCAGAGTAAAGATCGTCGCGTGGCTGTAGTAAGATAGGACCGGGACTGGCGAAACGAAAAAGATGTGACAATTGAAAGAGGAGAAGAAATCGTCAACATGGTCTGGCAACTTTTTTAATTTTATTTCTGCATTTGTTTGCGTTCTGGGAGCGAGCTGGGTCGCGCCTTCCCCAAAGTGAGGCTGGACGTCATAAAGACTCCCCGCACTTGCCGATTTGCGGACTCGCGCTACTGCAGCCATTGCAGCTTCAAGGTCGCGCCTTCCTTGAGACTCGAACCTTGCCGCCGCCAAGTTCGTTTGCCGTTTGCACCTTCTTGTTTTGATAAATGTTGTATGGGTTCAGGGGAAAACGAGAAAAGGGGCAGACTACTCCGTATTTGCTGTGAACTTTACAAGATGCAACGCCAAAATAATCATCAACAAAGACGAGGCCGATTGAAGCTCCAACCTTGGCTCAACGCACCCCCCTTCAATATGGACAAGCTTGACCTCCAGCTAAGACGTATCGGCAGCAATTACCACGTACGCCGTGATTGTCGACCAACAACAAACACGCCGAGCTGAGCGACACCACAGAATCCAGCCTCACACCTCCTCACAAAAAAGGCTTTGGACACAGAATTTCGTCCTCAAAGTCTGGACCTCGTCTTGTTGGCTGTGGCGGGTGTCAGTGGCAGGGTGTGTCGTGTGCGTAGCCATGACTCGGGGCACGGACGATCCGGGGCTGCACCCGAAACCAATTCTCGACTCTCGACCCTTTTAGCAGCGTAAATGCTCCCTCTTTTCATGTTTTTCTTTTTCTGTTTATCGTTAACTTTCTTGACATTTCTGACACTTTGCAGGCCCCTTGCCCCGCTGACTACGATTCTGAGTACGCAGCGTGCAAACAGCAACTGCCGCACCATTGGGGTGTCGCTTCAAAATCATTACTCGACTTTGAGCTTGGTGAGCGACAGCTTCGATGGTGATCACACTAGGCCGTCGGCGCCATGCCAACTACCAAAACCTGACACGCACAAGCACGACCAGAGTGTGCTCTTTGCGAGCTGGAACACGGGCAACCCATGACGCGGTCAACAGACTGAAGAGTGCCACCCGCGTCCTCATTACCCACCCACTGGGTCTATACCTGGGGCCAGTTGAACAATGCCAACACCAACCAAACGACGGTCCAGACCATTTCGGCGATGGCATGCAACGAGTCCATGCAGCAGCAGGATGTGCAAGTGACCTTTGGCGGTGCCACGCTCGATATCAACCCAGACCTGCCGCTCAATCGCGTGGAGAATACTGTCCGGCCGTCTGATGCGGCTCTCAGCACAGCACTCAACACTCGATTACAATTTGTTGAGCAACACGATCACCTCCGGCACCGGTGGCTGGGGCGGCGGCGAAATTGTCGGGCTGGGCCTGCAGGCGCGTGTTGGGTATGCGCAAGAAGTCAGTATCCAGTGATACCAGCAAGGACGTTGTTTTATAGCGCTGCCATCTATTTTTGAGATAATTTTGGTATCATCCATTTGTTTTTGCTCCTTTTGAAGTTACACCACTTTTTTGGGTCTATTTTTGGCGATAATCGACAATGTTTGGCATCAAGAACTCCTTTTCTAATGTTTACAGATCAATGTGGTGGCTTGATGGCGACCTTCATATCCAAGTTTAGGCCAAGTTGTTCTTTATAATCCGATATGGTGTAATGGTCAACATCCGACGCTCTCACCGTCGAGCTCGGGGTTCGATTCCCCGTATCGGAGCTCATATCATATTTTTGTCGTTTTCGACTAACTTTTTTTTTTCTTTTTTTCTTCTCTTATCTTTTTACTAGGGGCCATCACGTGCAATCACTCTTCCGCCGTGCGCGGTGTTCGGCATTATGGAGGGGCATTGCATCATGTCGCAGCGGCTGTCGCAAATGACAAAGGGCGCTAAAGTGCAAGGGCTCCAGGGCTCACTTTTAGTTGAGAGCACGGCTGCGTTGCTTTTGCTGTTGAACAACCTGACGGCCGAGCAAAGGTAAGCTCTCACACTTGCTGACGGCTTCATTGTGTCTCATTCTGACTTCCAATCCCTCCCTTCTTTTCTCTCTCGTTTCTGTCCTTCTCCTCTGCTTCTCGTCTGCTTTTCACCGGACTGTTCGGCACCTTCCTTTTAGGTCTTCCCCAGGCCTTCTCCGTCCTCTCACAGCTCCTTCCTCCCACAAGGCATAAGCCGAGCTCCAATCCTCGTCTCGGAATCTCCCGTCCTCGGCTTCCTTTCGGTTTCCTTTCGACTCCCCTTCTCCATCCACACCCTCGGCCAACTCGGGACCACCACGACATGCTTCGTCTCTCATCCTAGCATCTTGCAAACTGCTCTCTCACAATGGTTGCCCGCAGCCTGTCCCGGGCGTCCACGCTCACGGCGGCGCGGCATGTCCAGCCAGGATGCCATCACACCTATCGACGTCAACCGTGGCTGTCTTCTGCTTCCACCTCTTCTTCGACAGCCTCTCCCCTGGTGCTCTGCCGACGCATCCCTTCGACGCTGACACCGTCCCTCCTCCGGCAGCCGTCGACCTGCTTCTTCTCGGCCGCGACAGCCCTGCGGAAAGATGCGACACCAACGACGCCTCCACCATCGAACGGGTCAACACCGAAAGCTGACGCAACGGCCACGCCCACACCCGAAGAGATGAAAAAGGCGGCTGCATCGCCAGTAGCGGAAACGGCCGCCACCGCCGCCACCGCCACCGCCGCTGCCACCGCCACCGCCGCTGCCACCGCCACCTCGACTCTGGGCGCCAATGCCAAACTGACGGCCAAGTCGGCCGACCCGCTGGCCGAAGCCGACAAGTCCGCATCGGAACAGCGCAAGGCCGACTGGGCGATTATGAAGGAGATGTCGCGGTACCTGTGGCCGTCGGGCAAGGGCAGCCTGGACACCAAGATGCGTGTCACCCTGGCTGTCGCACTCCTGATTGGTGCCAAGGTGCTGAATGTCCAGGTGCCCTTTTACTTCAAGAGCATTGTCGACACGATGAACATGGACATGTCTGCCCTCACGGCAACGGGCGCGACGGCGGCGACGGTGGCCGGCAGTATGATTCTGGCGTACGGCGCGACGCGGATTGGCGCGACCTTGTTCCAAGAGATTCGCAACGCGGTGTTTGCATCGGTGGCGCAAAAGGCGATCCGGCGCGTGGCGGGCAACGTCTTTAACCATCTGCTGCACCTCGACCTCTCCTTCCACTTGTCCAAACAGACGGGCGGTCTGACGCGGGCGATTGACCGCGGCACCAAGGGCATTTCGTTCTTGCTGACGAGCATGGTCTTCCACATCCTGCCGACTGCGCTCGAGATTACCATGGTCTGCGGTATTTTGACATACCAGTACGGCTACCAGTTTGCCGCCATTACCGTGGCCACGATGGCGGCGTACACGGCGTTCACGATCATGACGACTGCGTGGCGCACCAAGTTCCGGCGGCAGGCGAACGCGGCCGACAACAAGGCGTCCACCGTCGCCGTCGACTCGCTCATCAACTACGAGGCCGTCAAGTACTTTAACAATGAAGCCTTTGAGGTGGCGCGGTACGACAAGGCGCTGCGACAGTACGAGAAGAGCTCGATCAAAGTGGCCACCTCACTGGCGTTTCTGAACAGCGGACAAAACTTGATCTTCTCATCCGCCCTCACGGCGATGATGTACCTGGGCGCGCGCGGCATTGCCGGCGGCGATCTGACCGTGGGCGACCTAGTCATGATCAACCAACTGGTGTTCCAGCTGTCGGTCCCGCTCAATTTCCTGGGCACCGTGTACCGCGAGCTGCGGCAGTCGCTGCTGGACATGGAGACGCTGTTCAACCTGCAGCGGGTCAATGTGACGGTGACGGACGCGCCCGGTGCCAAGGACCTCGTGCTGGCGCCGACCACCGCGCAGGCCGTCCTCCAAGCGGGGCAGCAGCCTTCTTCGGGAGCTCCTGCCCCTCCTGCCCGTCCTGCCCGCGCCTCTACGGCCGGCGGCGAGATCCGCTTTGAAAACGTCACTTTTGGCTACCACAAGGACCGCCCCATCCTGCGCGACTTGACACTCACAATCCCCGCAGGACAAAAGGTCGCCGTCGTCGGCCCCAGCGGCTGCGGCAAGTCGACTTTGCTGCGGCTGCTCTTCCGCTACTACGACGTCGACCAGGGCCGTATCCTCATTGACAACCAGGACATCCGCCAGGTCCGCTTGGACTCGCTGCGCCAGCAGATTGGCGTCGTGCCCCAGGACACACCGCTGTTCAACGACACGGTCGAGCACAATTTGCGCTATGGCAATCTGTCGGCCACCCCCGAACAAGTGGTGGCCGCGGCCCGGCGCGCCCAGATCCACGACATTATCACCGGCTGGAAGGACGGCTACCAGACCAAAGTCGGCGAGCGCGGACTCATGATTTCCGGCGGCGAGAAGCAGCGTCTGGCGGTCACCCGCCTGCTCCTCAAAGACCCGCCGCTGCTCTTCTTCGACGAGGCCACCTCGGCGCTCGACACCCACACCGAGCATGCCCTCATGCAAAACATCAACAGCATCCTCAAGGAAAAGGCCCGCACCTCTGTCTTTGTCGCCCACCGCCTGCGCACCATCTACGACGCCGACCTCATTATTGTCCTGAACGGCGGCCGCGTCGCCGAGACGGGCACACACCGCGAGCTGATTGACCGCAACGGCGTGTATGCGCAGCTGTGGAGTGCCCAGGAGACGCGCATCGATGTCGACGGCGAGATTGAAGAGGGCGCCGAAGAGGTTTCCGACGATGAAGCGAAGGCGACAAAAGTGAAGAAGCAGTAATCGCTGCAAGTGGGAAAGGAGTATATGTACATTCTAGTTTCATTCGAGACATGGTTTAAATAAAAGGATACGTTTGGTTTTTATTCATGTGTCATTTGAGATTACTATTACTTTTGCTTGCAAATGGCTCGCTTCGCTCGCCACTTACAGGCTCCCCTAGAACCCAGTCACCAGCGACAGCAGCTTGCCAAAGTCGGGCGTACCGTAGCCCGTCACAGGATCCCACCCCGTCGTCGCGTTCCAAAAGGCACCAGGAATCACACCCGAGCCGGCCGGCTCCGCACCACCGCTCTGCGTGTTGTTGCCGTTGCAGCCAATTGCCTGGCCCGCCGTAATGTCTGTGAGAACGTCGGGGCCAAATGCGTAGATCAACGGGTTCAGCCAGCCCAGTGTCGGCAGCCCCTGGCGCAGGCGGGCATCATTCAACAGACCGACCAGAGCCGCCCACACCGGCGCCGCCGCACTGGTGCCGCCCGAGGGACCGGGCTTGCCGGCATAGACAATCTGGTAGTCGGGGCTCACACTATGAGCCGACACGTCGGGGAAGCCGCGGCCGTTCCAGTCGGTGTACTGGGAGTAGTACTCGTAGGTGCTGTCCGAGACGTGTTCTGCCAGATAGACACCGACGGCCAGGTCCTGGTACGCCGGACGGGGGAAGTAGTTGCTGAAGCCACCGGACGAGCCGTCCCAGGCAATCTCGGGCGTGACGTCGACCGTGCCGCCAACGGCCGTCAGGTACGGGCACGTGGCCGGGAAGATGGCATTGAACTCGGGGGTCTTGTTGTCCGGCGCCAGGCAGCCCGCACCGACACCCAGGTCGCCCGACGATTCAAGGACGGTAATGCCGCGCAGACCCAGCAGACCAATCAGGTTGCAAGTGTGGACAGCATAGTTGTAGGGCACCGAGTCCTCTTCGTCGCCGTACGAGTTGGAGATGACCTGAGGGAGCTCGGCATTGGTCTTGGTGTGCAGGTAGCGGTAGTAGGTCAGGTACGGCTCGTTCTGGTTGTCGGCGGCCGTGGGCTGGTCGATGTTGGGCACAAACGGCGGGGCGCCGCCTGTAATGTACTCGATGACGGGCAGCGGGTGGGCGACGCCGACAATGTTCTGGGCGTCGAGGTCGGCCTCGCCGATCTGGGCAGTGGCCGGGTTCTGGTCGTTGGTGGCGTTGTTGATGAGCTCGACAGTAAAGTTCTGGGAGGGCAGGCCGTTGAGGGTCAGGTAGTCGGCCAGGTCCTGGTACAAAGCCGACTGGTTCAAAAAGCTGCCGAAACCGATACGGCTGCCGCTCTCGGCATCGGCCGCGTAGTCGCCGACCTGGTACAGTTGCTTGAGGCAGGCAGGGGTAATGGACGTCTGGCAGGCAGCGTCGATGGTGGTGGTCGTGGCTTTGGAGGGGGTCTTGGCTGCGGTCGGTGCCCGCTCAGCAAACTTGAGGTCGCCCAGACGGGGCGCAAACGACCGCGCAGCACCAAAGTAGTTGCCCGGGTCGACGAGGGCAATATGCTCGGCAATCTCGTCAGGAACCGAGTACGACAGCGTGCGCAGCTTGTTGGACGTCACCGCCGCCGTCGAGGGCGGTGCATAAAGCTGGTAGTCGGCGCCAAACAGCGTGTTGGCACCGGCAACATCCGTGGCCAGATCGACATAGGCACCGCGGACGGCATAGCCTTTGACGACACCGCTCGACTCGAGCCAGCTGGTGACGGCCGACACAGCATCTGCCGAGGGCGCAAACGTCGACGTGATGTCGTCAACGTCGCTAAACTTGCCGTAGTCGGCGTGGCCCGGGGTAGACACAGCCAGTAGACGCGACTCGAGCTGGTCAATGTTCTGCATGTTGAGGGCAATCGTGAAGACGTGTGTGTCTGACGAGCCAGTGCCCGAGTTGGTGTTCTCCGTCTTGAACGTCTTGGCCGTGCTCGAGCCAACGGCGGTCCAGCCAGCAGGGACAGCCTTGATACTGCTGACGACGGCGGCATCGGTGCCGGGCAGGAGCATCACCGTCGTGGCAATGGCCGCCAGAGTGGCCATGCCTGACCGGAGGGTGCTGTAAGCCATGGCGAGTGAAGAGAGAGATGGGTGAGGAAGAGTAAGGGGTTGAAGAAGGGGAGGAGGAAGAGAAGAAAAGAAGATCCTTCACTCGGCACAGTCCAAATGAAAGGAAACAAGGAGAGGGGTGGGGAGAAGAGAGAAGAAAAGAAAAGAAAAGGAAGGTGGTGGGAGAAGGGAGGGGAGTGAGACAAGGAAAGACAAACCGTTGGGTGGAAACGGCCTCGTGTTTATATATTTTCTTGTACTCTGTACTCGATGGGTATATCTCTGTGATACGGGATGGGGGCACAGGAGCTCACAGGGCACAGGAACAAACACGGGAGGGACAATACACAGACACGCCCGAACGAAAGGAACACCTGCCAAGGCGGCCGGGGTAAGCACGCGGTTAGCTGTCCGGGGGGGACAACAGAGAAACGAAAGAGAAGAGATGGTCAGGGACGGACAAACACGAGCAGTCTCGAACAGGGTGTGCTCGAACAGGGTGTGTCAATCTGGTGAGGTGTCTAATTTGGCTTGCCCTCGTCGCCATCCAAAGCGACGATGACGGCGTGGTCGAGCTACCAGAAAACGAGGCAGGTGGATACAGACCCGAGATGGGAACGACGATCACAAGTCTGTGTGAAGCACGTCGTATTACATCGTACTCTGTAAGGAGTAGGGCAGTGACGAGACTCAGGCTGAGCGACTTTCGTCTCTCTTCTCCTCTCGGCTGCCTTCCTTTTTCATATCAAGCCGTCCCCGTCGCTTTGGACAGGCCATCCTCCACAACCCCTTGTACCTTGTGGACTGTCGTCATAGTAGAGTGCAATATTGCCTTCTTACCCGGGCCACGGGCCATAGGATAGAGGAGAGCAAAAAGAAAGGTCCTGCCAAGAACGGACAAGCTTTCTGACCGGGACTCGATGCCGGGGTCGTACGGACAGAAGAAAGCTGACAAGCAAAAGTGGGCAAGTGGGCGAGGAACGGCGGCGTATTGCAGATGGAAACATTGGTCAACACTGGTCGATAATGGTCGACAGTGGTCCAAGGTCATCTCCAGGGCATTGTGCTTTCCGTGAAAGTCTAGCACAAACAGTGCAAGGTCCCTGTCGTATCTCGGCAAGACAAAAGTGATCGGCAGAGACAGGGGAGGAAGAAAGGCAGGTCGTTTTTTAAAAGGTTTAAAGGCTGGAGATCAAAAGTCAAAAGTGGAGACGCCTCTTGACGGAGAGAGGAAGGTGAGATAAAGGATAAAGCAGGCAGACCAAACGATTGGAAGAAATCATGGCTCAAATTGAAAAAACACTTCAGGTTGAGCCGAGGAGATGGCATTGACTACCACTCTAGGCAGGGATTATGTTTAAATCACGGTCGGGTCGGCGGACTGTCGCTGGTCGGTGGCCAGAACGCGATTTCCATGACGTGATGAACCATGGGTAGGTTGTCAACGGGAGGGGAAACAAAATGTGATGAGGAAAAGGGATGAAACGAAACGAGAGCGAGGTGAGAGTGACAAAGAAGAGAGGGGAGAAGAGAGAGAAGAGAGAAGAGAGACAGACGACGAAATGGAAAAAGGGGCACGAGCCAAAAAATGGCAAGAGGCACAATGCACAGAGCACAGAGCACAGAGCACAGAGAGCAATAGGGAAGGAACATCCCGGATTAGGGAGTTGCCCAATCGGGTATGTAAGAGGACCACGACCAAGGCGGGCAAGACCAAGCCAATGCAAGGCAAGAGCGACGGGCAGTCAGGGCCCGGCTGGGCAGGAACAAACGGCAGAGAAATGGCCCTAACAAATAACATCTACGACGCAATTACAACGGGCCTGTACGACGTACTCCGTCTATGTCTATGTATCTTCTTGCAGGGCCGCCTCTTGTCGGCGGAAAACAACGACATTGTGGCACCGCGTTTTGCACGACCTGATCCAGCACTTCCGTACCTTCTCAGAACAGGACAGCGCGTGATACATGTTACGAGGGGAAAGATGGCCTGTTTGTTTCCTTTGGGCAGGTCGACAAGCCCGCTTACAATGTCGCCCCGAGTGAATAGAAAAAGGAGAATGAAAAGAAAAAGACTCAAAAGACTCCAAAAAATCTCAAAACAGGGTTACTGCAAGCCGGCTGGCCCGTTGACGGCGACTGCAGACGATTGCAACTTTGTCTTTTTGCTCTTCTCTCCCATGCCGCCATGCGCCGCCTCCTTCTTGTGATACCCCACAACAGGCAATGTCGATCGCAGCTTGCGCCAGGGGGTCGATTGTGCTTGTTTGGCGTGTTTGACTGTCTGTGGTGGTAATGGCGGTGGGGCCTGTGCTTTTTGGAAAACCGACGCTAGGATGAAGATGGAAAGAGGTTTTGAGGAAGGTTGAGGAAGATGGACCAAAAATGGGCCAAAGATGGACCAAAGATGGAGACAGAACACGGAGGTGAGATCGCGAACACACACACCCAAGCCACGCCAAGGCCAAGAAGGCAGCTGCCGAAGGAGGAAACGGGGCACAATTCGAGAGGGGTCGGCGGACGTTTGAAGAAGAGATGAACATGAACGTCATGTTATCCGAGCTGAAGTGGAATCGAAACAAACCTTGCAAGGCGTGTGTTTGGCTTGCTTGAAGCAAAAGATGGAGACCAGCAGAGTCGACAAACGGAGCAGCCGGGCCAGATTTGACTGGTTTGGATTCTGGTTTGATTAGTATCTTGATATAGTATCTTGATAAAGCCACTCTTTTCGTGAGGGAATACGAGTATTCAAAGAGGCACCAGACATTGACACACCCAAATGGTCAATCATCAACACGGGCGGATGTCTGACGCCCAGCCCACCTACCTGACCTCTCCTGCTCCTGTTCCTTCTTTCTTATGCTCGATGCCCTGCCTTCTGTTCCTATTTTGACTGCCGTCTGGTCAAAAAAGACGCAATGCGCTCCTGCAGATAAACTTGACTCTCCAGCACTCTCCTCAATCCCACGTCGCAATCACAGATGGCACCGCGGCAGAGAGAAAGAGGAAAGAGGAAAGAGAAAAGAGAAAAGAGGAAAGAGGAAAGAGCGCAGAAGTAGAAGAGAGCCCGTCGAGTTTCGTACAAGCTACACTATGCAATGGAGAGCAAGTTTCTCCGTCTTCTCGACTTTCGGCTCTCTCTCTTCAGCATTGGCTGAGCTCACTCTCCGTGAAACTATCTTTCGGCATTGAAACAAACGCCATCATTTTCTCTTCTCCTCGAATCTGCAGTTGCATCGTGTGTACCTCACCTCTCCGCACCTCTCCACGATCCAGATCGCCTCCTAGACTGCTTGGCAAACCTGCAATCGAGAGGCTCGTGCAGCCCACTTTATTCACCAACAGTAGCAGCAGCAGTCTACGAAGCCGCTTGAAGCCCCCAAATCTCTCGCAGAATCTTGCATATCGTGCAGCGCATATCGTGCAGTCTACCAACTGCCTCTACGCTTTACCTACAAATGTGCGGGCTGCGTACAAAAGAAGGACACGCCGCCCCCTGATGCGTGACATGGCCTGGTCTTAAAAACTGCCTCATCTTTCAGACAGGACTCTTTTTATCGCCAAGGATATCTTTTTTTTTTTTTTCAATTTCATTTTGCCAGGGATTTCCTACCCGGACTGTCTTGTCCATATTTCCTTTGTCCCCTTTATCTATAAAAAGAAGAAGAAAAGAAGAAAAGAAGAAAAAGAAGAAAGAGAAGAAAAAAAAATCACAAGTTTCATTTCGCTCCCTTCATTGAGAGAGTCTTTTGCTACTGCTCCGGGTGTTCCCTTCCTCCTCCTCCGAGTCGGCCCCTTCCGAGGATTTCCTGAAAATTCCCAAGCAAAGGAAAACAGCTCCACGCAAACGCCATGTGCGCAGAAAGAAAAGAAAAGGAAAGAAAAGAAAAACTCCTCGCCTCACAGATGATTCCTCCCCTCCCTTCGATACAGGAAAGATGCCGTACATCCCCATTCACGCTCCTCATCCGTCTCTCTTTCTCCTTCTGTGGGCTATGCTGATGATTGAATAAAAAGGAGACGAAAATGACAGAAACAACAGGACAAAACGACAAAATGACAAATGACAAAATGACAAAATGACCAAACTACATCTCGCCAACAGGTGCGCACCATGCCCGCTGACGATCAGGCTGGCCATGAGACTGGATGAGCCTGCATCGACCCAGAACGCCTACGCCCCCGGAAAGGCCGCCGCCGCACGGCACAGGTCCCGCAGCAGCTTGGGCACACGGCCCGCCTGCAGCTCCGTAATGGTCTCGTCAATGATGGACCGGTCCGGAATCTTTTGGCCGCGTGACTTGCGCAGCCAGTGCTCAAAAGGACCGCGGTTGTCGTCCAGGGCACCGCCCAGCTCGATGCACCGCTCTTCGGGCTCATGCTCCGTGTGCAGGTCAAAGTAGTGCGACATCAGCTTGCCCACATCTTTCAGGGGCCACTTGGAGGGATTGGCGGGCAGACGGTCGGGGCCGGCATACAGGTATTTTTCCGAGACACAGAGACGGCACTTCCAGAACCCCAAACGCTGGACGGTCATGCTGGTATCCTCGTCCTCGGTCTTACCGAGGTAGCTGTCGTTGCCAATGTCGTTGCCTATGCCGTTGCCGTTGCTTTGGTTGTGGTTGTGACTGTGAACGCTTCCATTGTAGTGCACCATCTCAATGTCGGAGTGGTTGCCGACGCCGTTGCTGCCGCTGTGGCCATTTGTCACGGCACCGTTGCCGGCACCATTCGCCGCGGGACTGCCGACGCTGTGCATACTAATCGTGTCCTGCAGGCTGACCTCGGACGCCGCGCGAGCCCGCTTGACGGGGCCACCGCTAACAGCACCAGGGGTGTTTTCGAAACCCGTTGCAGATAGGGGGCGCTTGTTGGGAACAGGGCGCCGGCCGTTGCCGCCGGCGCTGGCAATCGGTGTAGCAGAGCCGACGGCCAGCAAGTTGCCGGCCGTCGACACGCGAGGCGCATTGGGGACAGGACGAGTCAGCGGGCGGCCTCCCCTGAGCGCACGCTGGGCCTCGAGAACTTCCTTGCGGTGCTGGCAGTGTCGGACCTGGTGGCTAAGGTCGAGCACGCGTAGCTGCAGCGTGCGGAACTCTTGCGGCGTCAGATCGTCCTGGGCGAGCTGTGAGGTGCAAAAGTCGAGGTCGACCGTGTACGCGTCGACATCTTCCGAAAGCTGGCGGTAAGTGATGACGTCGAGGTCGACGTTGGCGGCAGTGTAGCCCAGGGGCCCGTGCTTTCCCACGCGGGAGCTGTTTGGCGGCCGGCCGCGGGTCGGTTGGGTCACGGCGGGTGTAGCTGAAGTTACAGCAGCTTCGACGGGGGCATCTTCGACTACGATGGAGGTTTCTTTGTCGTCGGCGATTCGGCTCTCGTCAGGGAGGACGGACTGGTCGGCAGAGGCAGTGTGTGCGGTGCCATTTGGCTGGTCGCTTGTGGTGTCCTGTGAATGACGTTGTGTTAGCTTTGAGCTCGGTGTCACACGACTGCCACGATGCCCCCCGACACGACATACCATGGGGACGACTTCCAGCTCGTCGGCGCGTTCGATAGACTCGGCAACGGGCTCGGCAGAAAGGGCATCGGAGATGGGAAGCACGTGGATCTCGTTTGACGCGGCGGCGGGTGTCGCAGGTGTATCGGGAGTCGCCACGGCGGCGGCGACAGCAGCAGAAGCAGGCGTTGCGTTTGTAGACCGAGGAGTGCCCTTGGCAGGCCGGCCGAGTCTGCCCTTTTTCGGTGCCGGTTTCTTACCCGACGGCGTAGCTTGTGGAGTGTCGGCGGCAGGAGTGGCAGCAGCAGCCTTGGCAGCAACAGTCTTAGTAGCAGCAGTAGCAGGCGTCGCGGTGGAAGCTTGTGGTGTTGCTGCAGTCGACTTTGCAGTCTTCTTGGTTGGCGCAGTGGAGGGCGCAGCGGCGGTCTTGGCTGCGGACTTGGGTGTAGATTGAGCCGGTGCAGCTCCGAGGCTGCTGCCGTTCTTACGGCCAGGCGGGCGTCCGCGGGGAGCCATTTTATATGCAAGGAGTTGAGGGAGGAGGCGGGAGAGCGAAGAAAGGGTGAGAAGGCGAAGAGAGAAACCGCGGGATGAGACGCAGGTGACGGGCGCGGTCACGGTCGCGGTCGCGATAGTCGATAGTCGATAGTTGCGATAGCTATGTGGCTGCAATAGAATTGGAACAGAGCAGCAAGGAGCTCCAATGGCGACGCAGGTGATGCCGATTGACGTGTGAAATGAAAGGATAGACACGGAATGCGTGTGGCGACGTGGAAAGCCGACAAGAAAGAAGATTTGCTGCGTAGATGAAACGCTAAAAGAAGAAAGACGAAAGACGGAAGACGGAAGACGGAAGAAGGGAGAAGAAAGAAAAAGATCGAAATGCGGCGCGGTGCAAATGTGAGAAAGGGTCCGATAAAGAGCCAAAAAAGCCGACGACTGTAGATGCTGGAAGCGAGTGAGAAAGAAGTCGGAAGTCGTCGAATTGTTATTTTCAGAGGCGGGATGCGTTTCGCGTCGTCGTGAAAGAGAAAAGTCGTGGACAGAAATAAGACCGGGCGACGACGGGCGTGGGTGGAAGGGAGAGAAAAGAAAGAAAAAGAAGGAAGGGAAGAAAAGTGGAGGAGAAAAGGATGAAAAGACGGAAAAGAGAAAAAAAGGACAGAAAAGAAGAAAAAGCAGAAAAAGGCTAAGGGCGAAAACGAAAGAAAAAAAGAAACGGGTGGGATCGCTCTTGGTTAAAGCGGGGGTGGATAAGAGGAAGGGGAGAAGAAAAGAAAACGAAAAGGCGAGGAAAGACAAAAGAAGAAGAAGATGGGAGGAGAAAGAGAAAGGCGTGAAAGCTTGAGGCGTGAAAAGAGTGAGGCGTGAGCGCACCCTGGAAAGGGAAAAGGGTAAAGGGGTAAAGAGGGAAAGCGAAAGGTGAGGCGAAAGGGGAAGGAAGGAGGGGACAAAAAAATAAGAAAATAAGAAAAGACGAAAAGACGAAGACGAAAAGACGGAAAGACGAAAAAAGAGGCAAGTGCAATGGTATGGGTGAAGAAGGTCTAAAATTAATGCTTTACATAGTACAAGTGACGCGACAGAAACACGCCCAGCAGAGCATGCGCATCTAAAACCAGAAAGAAAAAGAAAGAGAAAGAAAGAAAGAACAACGAACAAAAACGGAAAGAGAGGGAAGCTCGGCAGGTGGAGGGGCGGGTAGGGCGTCGTTCTTTCTTCTTTTGTCGGTATTGTCGGTTTGCCTGGGTTTTGGCTGTTTGGGAGGCGTGGTTTATTGTCTCTTTTTTTTTCGATTATTTTTTCCTTCCATGTCTCGCCTCTTTCCCTTTTTCTTCTGCTAAACTCCTCTTGTTTCTCAACTTTTCTTACTCCCGTACGTCTCCAAATTTGGCCCAGACTTTTTCTGCCCTTTACCTCTTTGACAACCCCTGCATAAAGAGTTTGACCAGACTTTTTCACTTTTTCGTGTCTTGAAAAGTTGAATTTATTTACGTTCGTACAACACGAGCAAACAAACGACCGACGACGATGCAATGCCTTCTTTGTCGACTGCGATTTTGCCGCATTGCTATTACGGAGTGTACATTGTTTGTCTGCTAAAGACACTGCATTTACAGCCTTTCACTCCTTCTTTCCCATACAAATCCATATTGCTGAGCGATAAGATACGCGACAAGCATAAGAGAATTGTGTTAAGGCAATCAAACAATACGACGTACTGAGTACTTTGACAAACAAATAAGGCACGTAGACTGAAGATAGAAGACGGGTCTTTGGTACGGCGTAGAGTCGGCGACATTAACGATGAAGAATGAATGACGGAGATGCTCAAAGGGAAGTGAGAAAATGATTCGGAAAGTGGAAGAGAGGAGAGGAAAGGGGAACTGGGAACCGAAAAAGAAGAAGAGAAGAAGAAGAAGAATGAGAAGGAAAGAGAAAAAAAGAAAAAGAAGAAAAAAAGTAAGAAAAAAATAAAAAAAAACCCACGCGCCCGTAAACAAAAAATGTGGATAACAAAATTTTGGGTGAGACTTATCTTATCCTTATTCTGCTCTCGTAACGTTAGGTGAGTGCGTGCAAGGTTCTTACTTTCAAGACCTGGTTCGTCCTCTAAGAATGCGCGAGGATGGCCAAGAGTGGTCAAGCTTGGGGGAAGCTCCAGCTGTTGATCCCAGCTGTGATCCGTTGTGATCCGCTGTGGTTGTCAGCCTGTCTGTCGAGCACTGTTGGCTTTGGGGCCTCGTCAAGGGGGGTGTCAGGCTGGTGGCGTTGATTGGTTGTTCGGCTGGCCAGTGGGGTTGTTCTTTTCCTCTTGCTTTCGATTTTTTTTTCCTTTTCCCTTTTCTTCTTCACTCTGGAAAGCAGGGCCTTCTTGTCCCTTAAAACTGCTCCCATGCCTTCTCCCTTGTTATCATTACCTTTTATGCCCTTGGCTCTACACAGTATTCGCAAATAGCAAGGACTGAACTGTCTAGGAGAGCTTCCAACAAGAATAAATCAAGTAATTAAAGGAAGGGGAAGGCTGAGTTGAAAGCTTGAAATGCCGACAGCTAATAGCGGACAAGCCAAAATTGGTGACATCACAGCTTCTGACCTCGGGTAACGCGTGTGGACTTTGTCAAAGCCAGCACGCTCCCCGTCCTCGAAGCTACGAACAATTAGCTGACAGAGCGATATAATCCGGGTTTTGATACATGTTTTTAAAGTCTTACAGCGCTTCTCTCTAAAAAATCATCATTGTGGCATTAGAGTAAATGGACATGGGAAAAGAGGGGGGGGGGTTCTTTTAAATAATCTGTTATGAAAATTGTACGAAAACATAACAAATATTTTGAAATAAAACGTAATAAAAATAAAGTATAAAATAAGCGCACGTAAAAAAAAAAAAAAAAAAAAAAAAAGAAAAACAAAAAAAACTCAAAGTAAAGGCAGAAGATAAAAGTGTCGAGTATATCATTACGAGGATAAGGATAAATGGTTATCCATTCTTATCGTGGGATACCCATCACATCTGTATCAAACCCGGGGCGACATCGAGCATATATAATATATAACACATAAAAGGAAGGGAGTTTAACAAAAAGTGAGTTTTAACAAAAAAGACCGATTTTATATTATTATAGTATAAGAGGTGTCGGGTCACCGGTGTTTTGAGAGATCACTGTTATCACTGTACACGTCCGTAAGTAGTCCTGCGGTAAGTGTGTACTCTATGATTTTAATAATGTTTAATTCTTCTATTTTAACTTCTATTTACTGTCTTACTAGAAGGGCTCTACTTATAGACGCCCGTTTACTATAATTCTGTTCGTCTTTTCTTCCTCTTTCTTCTAGTAACTTCCTTTTCCTTATCCGACTATTTATTCCTTCGTAATCGTAATATAAACGTAAATATTATAAAATATCGTAAAAAACGACCCTTTATTCGATATAAATAAATAGTAGTAATTCATCCTTAGCGTAATAATACTCTCGTTACCTAACGCGCGTGGGCGCGCGCCTTATATTATATTACTTAATTAAAATACTTACACTAATAACTCTTTTAAAGTAATAAAAGTAAAGTATTACGTCTCCTTTCGCTTTACTTAAATAGTCTCTTTAAGCTTAATGTAATTATCGTCGATAAGCTTTTATAAGGCTTTATATACCTTACCACTTAATTTCGTTATAACGTTTACCGGGTTATTAATATTAATAATCCACTTTACTTTTATAATTTTACGTCTTTCGTATACTTGTCGAATATATTAAATATTAATTATTAAGCGCTTTTCTTTAATAGTACTAAGCTTAATAAGAGAGTTAAAAAGGGATTTCGAATTAATATAAATAATTAAAGGGACCTTACGACTTAAGATTTAATTAATTATTACTTTTAACGCGGCGGAGATATTAAAGCTATTCGTTATAACGTAAAGTTTAGTTACTAAGACGTTACGGGTGACTCTTTTATATTTAATAAAAGACTAGTAAATAATATTCGCCTTACCCGTTATATCTCGTAAAATAACTACGTAACCGACTTAAGAGCTTAAATCGGTATTACTTACGAAGCCGGCGTTTATAAAGACGATAATCTAGATAGTTTTCTCGTTTAATAATACGAAGCGAAGTCCTCGCTTCTTATTATTAATTTACTATTAAATACGATTATTTAACGCCTTAAAGGCTTCTTAATCGGGATCGGTATATTATACCGTAGTAAATAAGTCGTATATTACTTTAAGTTAATATATAAAAGCGATATAAACTTTACGGACTCGTTATACTACGTACGAAACCGTATTTATTACTTATAAAAGTCCCTTCGTTTAACGCTTTTAAGAGAGTTAAATACTCCTATCCTTAAGTAATTCGATTAAGCTATTATTAAACGAAATAAGTACGCTTATTATTAACTTTTAACGTAATTTAACGAGGAATTTAACTTCTTAAAGTTATTTTTCTTCTTTAACGGCGAATATATTATTTACTAAAATTAACGTATTATCGGTTTATAAACTTATTACACTAAAAGCCTCTCCTTTTATTACTAAGAGGTATAAGTTATAAGTCGATACCTTTATCTCGAGGGTTTTCGTATAATAGTTATAATACGTATTAAACTAATAATTTCCCGCTTCTAAAACGTTATATAGTAACTTTACGACCTTTTAAATTTCTCCGGGTTAAATTCTAAGGGTATTACGAATTACCTTAAGTAGGTTAACGAAGAAGTCTTTATTTAAAATCGTACTCGATTAAACGTAAGCTTACGAGATATCTCGAACGAGGAAACTAATATTTTCGTTTAAAAGTCTTACCGCTATAATACTTAAAATTAAGCGTTAACTCGCGCGTTAAATAATAAGCGATTACGTAAGTATTATAACCTTACTAACGTTATTATACGCTTAAACGATTAATCGGGACTTTTTAAGTATTTACGCGGTACCCTCGTTTTTAATTATATCGACGAAACGAGAGTTAAAAATACGTATACCCTTTAATACTTCGGAGCGTTATATTACTTAAAAAACTCCTTTTTTTATTAATTTAACGATCTTTATAACGCGAAACGTTTTAAACGACGGCTCTAGTAACTAAATTTACTTATTATTAGACACGTAAATAATATATACGGCGGCGAGGGGGACTTTTCGCGGTCTTCCGCGGCTACGGCGCGGGGCCTCTAGTACCGGGGGAGTTAGTTAATCGACGGGGATATCTTCCTAGTCCGTTTAATCGGGAGTCCGTTCTCCGGTATATTTTCGAATAGATATACTTCGTATATCGATATTATTATTATTACCGGTGTTTATAATATAAGTCTCGTTTTATATTACTAATAGTTTATAAAGTTTAATCTAGTAGCTATTACTTTTACTTAAGGCTAGTCTTTAAATTAAAACTAGGTTACTAATAACGAGAGAGTAGATTTTCTTTATATTTAATTTATTACGCGTACGAATTACTTTAATAATTTACCGTTAAGCCTTTATACGTTACACTTCCTTTATAACTTTTCGGATTATAATACTACGCTAAGTAATAATAAGAGAGGGAGTAATAGTAATAAAGATTCGTAAGTAAGCTTTATAAATAAATAAAGTTAATATAAGCCTATTAAGTCCTATAATATTATTAATAACCTTAAAAGCTATTTATAAGGCTATATCTCGAGGGAGTCTAGGGATTTTAATAGTAATAATTATATAGGCTCGCTTAATAAGGCTATAATAACGTTTAATAAAACCGACGGAGTTATAAGCTTTTATAAGTATTACTTTAGTGGCGGATCTATTCAAGACTATATTATTATAAAACTCCTTAGCCGTAAAGTTAATACCCGCGTTATAAATAATAACGTCTAAAGGGCCAAGGTACGTATTAATTTAACATTAACGGAAGTAGTCCCATATATATTAAACGGTTATATTTTCTAGCTAACGGCTAACGGAGTAACTAATAGCCTCGTTAATAACGTATAGAAAGGGGTCACCGTTAATATACGCTACGTCAACGATAATAAAGCTATTAAAAACAACGTTATCACTATCCTTTAAGTTAAATTTAAAGCGTTAAAGGCTTATTTAATAAATTTAATAATAATAATAAAATTCCTTAATCTTCTTTAACTCTTCTAGTTAACTTATATCGTTATATTTAGCTTTTAATAACAGTCTTTAAAGTTAATTAATAAAGGGATAACTAAACCGTTTATAAAGACGTCGGAGCTCCTATTTAAAAAAGAAATAATCGAAATTAAAGGTTACGGCGCTTATAACACTAATAAAAGCGTATCCGAAGCGGCGAGTAACTAAGACTTACTTTTTAACGGTAATTAATATATCCTTAGTGTTATTAAAATACGCGTTAAAGCGATTTATATCCTTTAAGTAAAGTAAAAAAGGGGTATTTATTAATATTATATAAAATATCGCCGTACCGATTAAAGTTTTTATAGTAATAAATCTTATAAATTTACTATTTCCGATACCGAATTTTATAAAAACGGTACCGTTACTTATTATATTTATTTTAACGTTTAAGTATACTTCTTATAATACGTAAAATTATCCGTATCTAGTAATAAAGTATATAGTTATACTTATATTAATAATAATATTATAAAAGTAATTAAAAGTATAACGAGGTTATATAAATACTATTAGAGGAGAAGCTTCGTAAGAGTCTTAATCGTCGTTAAAGTTTTAGTAAGAGTCCTAGGCGTTAGTTATAACGTATAGAATTCGAGAGTTCGTTAAGTTAAAAACGACGTCGATCGCTTTTTAATTAAAAAGAGTATTAAATACCTTTATAACGAAACTCTTAAATTACTCGTTATCCTCGTTAAAATCTCCTTCGTGTATAATTTCGTCCTCTTCTTCGAAGTTATCCCGAGGTCCTTCGTAATTTATAATAAAGCTCTTATAAGTTATACCCTTATCTTAATTATATACGTTTTACTTAGCTTTATATTCTTCTTATTCTTCTTTCGTATACTTATAAGATCGATAGTCCGTTTTCTTATAAATATAACACTTCGCGCTCTTATTTTAACGGTTAAGGCGGTTACTAATAGTTATCTAGTTATTAAAGTAACGGCTACGGCCTCGGCCACGTCCTATACGTCGCGTATATTAGGAGGAGTAAGGGGTAATACCGTAATAAGTACGGTCCGTTACAAACGATTCGTTAACTAGGTAAGTGCTTATAATACTTTTAATTCGTTTTTTAACGGCTATCTTCGTTAATAAAGTAATTATTATTTATATTACTATTATATTAGCGGCGGTATACGAAGTTACGTCCTCGTTAATATTAAGGTATAATTTATAGGTAGTTATTAACCGGTTCCGAAGGTTACTTTTATTACGAAAATATTCGGGTAAAGAGTATTATATAACTTATAGTTTTTTAAAAAGTAATTAAATAACTATTAAGATAAGTTAATTTTAAGCGTTTTTATTAGTAACTATAAAGGAAGACAAGGTTATATTTATCTAAGTAAATTCATAAAAGCGTTAACGTATTTCGTCCTTAAAACGAGTTATTATTCTTATAACTATTATATACTAATTGTCACGGCAACTACGCACTAAATCGATGCAGTAGTCTTTAGCGGTTCTAGTAATTATAATCGGAAGTGCTTTAACGAGGTAATACTCTAAAAGGCTAACGCGGAAGTAAGTATTAAAGAAACGCTAAAGCTTATACTTATAACCTCGGTTATTACGACTACCTTCGTACTTATCTTCGTTATTAACGGCCTTATAAATAATAACGAGAGTACGCTAAGCTTCCTTATCTTTATTTAATCGGGATACTATTAAGTAATATTAAATATTAGTTATATTAAAAAGGGAGTTATTATTATTAAAGAAAACGTTACCTTAATAAGTTAAATAAGGTTAGTAAGGATCGTTTAAAATAACGAAAAATACCTCTTACCTTAAAGAGATAAATTTAAATCCCTAACTACGTAAATTACTCTCCTTAAATTATCTTAGGTAATCTCTTAAGTTATTTAATTTAACGAACTTACCCTTATTATACCGGGGTCCTTTATCTAAGTCCTCGTCGTTTAAGGCTCGAGCGTTTTAAGGAGGGCCGTTTACTCGTTTAGGAAGGTAAATAAGGTTTTAATTAAAAGGAAATTAATCGGCGTAATCGTTAATTAAGTTAAATTATACTAAGTCTTCGAGATTATAAAAGTAATCCTTATCGATATAGTTAAGGGTAAGCTTTTAAATATAATACTCGCGTATCTTAATTTTACCTTTCTTTACTAAGGTTATTAACTATTATTTAATTTAAATATATTACGTTAATTCGTTTAGGGTTTATACTAGTACCGAACTAATCGTTACCTTAACTACGGGATTTTTAATATAAACGCCGGTTTAAATAAGGGTTTTACGGAGTAATTTACTAGTAATATTAAAGCCGTTAAAGTCGGCGATAGTCTAACCCTTATAAGTATCTCGAAACTCTCCCCAAACATCGTCGTTAGTAAGGCGAGCGTGGTCGATAACGGTATATAACTTTTTAATTATTATAGCCTTGTCTTATTAATTAGACGTAGAGAGAGGGGCGGGAGGGGAGGAGGAGTAAGGGGGTCCTTAATTAGACCCCTTTACTTTATATACGCTACTCGCTATAAAGAGAGATATTATTTTAATCGTGTAAGGAGTAAGGAGTACGTATTATTATTGACGTTTTTTAAACTTATCCTTACTATTAATACCGTTTAATTAATTAATATCGGGTTATCGGTGTTTTAAGAGATATTATAAAGATATTTCCTAAGGGAGAGAATCTCTACTAAGTAATCAAGCTAGTAAAGGGGCTTATTCTTAGTAAAAACGATAAGAAGGTATAACGGCTAAATAATAATTAACACGTCTAATAGGGTTCGGTGATTATATATAATAAGGGCATAGGAATATAAGTTAAGTAAATACAATTTATATTTCAAATAATCGGTAACGACTAAGTCTTCTATTTATCTAGTGAGGAGGAAACCTTAGTCTTATATATCTAGTTATAATTATTCTTTAATTATTCTTTAAATTATTCTCCGTATAATCTTAGGGTTAATTTATTCGTAATTTATTTATATAATTATTTTTCGTATAATTTTTATCCTTATTATATAATTAATTAATCTTCCGTATTCTTAATTAATCCTTTATCCTATATCCTAAGAGGCGACTACCTTTTAACTACACTAACACCGCCGCCTTTACGTCGGTCGCGTAATATATCTTCCGTACCCGTTAAGGGGTCGGTTATATTATCCTAGCTTATTAATAAGGCTCCGTAAAGGTTATATTCGTAATATAACCTCCCTTCTCCTTAAGTTTCGTCCCGAAACCTTATAAGTAACGTACTTCCCTCCTTACTTCCTTCTTTCGCTAATAAGGGTATTCTTCCTTCTTTTCCTATTATATCTAGTCGCGTCGTTAAGTCTCGTTTTTCCGATAGTTCCGCCCGTCGTCGTAAGCTTATCGTTTCTCTTAAGTCTTCCGGGTTTAACGCTATACTTTATTCTCGTTATACGCGTCTCGGTAAAGATTATATTTAATCCGATAAGTCCACTCGCCGCGTTCGCCGTTATTAGGCCTATGTTCGCGTTAACGCGAAATACGATAGTCGTGGTATCGTTATAAGTCTTAATAAGTTTTTTTTCGTTATACTCTTTATTTTCTCTTATTAACCTTTTAATTGAGCGTTAAATTTCGGAATCTTAATAAATTTTTAAAGTTAAGGAAAAAGTTAAATTCGCCCTCGAAGAAGCCTTTACTCGTTTTCGCCGTATTAATAAGTAATAATGGGCTTACGAAGAGTAACGTTAAAAGTTTTTTAACGAAGCTTACGCCGTTATTAATATTAAGGATAAGGCTCGTTAAGCCGAGGAAGAGCGCGAAGCTCTTTAAATTACTTAGGAGGCGTAAACGGTTACCGATATTACCGCCGTATCTTTTAATTAAAGTACGATTATAACCGACTTAAGGCCCGGTCCCTTTATCGTTAATACGCTTTTAATAATTAAGGGGAATTCTTAAAGTATTTTATTAGTTTTTATATATTTTCTTTAACGTTATAACTTTATTATTTTATTAAATACTTTAATTCTTTATTTTTTATTTTACGGTGTTATTCGATTTTTTTAACTTCGTATTTTAATTCTCCGAGGATTTATTCGTTTAAAAGTTCCGCCGATTTAAGTACTTTTTCGAGTAATAATATATTAAACCGTAAGTAAACTCGTAATCCTTCGGGTAAACTAAGTTCGTATACCGAGTTTAAAATTTTTCTCGTAATTTTAAAGGGCTTAAGTTTCTTAAAGTCGAGTTTATCGCTTAATCTTTTTATTCGGAGGTTTTTACGGTTAAGGTAAACTTTATCTCTCTCTTTTAGGATTAATCCCTTAATCCTTTTTTTATTAACTTATATCCGAACTTACTCTTAGTTTTTTAATAAGTTCTTTCTTACTTTAATTAATACGTTACTTAAGCGATATATTACCTCGTTAACTCTTAAATTAGGACTATCGTCGTTATAGTAATCTAGCCGTAGTTTAAATTTATAGTTTACTTCGAATGGTAAGTGTCCCGTAACGTTATATATTACGTTATTATATACGATTTAAGCGATTAATAGTTATTCGACTTAGTCGTTTTATTATTAATTAACGTACGCTTTAAGGTACTATTCGAGCGTTTAATTCGTTCTCTCCGTTTATTTATTTATTTAGGGGTAAAAAGTAATACTTAACTTCCTTTTTACTTATAATCGTCGCGTAACTTCCCCTTAAAACTTACTTATAAACGTTATTCCTTTATCGTTAACAATATCGTCTAGTAACTTATAGTTATTAATTACGTTCCGTAAAAACGTATATACGAGGTCCTTTACCGTATATAACTCGTAATATAATAAAAAATAAACGTACTTTATAAGTTTATTTATAATTACGAGGATATTATCGTATAGTACCCTAGTAGTTTTTTCCTCCGAAGTTAATAACTTTACGATAAGATTTTATAATATTAATTATTATAATTAATTTAATATAAGTAATAATTATAATTCTCCGTATATTTTATATCGTAACGTCTTTATCTTATTATATATATCGTAATTCTAAATAACTTCTCGAATATTATTATACTATCTCTTAATATTATAAACTTCCCTAAGTTTATTAATAATTTTCTATATACCGAAATATCCTCCCGTCGGGTTTTAATAAACCTCTTAAATAATATCCCTTTAACTCCTTCGGGCTACTATCTTTAAGGTTAACGATCCGTCCGTACCCTTTTAAAATATTAATTATTCCTTAACGGAGTCGGGTCCTTAATAGTTACTACGTCGGCTTAACGCGTTTACCTTTTTATTATCGAATCCTTTTTTATAAATAATCTTAATATCGAACTCGGATAAGTATTATACTTAACGGACTTATCGTCCGTTTAACCTTTAATTATTAACGAAGTAAGTAAAGTTTTTATAATCCGAGTATATCGTTATAAGGTATTTTACTCCCTTAAAGTATACTTCTTATTCTTTTAGTCTTTTAATAATCGCTATTAATTCTTTATCGTAAATTAAATATCGTTTCGTTAATTTAACGAACTTCTTAAAGAAAAAAGCGACGGAGTATAATCTTTCTTTTTTATTTCGTTAAGATAACTCGCCGCTTATTACGTATCTTAACGCGTCGACGTTTACCTTGTAAGGTAATTCCGGATTAAGTTCCGTTAATATTAGTTCGCTTAATATTACTTCCTTAATAAATTTAAACGCCGTTTCCTTTACGTTTATTTATTTAAACTCTTTATCGTTCTTTATTAAGTTATATAATAAATTAATTATTTTTCCGTAATTCTTAATAAATCGTCGATAATAATTAACGAATTTTATAAATTCTCGTACGTTTTTAACGTTTTATAATATCGGTTAATTTCGTATTACTACGATTTTTTTTAATTTTATAACTAGTCGTTTTAATATAATAATATACTTTAAAAAGATTATCTTTTACGTATAAAACTCGTACTTACTTACTTTAACTAAGAGTTTCGCGTCGTTTAATTTTTATAAGATTTTATATATATATTATTTATATTCTTAAATATCCTTCGAGAATATTAAGATATCGTTTAAGTATATTATAACGAATTCGTTTAAATATTCGCGTATAATATCGTTAATTATTTTTTAAAATAATATTAATACGTTAATTAAGCCGAAAGGTATTATTAAATACTCGTAATATTCGTACCTCGTACGAAATATTATCTTTTATTCTTCTCCTTTTACGATCCGGATTAAATTATAAGCTCCTCGTAAGTTAATTTTAATAAATATCTTAACTTCTCTTAACTTATCTCGTATATTTAAGATAAGTAATAACGGATATCGATTTTTAATAATAACTTTATTTAACTATTAATAATTAATATATAACCGTAATATCCCGTCCTTCTTTAAAATAAATAAGATAAGTAATTTTATAAGGGATTTAAAGGGTCGTATATATCCCTTATTTAAATTTTCTTTTAACTACTCCCGGAGTACTTTTAACTTATCTTTACTAAGGGGGTATATCCCTTAAAACTTTAATTATACTCTTTCCTTTAGTAATATTTAATAGTTATAGGGTCCGTACTTTAATAAGCCCGTATCGTATTAATACTTCTAGATATTCGTATACTTATAATATTACGTTAATACGCGGAGGAAGTCGTCTCTCTCTTCTTTTATTAACGCGCCTAACGTCCTAATAATTATATCTTATCGTGGGCTTCTTTAAAATAATTAATTAATAACTTAATTAATCCGTAAGTTATACTCTCGAAGTTATAATAACCCGAGGATAACGTCGTCGTCTCCGATATTTATAATATCGAGTATTATTTTAACCTTTTTACTTCGTACGCGGAAGTTAAACGTCTTTATTTCTTTTTTAACTTAACCGCCGTCGTAATTAACTTAAAGTCCTTCGAAATTTCGTAAAATATATAATACTTTCTTTAATTACTATAGTACGTTTTATTAATTTATTAATCGTAGTGTAATATAACTAACTTCTACGCCGGTATTTATTATTATTACTTAGTTTTAGCCGTATTAATTAATCTAGACTCGTATATATTTACGTTCCTTATTAATCGCCTTTAAGGTTTTAATATTTAGTCGTTATCCGTACTTTAAGTTAGTAAGACTTCGTCGTTTCTCGGTATATTACCGTCGTCGGTAAGTACGTTTAATACTTAAGGCGTCGGGCTAATTTACTTATCGTTATTAAGCTTATCCTATTAACTCTTATAAGCCTCTTACTTCCCCTTCTTTAATCGGCGTAAGCGAAGTACTCGTTTTTTTTAATCTTATTATTCGTAACTTTCTTAAATTTATACTTATTCGTATACGTTAACTTCTTAACCTTTAACGTAACGTTCTATATATCGTAACGCTTATTCGTTAATTTAAGGAAAATAATTTCCTCCTTCGTAATAATAATTAGTAATATAATTATCCCGTCCCGTTAATCGTAATAAGAATAAGTTACGGTCCTCTTATTATAATACTTATCGTAAGTCCCTCTTATACTATAACGTTACTTTTATATACACGTATCGTTAATAACTCGGATCGATATAATTTATTTATAAGACGTCGTCGGTGTACGCGCCTTAAATTTTTAAGAAGACTTACTCTTCGACTTACGCTTCCTCGAGGTCTTCGGCCTTAAGGTATCGTTTAATTATATAAGACTAGTAAATCCGAACCGTTAGTTAATTATTATTATAAGGTAATTCGTTTATATAAACGTTTACTCGTGTATTTTATCCGTATTACTTACTTTTATCTCGGATTTCCGTTAATTCCTTAAGGATCCGGTAACGGTAAGCGCTCGACTCGTTATCGTATTCTTTTAAGTTACTCCTAGGGTTATAATTTTATCGACGTATTATCTTAAGACCCCGGGCCGGGGGTTCCCGTAAGAATTATCTTAACCCTTCCTTCCCGTCGAGGTACGTAATATAGTTATCGTTAAAATATCCCGAGAAGTAAAGGGCTCCGTAACTTACTTCCTTATTTTTCGTAATTTTAACGTACTTTTTTTTAAAGATACGTACCCGATAATCTTTAACGTAATATCCCTTTTATCCGTAGTTATAATATTCCCCGTTAAACTTCTTCTTCTAAGATTATTCTTTAATTACGTTATTAAGTTACATAAGTTCGCCGTAACGCGGCTTATATTAATTCTTTTTATACTTCGGATAGTTTTTCTAGAAGTACGGTCGGTTACCGTCCCTTCTCTTCTTTTTTATTTTACGTTAATATAAACGATTATCGATATTAATAACTATAATATAATAATCTATTAACGCGTTAAAGCGTTACGCTTTATTAATTTTATCTTTAACTTCGTCCTTAAGTCCCTTATAATATTAAATTATAACGGGTTCGTTATCCCACTCAAAGTATACTATAATTTATCGGAACTCGTTAATATATATTAAGGTTAACTTAATTTACTTAAGTCGGATTAACTTACGTTTATATTTTTTATTAATATCGGAATCCCCGAACGTTTCTTAAAAAATTTATATAAACTTTCCGAAGGACGAAAATAAGTCCTTCGTATCGTCGTTTATCTCGTTAAGGTCGTTTTTATTTTCTAAGTAATTATTAAAGTACGGTTAAGCCTAAACTACGGTTAACCCTTCGAGATAAACGATAACCGTTAATACTTTATCCGTTTTATCTCCGAGGTTTAAAGCTTAATACTCGAAATAAAGGCGGTATTATATTAAGAAAGCTTTAAGCCCGTCTTAGTTACCGTCGTACTTACGAGGGGGAGGAATCTTAAAAGGATCTTTACTTCTTCCGGTAACTAAGTAAGCCGCGAGGAGCCGCTTATAGTATTATACTTAGTTAGTACTTTACTTATTAAAGGCTTCGAGCTCGTCGATTTTCTTTTATATAACTTATATTCTAATAATTTACTAAGTAACGGTAATAATAACTCCCGAAACGGTCGATATAATATTAAATATTACTTAGTTAAAATACGGTTAAAGTTTAAATAAGAGTCGTTATTATTATTATAAAGATACTTCCTAGGGAAAAGAATCTTTATTAAGTAATTAAGTTAATAAAAGGGCTTATTTTTAATAAGAACGATAAAAAGGTATAACGGTTAAATAATAATTAATACGTTTAATAAAGTTCGGTAATTATATATAATAAGGGTATAGGAATATAAGTTAAGTAAATATAATTTATATTTTAAATAATCGGTAACGACTAAGTCTTTTATTTATCTAGTAAAAAGGAAGCCTTAGTTTTATATATCTAACTATAATTATTCCTTAATTATTCCTTAAATTATTCTCCGTATAATCCTAGAGTTAATTTATTCGTAATTTATTTATATAATTATTCTTCGTATAATCTTTATCCTTATTATATAATTAGTTAGTCTTCCGTATTCTTAATTAGTCCTTTATCCTATATCTTAAGAGGCGACTACCTTTCAGCTATACTAGCACCGCCGCCTTTGCGTCGGTCGCGTAATATATCTTCCGTGCCCGTTAAGGGGTCGGCTATATTATCCTAGCCTATTAGTGAGGCCCCGTGGGGGCCATATTCGTAACAAGAGATTACTATTATTACTATATACGTCCGTAAGTAATCCTACGGTAGGTATATACTCTATAATTTTAATAATATCTAATTCTTTTATTTTAACTTTTATCTATTATCCTACTAGAAGGGCTCTACTTATAAACGCCCGTTTACTATAATTCTATTCGTCTTTTCCTCCTCTTTCTTCTAGTAGCTTCCTTTTCCCTGTCCGACTGTTTGTTCCTTCGTAATCGTGGTGTAAACGCAGATGTTATGGAACATCGTGGAAAACGACCCTTTGTTCGATGTAAACAGACAGTGGCAATTCATCCCTGGCGTGATGGTGCTCTCGTTGCCTGGCGCGCGTGGGCGCGCGCCTTGTGTTGTATTACCTAATCAAAATACCCACAGGAGGGCTATTATGAGAGTCTGTGACCAAAATAACCAACAAAGTATATATGCATCCTAATTAAGTAACGAGTGACGTGATTCGAGATAAACAAGAGAAGAGTGCAAAGATATGAAACGCCATTAACCCATGCTCCGCCTTTTATATCTACCAAAGTGTGCCTAAGAGAGAGAGAGAGAGAGAGAGAGAGAGAGAGAGAGAGAGAGAGAGGCAAAAAGAAAAAGGGTTACACCTTCTTCATGGGATTGGGGCCAGCGAGGACAATGCGCGCGACGATCAAGACAGCGACACTGGCGAGCATGGTGAAGCCACAAAAGTACTGCAGACCGGTGAAGCTGCCGTTCTGGCGGGTGGTGATGGCGCCGGCAATGGGCGAGCCTGTGAGGGCGCCGAAGCTCTGGACAGCAAAGGCGGTGCCCGTGCGAATGCCAATCTGGCGGATATCGGAGATTTGGGCAATGAGGGTCGGGCCCAAGGAAATAAAGCCACCCGAAGAAAAGCCAAACAAGATGGAGTAGGCAATGATGGCGCCGGTGGACTTGCCGGGGATCCAGAGGGCGAGCGAGATGATGGCAGACAGGGCGGTGATGCAGATCATGACGTTGTAGCGGCCGATGCGGTCGGCGACAATGCCAGGGACGATGCGGCCGAGGATGCTGACAGCGTTGATGATGGACAGCAGATACGGCAGGAGGGTGGGGCTCATGCCGGCGGCCTTGGCCTGGAGCTCAATGTAGTTGAAGGGTAAGAACATGCCCCAGAAGAAGAGGAAGCAGGCAGAGACAGTCAGGGCAAAGGTGGGCTCGGCGAAGCCCTTGAGGTATTCGCGGATGACGAGGGGCTTGGGATGCGGCGGGAGGCGCGATCGGACGGTGAGGCAGGTGACCATCAGCAGGCCCAGGAACAAGAAGGCGACCGCGCGCAAGGCCCAGGGGAAGCCGACGTGGGCAATGAGCTTGTTCAGCATGATGGGCAGGACGACACCGCCGAGCGACGAGCCCGAGACCATGATGCCAAACGCAGCAGCGCGGCGCTTGAAGAACCAGGAGACGACCGACGACATGCAGGCATTGAAAACGGCCGACGAGCCAATGGCCGCACAGATGCCCTGCGCCAGCAAGAATTGGTAGTACTTGGAGGCCAGGCTGGTCATCATCAGCCCAAAGATGTAGACAATGGTGCCGAGAATCAGCAGCCAGCGGGGACCATACGAGTCAAACAGGCGGCCAAACACCAGACCGCCAAAGGTCATCACGAACGTCTCCACGGACAGGATCCAGCTAATGGTGCCCTGCGAATAGTTGCTGAGCGGGCCCGTGACGTAGTACGTCTCAAAGACACCGATGCAGTTGATGAGACCAAAGGTGCAAAACAGTCCGCACCAGCCGCCAAACACGACCAGCCAGGCCTGGGCGCCGCCGTCGGGGAAATCGGCAGGGCTTATGCCGGGGGGTGCCGCCGGCGGTGCGGGGGCGGCTTCACCTTCGGCCGTCTTTGAGTCAGCCCCTGACGGCACCTCCTCCTCTGGCGCATAGCCACCCTTTTCCAGATCGGCCTCGACGACATTGTTGGGCTCGGGGTAGAGGTTGGCTTCGGTCTCGTTGTTTTGCGGGGGGATGCGCTCGAGAGAGCGGCGGCGGCGGTAGGACGACGTAGACGAGCGGCGCGAGGCGTCGATGTAGGGTGAGGCGTCGACTTTCTCCTCCTTGGAAGAAGCAGCTGCGACAGCAGCTGGCTGGGAAGATGTCATGTTGTTGTTTGTGGTAGAATGGAGAGTGCTCTGGGACGCAGAGGATGGCTGCACGTCAGTCTGCGCGGCCATGTCTGGCGGTGGGCGAGGGAGACGATGAGACGACGAGACGATGAGACGATGAGACGATGAGACGATGAGACGATGAGACGACAAGAGGGAGTGAAGGTACGAAATAAAGAAGATGGGCGGCGAATGTCCTCTTATTTACTCCGTCTCCGGGTGCGGGGATAGCTTGGTTTGTTAGTGCCGAGCCTATATTTCAGGGGCAGGCGACAGAGGGAAGAGAGAAGAGAGAAGAAAGAGGAGAGAAGAGAGAATGTGAGTGTGATTTCTAATTACATGGGAATAGACGTCATGCGCATGGCCAACAGAGGAGAGGACCAAAGAAATATATATGAAAAAGAGTAAAAGAGTAGGACGAAGAGGAATTCAGGACAGGCCCAGACACGGGTCAGCATCCGAAAGGAGAGGACAAAAAAAAGAAAACAGGAGGTGGAGAAGAGGAAAAATAGCAAGAAAACAGCCCAAGGAATACGGGGAAAACCGAGCCGGGGACAAGAAAGAACGCGAGACGAGAGAGAAGAGAGAACCAAAAGGGCCCCTGGCACACACACTAAAAACCGTGCAATAGCACGCCATGCCCTGCTGGGCTAGTTGGCACGAGGCTTGTTTGGGTTGATTCTTTCACACTGCATTTGTCAGGAGAAAGCACTACTGAGTACGGAGTAGTACGCGACTTGACGGGCCGCTTCCAGATTGGGCGTCGGCTCAGCTCCGAGCAAAAGAACGTCGGAAGATGCATCTGTACTCTGTACTCTGTACGGAAGAAGTTGTTTGCTCAGAGAAGAGATGAATGGCCAAGGAGAGATGAAAACGTGCTTGTCTTGGGCTTGGCAGTGTCTATTGTTACTTGGCAATGTCTACTGGGCCCTGGCTTGGCCGGGGTTTACAATACGGAGTACGGAGTAGTCGTACTGTGGTTGCTGTTTGTTGCTACAGTGTCTGCTGGTCAAGTCCGAGAGTTGCCTATTCTGGCAGTTGGCGGAGATGGCTTGCTGACAAAACTACTGAAGATATATGTAGACTGCAATCCTTCCACATCTCGTCTCTCGTCACGTCTGTCGCGATCCATCTCGGCCATTAGGTTTATGCTCGTGGCGCGATGTTATTCCTGGATCGGGAGAATGTTTGTGGCGAGTGGACTGTCTTACTCCGTACATCCTCCAGGTTTGCGTCATGAGCAAAAGGTCGTTGATAACGACTACGTGGCCAGCAATAGCAGCGACATGGAAAGAGTCGGTGATAAATTCTGGAGCCCTCTTCTCTCAGGAAGCTTCAGCTTTCAACGGGTGTAAGAGTCGGCGTTAAAGTAAAAGAATAGAAATAAAAGAAGATTGACAACCGAGGCCGACGACCGACGACCGGCGATAGCCTTCCAATTGCAGGTGCTGCGTGGTCAAACATGTTGTATCACAGTATCACAGTATCACGGACATTACGCTCATGTGGAACAACGTTTTTCTGTGTTTCTGTGCCCTCTCAAAAGTCTTAACCCCGTGTCTTGCAAGCGAACGCCCTCTCTCCACAGTCCACTCCTCGGCTGGATGACTTTTCGCCTCCTATGGTGGAGTAGCCGCAAAGTCTAACGTCTAGCAAGGGAAAATACAAACTACCGAGCAAATAGTAGAGAAACACGGCACTAGCTAAGCGCCGCCCACCGGGCTTCTCTTGCATGGGGAGGCCGACTTTGTTGGGTGCTTGTCTCAAAGCACTATTGACGGTTATTCACAGCAGAAAGATGCAAACGACGACATGTCCAAGGCGGACGAGTTCGGTGGATGATCGAGGCGATATTGATAATCATCTTTGATCCTGGGAACGTACACAATGATAACGACGCGAAGAAGGTAGACAGCCATCATAAAAAAAGCACGGGGCAGCTCATAAGATTGGGGGAAAATTGGGGGAAAAACGTTGTCCCCCAGAAATGACAAAGCAGGGCGCACTCAACGCCCAACAGCTCATCAAATCAATAACGGCATGGCACAGCAACTCCATGCCATGTGCTGGAGCCCAAAGGCAAAATATGTCTACGGAGTTAAAGTGACAGGAAGGGGCGAAAGGCTTGATTTTAGAGACGACGAAAAAAAGGGGCCGCTGCAAGGCTCAGAGAAGCCGTCCGCCGTGCGTCGGTCTCATCTTTCTTCTTTCTCATCTCTTCTCCTTTTCTCTTCTCCGACACGGTAAAAGAGAAATACTCAAACAAGGCAAGTCCGGTCTCCGAAGAGCGAGCCTCGCCCAAAGGCTCCCAAAGAGTGCAAGCAGCTGTGGTGCTGTCGACTTGCTGACTTGCTGACTTGCATGTTTCTCATGTCAACCTTATCCTTTTCTGCTGATGGCCTGCGCTTTTGAGTTGAAAGCGCAAAGGCCGAGATGAGGGGGCGTCGAACCAGCTCTTCCCAGGGCTGGGCCCCTGTCTTTTTGTTAACTGTAAAGGTGGTCCAGTAATACGACCTCATTGCTCACGCTGTGACGCCCAAACAATGGAACATACGACGTATATCTCCCCCGAATCCTCCCTGAATCCTTCCTGACAAAACGACTGAAAAATACAAGTCAGATGTGACATTTGACACTGCAAGAGAGTGGAAAGGCTGTGCATCTCGTAAACGATGACAGAGTCAACAGCAGCGAAAAAGCACCGCCTCGTCTGACACTATTGAGGACAGAGGACTGATTCTGTCCCCGTATTACCAGGAACAGGTACGGAGTATTAATAAGTCGTACATTCGTAGACAAACAGGAACACACACTGGAACACAGTACAACGGTCCCAGCTGTCTGGGCGAAAGTCGCAAAGACGCGAGGCCGACACTCCTCTGTGCGTAGACTTATACAGAGTCGTGCCTCGTGGGGATAGCGTGTTGGACGTGCTTCTGACCAGATACGAGAGGTTGTAAGCCCACTGATGAGCATGCAAGTACGTTTGTAAAATGCAGATAAATTACAGTACTATTGCAACAAAAAAAATAGGCCTCCGATATGTTGTCCCGCCCCAGGCCTAGCCCAGCCCCCCCACGTTGTGTAATGTACAGTGTCCCATCTCCGTCTATTTTTCATACATGCTTTTCTTTTTCTCTCAGACCTGCTCAGCGGATGAACTCCTTCAAGTCCTTGGCATCTGTAAACTCCACCTTGCCATTGGCCTTGACCTCGGCCACATGGATCGCCGTCGTCGAAGCGTCTGTCGAAGAGGTCGTGGAGGTCGTGGGCTTGTCGCCATCGGTGGACGAAGCCGGCGAAGCCGACTTTGAGAGAGCCTCCGCGACCACACCCGCATCGGCATCGGCAATCTCATTCACATTGTCCCGCGTCAGCACATCCGACACCCGCACACCGCGGCTCGACAGAAGCAGCGTCGTCGGGCCGTGCACGTGCACAAACAGCCGGTCGCCCCAGATGGCGCGGCGCAGCACGGTGCGCGCGTCGAAAAGGGCGCGCGACACGAAGCGGTACGTGGAGGTGGTCTGCATCGCCGACCAGAACCGTGTCCAGCGGGCGCCCAGACTCTCGTCGGTCTTGGCGACAGCGGCAGCTGACGCGGGCACCTTGGGGGCCTGGAAGCGCAACCCTCGGACCGCTTTGGCGGTGATCTGGGCGGTGGTGGACGCTGCCGACGACACGGCACCGGCGGCTGCTTCGGTTGCACTCGTCAGCACGCCCTTGGCCGACCGCAGACGGAACGGCTGCGGGGGGCCCTGCTTGTTGACGGCGTAGGCGACGACATGGCTGGGGTGGACGACCAACTCTTCACCGGCAGCCAAGGTGACTGGATAGATGTAGCCCGGCGCCGACAGCGCGACAAGACCGCGGCCCGTGACAAACGACGTGCCCCAGTGCGAGATGCCGAGGCTGGCGGTGCCGGCGCCGCGCTGGGGCGTCACTGACAGAGTATGGCCGGTCCAGGCGAGCAGGGCACTGCGCTGCGCGACGACCCAGTCGGTCGTGCCGTCGAGGTGGAGGGTAAAGAGCGTGGTGGTCGCGGCCTTGGTGCCAATCAGAAGAGTGAGCGGCGTGGTCGAGGAGATGCGCTGGTAGAGAAACGGAATGCCCAGGAGCGCGCGGCGGACGGGTGTCAGGACAGAAAGAGTAGACGTGGCGTTGTCGACTTTGCCGGCGACTGACACCAGAGTGCCGCGGCGGGTGTACAGGTTCTGCGAGGCAGAGAGGGACACGGACAGCAGCGAGTACGGCGAGCCCAAGACCTCGAAGCGGGCGTCTACATTGTTAGCACTGACCAGCACTGACCAGTTCATTTGATTTTGATTTTGATTTGATCCTCGAAAGAAGACTCACCAGCCTCATCACGGCCGCTGGCGCCAAAGGCGTCGCCGTTGGTCGGCCGCGGGAACTCGGTCGCTGGCGACGAGCTGATCTGGATGTGTCGTCTGCTTGCGACCGTGCCGACGATGCATTGCCGGCAGATGTATTGTGAGGAGGACGTTGTTGTTGTGCTTGCCAAAGAAGACTTCAAAGAAGACGTCAGAGAAGAAGACGCCTGCGATCGCAGGACGCCCGTCGCGGGCCGCAGTGAGGCGCCGCGCATTGTGTAAACGAGTGTGCGACAAAAAGAGGAGCGTCGCAAAGAATTGTCGATGGACGTGATGTCGAGGAAGTCGCTGGTGGTAGTGTCGTCGTCGTCGTCGTTGATAGCCGTCGGGAGAAAACGAAAACGTCAGACGTCCGTTTTGTGCTCAATTCGGCTCGCACTCTGCACTCTGCAAGCTTCCAAGCTTTCCCGTCGAGCATTTGGCGCTAGTCCGCTTAAGGCAAGCGAAGAAGCACGGACCAGTCTACACCAAAAAGCCAATTGCTCTCTGTCAGGACAGTGGAAAGTCACAGTCGCACCTGCCGTTGCTGCTGGCAACCAGACCCACAGAAAACACGCTCGACGCGCTATGCCTTCCCTTTCCAGGGGGTGCTTTTTACACGCTTCACCACGCACAAGGAAGGTGCGACCAGAGAGAAGAAAGGAAGGGAAGGAAGGATGGGAGAAAATACGGAGTAATTACTTTGTGCACAAAACAATCTCCCCAACACTGACCACTGACCACTGACCACTGTCCCAAACCCGAACCTTTATGAACCACCTGCAACTGCAACGGCAGCCAGACTAGTCGACACCTTTGAGTTTGACAGGTGCACGGGTTGTTTTGTTCTTTTCAGTCCTTTCGTTTGTTTTCTCTTTGTTTCTTTGCTCTTCAGCGGATACCCCTCTTTGTGTTTTTGCATTGAGTTGAGCGTGCATTGGATGGCATCACGGGATTGATTCAATTCGTCTCTTGGCCTCCTTTTCGACTCCTTTTCGACTTGGAACCCTCGACCTTCCACGCCTCGTTGTCCCTTCGCGTCCTCTACGTCTCGTCGTTCCGATTCGACGTTCACAACATGTCGGTCCGCGTGGTTGCACGGGTGCGGCCACTGCTGCCCAAAGAGCTGGACAAGGACGTGATTGTCCGCGTCGACAGCTCGGAGCCGGGCTGTCCACCCAATGTTGTCAAAATCCCCAGCCCCAAGAACGAGGCCGAGGAGTTTTCCTTTACGTTCAATGGCGTCTACGGCCAAGAGACGACGCAAGAAGAGCTTTTCAACGCGGAGGGTGCGTCCTTTTCCTGACTGTCTGACTGTCAATTCAATGTCGTGTCATCAATGTCGTGTCACTGCGGCTGCATCTACTAACGCTCCTCGTGTGCTTCTCCAGTCGCCCCTCACATCAAGGCACTCTTCCAGGGCCTCGACATTACCCTCTTCGCATACGGCGTCACCGGCACCGGCAAGACACACACGATGCGCGGCGGCATGAAGCTGGCGGACCGTGGCGTGATCCCTCGCATTTTGAGCCACGTTTTTCGGCGAGGCAAGAAAATTGCCAAGGACTCAAACGACTTGGTCCAGGTCGACGTGGCCCTGTCCTACTACGAGATTTACAATGACAAGGTCTACGACCTGCTGGAGCCGCCCGAGAAGCGCACGCCGACGGGCCTGCCCCTGCGGGAAAAGGACAACAAGACTTATGTCGTGGGCCTGTCCGAGCAAAACTGTGGCGACCTCCGCGACTTTGAGCGGCTGTACATTGCCGCCAACCAAAACCGCGTCACCCACTCCACCAAGCTCAATGCCCACAGCAGTCGCAGCCACGCCATACTGCGTGTGAAGCTGACGCAGACGACCTACTCGGACGACGGGTCGGGCTCGATTGTGTCCGTCCGCGAGAGCACGGCGTCGGCCATTGACTTGGCGGGTTCCGAAGACAACCGGCGGACAGACAATGGCCGTGAACGGCTGGTCGAGTCGGCTGCCATCAACAAGAGTCTCTTTGTGTTGAGCCAGTGTGTCGACGCCATTGCCCGCGGCGAGAAGCGTATCCCCTACCGCGAGTCCAAGATGACGCGCATCCTGTCTCTGGGCCAGAACAATGGCATCACCGTCATGATTCTGAACCTGGCGCCCCTCCGCAGCTACCACCTGGACACCCTGAGCAGTCTGACCGTCTCGTCGCGGGCCAAGCGCATCGAGGTGCGCGAGATTGAGAACGAGGTTGTTTTCAGACAGCTGCCGCGGTCTCTGACGTCGTCGACCACCTCGTCATCCCTGGGTGCCCCTTCGGCTTCATCCTCCACCATGTCTCTCTCCACAGCAGCTTCTTCCATCTCTTTTTCTTCCACAAGTGGGTCTGGCCCGGTCCGTCAACCGCTGCGTGCGTTGACGAGCAACACGCACAACATCCAGACGGGCAATGCCGCGGCCACTGCTGCCAAAGCAGCCGCTGCCGACAAGCCCGCAAAAGCCTTTATGGTGTATACTGACTGCGCTGCAGCAAAACCGGCGCGCCCGACTGCTGCGGCTGCGGCGCCTTCCACCTCGACGACATCCTCGACGACATCCTCGACGACATCCGCGACGACCACCCCGCCCACTCCGGGTCTCCCCACATCCTCGACCACCTCTTCTCTCTCCTCCATGTCGTCGCGTATGGGCCCCCTTTCGAGTTTGGGAGGAGCAGGCCGCCCGTCTCTTGCCCCGACGAAGATTGGCGGCCACAAGCCGCGGCCCTCTGACGTGACAGCCTCCAAGCTGGCACGGCCCTCGATCCACCCCTACTCGGCATCCAACATTGCCCGTCCTTCTGTGTTTGCCGCACCACCACCCCCGCCGCCTGCACAGCCTGCACAGCCTGCAGCCGTGTCTGCATCGACGCCACTATTCTCAGCCGAGCAGATCGAGGCCATTATCGAGCGCAAGGTCGCCGAAGCCCTGGCTGCCCGCGAAAAGGAAGAGCAGCAGCAGCAGTACCTGCTGGAGCAGCTCAACCACCACAATAACAACAACAGCGAGGCCGTCCAGAAGCGGCTCGAAGCGCTCGAGCGCCGTATCGACGACACCGCCAATGCGGCCCGCAACGGCAACGGCGGCGAGGACGACCCGCGCGCCGAGGGGCTGCGCTTCCTTTTGCTGGCGCGTCAGCACAAGGAGGTCGGCGACGATGCCGTGGCGCTGCACTACTACGAGCAGGCTCTGCCCTACTTCCCAGGCCAGTCCAAACTACTCTCAAAGATTGCCAAGCTCAAGGCCAAGATGGCCCGTCGCGAGGGCTCGCCGCGTAAGATGGCTCTGCAGCAGCAGCAGCTCCTCCAACAGCAACAACTGCAACAACAGCCGCACAAACGCAAGCGGGCTGTGACTGCAGCCTCAACCGCTCTGACGACGCCGACGACACCCACGTTCCGCCGCATCGGTCGTATCGAGGCCGCTCGGTCTGTGTCGGCAGGCGATGTGACGACACCTGTTGGCTTTGATCATGGTGACTATGGTGTGGCCGATGGAGCCGACGATGATGCCGACGCTGATGCCGACGCCGATGCCGAAGAGGATGAAGACGATTTTCTCCTGCCGGTACCCCGCGTCAACTACGCCAGCGCCCCCGAAAAGTCGCTGTTCTCGCCCTCGCCGCGCCGTCGCACCATTGGCCGACTGCCGGCAGCCCCGCCGTCGGGCCGTAAAGCGGCCAAGACGTCGCTGTCGAGCGGTCCCAACAGCTCCAACAGCTCCAACGGCGAGGATGCCGACGACGAGTCGCGCAGTCTGTCGGCGTCCTCGTCTGCCGCTGCGATGGCTAACAGCATGGCAGCCATGACGCCGCGCAAGAAGAAGCTGCTCGATATTGTCAACTCGCGCGACGTGGCCCGCATTCGTGGTCTGAAGGGTGTGAGTGCACGCACAGCTCGTGGTCTGGTGGCCTATCTGGAGCGCGGCGGCGGTATTGCTGGGGCGGAGGTGGAGGCGGAGGCGGATGCCACCGACAGTGACAGCAACGACGACGATGACGCCACCGCCGACGACGACGAGATTGTCCACAGCAACAACAGCAACAACAGCAACGACGAGCGGGAGCGCACGAGTCCCGAGCTGACCACGCCCATCCACCAGATTGAGAGTCTGGCGCAGTTGCGCAATGTCCCTGGCATGGGCGGCGAGACGGTCGAGCGGGCCTATGAGGGACTGGTCGCCATGGCCATTTAGGAGGGTGATATGGGATGTGTTCCCTGTGTTCCCTTTGACATTTTCTTCTTTTTTGATTTTGCATTGGCCGGCGTTTATTGGTTTTTGGTTTTTGGTTTTCGGTTTTCATTTTGTTCCTGGGAGCATCGCCTCTTTTGGCAGCAGCATTTCCCTACATCTTTTCCCGTTCTATATCGAGGTCTGCTTGCACACCGCACAGCATCTCATGCATTTTGCTGTCTTTTATCCATTTTTATGCATTTAATTCAATCTCCAAACTATCACCTGTCCGTCCTTACTTCTGCTTCGGCCCAATAACATCCAGGTCTACATCGTCGACACCCAGCTCCCATCCTTCACCGCGATACGCCGCCGGCCAGACTCCGTTGCGGCCCGGTGCGAGCACACCCTGCGGATCCAGTGCATCCTTGATCGTCTCGTGAAACTTTAGGAGAGCCTGCCCGCCCCAGCTGTACGTCCGCGCCACCTGGTCAGCAAACAGCAGGTGTGTCCGGTACTCGCCGAACCCGCGCGCCGCACATGCCGCAATCATCTCCCGCATCAACTGGATAGCTCGCTTCTTGGCGTCGGCGTCGCTGCGGTCGTACACGATATTGGCAATGTAGTGCATCTCGCGGCCGGCTACACAGAGCGTCGGAAAGAGGTCATACTGATACTTTTTGTGCAGATCGGCAATGAGGGCGTGTAGAGCCCGGGCATCCTCGCCCCGCGTTGGCGCAATCGGCGCGAAGAAGAGGTGGGCACCGTTGGGTACCCAGTTGAGCCAGTCCAGTTCGCGCAGGACAGGGACGCCGGCACAGACGAGGGCGCGGGAGTGCAGGTAGTGGTCGGCAGGGACGTCCTTTGGGAGGACAAGACGAGTGCCGGGGATGGCATCGGCAAACTTCTTGTGGATGTCGGCCAGCTGGTCGCTGAGGGCCTGTTGCGAGGGGCCATACTGGGTGCCGTAAAAGACCCAGGAGCAGTCGCCCAGAGGAAGCTTGGCCGCGGCAGCGTGCACTTCTTCGGCCGACAGCGGGCCCTGCCCTCCAGCACTGTGAAACGCCTCTCTCGGCTGCCCCGTCACGTTGAGCTCCTGCACGACATGCCGCAGCTGTGGAATGTTGCCGATCACGCCCTGCTGCGCCAGCGGCCGGATCACCTCGACGATGGCTGAAAAGTCCTCTTCCCGCGGGAACGTCAGGCAGTACGACTGGTGTGCAGGCGGGGCGGGCATCAAGTGGAAGCCCATCTTGACGACAATGCCCAGGCTGCTCTGCGAGAACAGGCCGTGCACTGCAGGGCCAAAAGAGTGCTGGAACGACTGCCACGCCGGGTTGTCGTCGCCGTCGCCGCCTGGGCCAGGCAAAGCACCCATCCCTGTTCGCAGCAACGAGCCGTCGGGCAGGACGACTTCCATGCCGCAGTGGTTGCCGAAATGGTCGCCATAGGGCGTGTACCCGACCCCGCGGTCGACGGCGTTGCCCAGCACACTGCCGCCGCCCAGGTCGGGTGTGTCGATCCACAGCGGTGTTTGGGTGTCTTTATTGGCGTCGTTGAGCTGTTGGACCGCTTCGTACAGTGCAAAGTACGTCACACCAGGCTCAACGACACAGCTGGCATTGCCGCCATCCAGCGACAAAATCTGGTGCATGTTCCTCCCCAGATCCAAAACGACACCGCCAGGCACGCGGGGGGCGGCGCCGCCATAGCCCAAGTTGCGGCCCATGGAAATGGGGTACAGCGGGATGCCTCTTTTCGCACCGTCTGCTGACACAGAAGTGTGCCGATTGGCCCACCGCACAATGGCCTGCACGTCGTCCGTCGACCGCGGGAAAATGACGGCACTGCTGGCGAGATTTTCCGGGTCGGCGACATGGAAGGCGTCGTGTGTCGATGCGGGCGTGTCGAGGTACCAGCCGTCGACCAAATCGACGTCGTCACCATTCACCTGGATGAGGTCGTCACCGCCCTTCAACTCGGCCCGCAACTCAGCAATAGCCGCCAGAAAGGCTTCGACAGTCATGCCCGGTGGCGGCTGCAGGCCACGGCGGCGTGTGTACCGGGCGGGCAGCGTGCGGTTCGATGCGAGACGGTCGCGGACGGCTGTGGCTTCGTCTTGCAGGCGTGGTGGTGGGCCATTGTAGGCCTCGTTGAGGGTGGCTACTTTGTGGGAGTTGGCCATTGTGTTTGATCTTGTTGTCTGTCGTTTGTCTGTCGTTTGTCTTGTCGTGTTGTCTTGTCGTGTTGTCCTTGTCGTCTTGCCTTTGTCGTGTTGACGGTTTACTGTTGACAGTCAAAACTGGATGCAGTCATATGAGTATGCAATGCGGATATAAAGAGTAAGACGCCGGAGCCGATCAGAAATACAGCACAACTCAACATAAATCGACGGCGCCTTGGCCATCGTCGCCATGCTTTATTACCATTTTCTTTGTCAACATGGATAAGCGCGCAGAAGAGCGGTTGTTGACACGCATGACGCCTCGTTCCCCCGCATCTGGGGGTGGCTTGGACAAGAAAAAAGATGGGGTTTGTCCACATCTATACCCCGGATTACTGCCCGTTGGTCGGGGTTCGGCAGGACGCTCCCGAAGGCTACAAGGCCAGTGAGTGAATGCAAAAGAATAGAGTATGAATATGAGAGGCGGAACCCTTTTGTGGTGCCATTGTGCTCGGCAGCAAGTGCTCGACAGCAAGTGCTCGGTAGATGGAAGCAACGGATCGATTGCTCAGATTGCTGTGCCACCTTGACAAAAGCAGGGGAGATCCGAAGCATATCGTCGACGACACACGGTTGTAGAAGAAGAAGAGAGACAAAAAAGGCCAAGATCACCAAACAGAAGAAACTACGGAAATAATGATCCGGACAATGAAGTCTTGGGTTCTCAGCTGGGTGCATTTATTTTCTTTTTATGGATTGAGAGGTGGGAAAGTAACAACGACACAACGACAACATATCACCGACCACTCGACCGCTTTGTCAGACCACCTTTCCACCGTGACACCATAGCGAATACCGGCCACATCGAGCACCAACCATGGAAACCAAGAAAATGAAGGGTACTTGTCAAGCTCCTTATTGTTTACGTTGTTTACGTTGTTTACGTTTCCTCTTGTATATTGGCTAACTCCCCTCTCTGACAGTCATTGTCGTCGGCGCCGGCCTCGGCGGGTGTGCCGCCGCTCTCGCCATGCACCACCACGGCCACGGCGTCGTCGTCTACGAAAAGATTCGCGCGTTCCGGCGGCTGGGAGACTCGCTGGGGCTGGGCGAGAACGCTCTAAAGTTACTCAAACGGTGGCAGGCGACGGACGAACTGCACACACGCTTGACATCCATTGGCAACTCGTCGGAAATGATGCAGATCCGGCGCTGGCAGGACGGCCAAGTGCTGGCGACACAGCCATTGATGGACATGGCCGGGCGGATCGGGCACCGGGGCGACTACCACGAGGCGTTTTTGGATGGTGTGCGGGCGGCGGGCATACCCCTCGAAATGGGCCGGGAGGTTGTACAGTATGAGGAGCCGCCCTCTCCTCCAAGAGGGCCCACGGCCAGGGGAAGAGAGAGGACTCTGAAGAGAGTGGTGGTGCACTTTGCCGACGGCACAACCGACTGGGCCGACTTGGTGGTGGGCGCCGACGGGATCAAGTCGCGGGCCCGCGAACTGGTGCTGGGGTTTGCGGATGCACCGCGCAGCAGCGGGTACTCGTGTTTCCGGGCCTACGTTCCTGGTGCCCTCCTAAAAGAGATTGACGACGCAGGGACACGCCAGTTTGTGGACCACGACTGTGTCAATATCTGGATCGGCCCCGACACGCATTTGGTGCAGAACACGCTGCGGGACGGCGAGGAGTTCAACTGGATTATGACGCGCAAGATCCCGACAAAGGAACGCGAACAGGAGATGCTGGCGGGCGAGTCGTGGTTCCAGCCGGGCGACATGGACGAGGTGCGGCGGTGTGTGGCCGGCCTAGACCCGCGGATCCGCAAGGCCGTCGAGGCTACGGACGCATGCCTGGACTGGATTATCTGCTACCGGGACCCGCTGCCCACCTGGGTATCGTCACAGTCGCACCAGATTGCCCTGTTGGGTGACAGCTGCCATGCACACTTGCCGACGAGTGCTCAGGGCGCCAGCCAGGCTACCGAGAGCGCGGGCGTGCTGGCCGTGTGTCTCTCTCTAGCCAACGGCGACGTCCCTTTGGCCACACGCACCTACGAGAAGCTGCGATTCGGCCGGACTCGTCAGAGCCAGACCAACGGCGAAGATGTGCGCGACCGCTGGCACAATGCCCTCAAGAACATCGACGAGGGTGTCGAGATTGACCCAGAGTCCGTCAAGATCCGCAACCGCTGGCTGTATGCTTTTGATGCTGAGGCTGACACACGAGAGCGCTGGGCAGAAGCGTCAGCCATTGTGGCAGAGGAGTTGCGTACCGGCAAGATTACGCCGCTGTGTGACACCAAACCGGAGAGAATAAACAACTAAAGTAGACGGGTGTAGATGATGAGAGAAGAACGTAATCATTGAACTGCTTCAAACTTGAAATGCATTCAACATCTTGGGTAAAAAAAAAATGGGAACATTGCCCGAATAAGTCCTTGAAATATGTACGGCGAGAATTAAAATCTATGTATCCATGTCGAGCCGGCCAGATGTACATAGCTCCAAATATATGTGCAGAGAAGAGAAGAGAAAATAAGACGACAACAAGGAAACGATAGAGTGACGAAAAGAATGAGCAATAAGACAAAAGAGGTGGGGAAAGAGGACAAAGGAAAGTAAGAAAAAAGTAAGAAAAGAAGAACAAAATAGAGTAAAAGCTCCGCTGGCGCTGTGCTGCACCTTTACATCTACTGCTTGTAGAACTCCTCGACCCAGCCCTTGATCGTGGCAATCTCGTCCTGTACAATCACCATCAGACTCTCGCTGGCAACTGCGTTGGCGTAGATGAGGTCGCTGCAGTGGATGCCGCCAGGGATGACGTTGACAGGCGCCTCGGGTGTCGACACAAGCGGTCCGCCGGGGCGGTAGTCAGACGACACCGTGGCATCCTTCCACGGGTCAAACTCGCCGTTGGCCCAGATCAGGCGCGTCGTGTTGGTGACCGACCAGCCGTCCGTGTAGTTGTTCACATCCTCGGGAGTCTTGCCGACGCGCGAGCTGGAGCCGAACGTAAAGCCATCGACCTCGGGGAAGTACAGAGCGCACTGGTTCTGCTGGTAGTCGTAGTCGACAAGACGTGAGATCAGAGAGGGAGTGCCTGCAGGGGCAGCCGTCTGCCAGAACTCAAAGGGCTCGTTGCACAGAAGCCACACCCACTGGCGGTCAATCGCGTTGTCAACAGTGGTATCGGTGTAGATGGGGTTGGAGGCGTTGTGGCTGTCCATGCAGTCGGTGTTGTAGGTGCCCTGGAACGCAGAGCCAAAGCTCTCGCAGTAGCCGGGAACGACAAACTCCTTAATGTACTTGGCGTAACCGTTGAGAGCCTTCTTCAGGCCAACGCCGTTGGCGCCGGGAGCAGAGCTTGGCTTACAGGTCGAGTTGAAGACGCCAGCGACGGCGTTCTGAGACGGTTAGTACTGGATAAGTTTGGTGAGAAATAAAGAGGAGCACCGTGACATACCTCGACGTAGTCGCAAAATTTGAAGACGCTAGAGTAGCCAGAGTCGAGGTCATGGCTTTGCCATGCACCGGGGCCGCTCACAAGGACGCTGCGCGTGTTAGACATGGACATGTGGGAGGCGATATACTGCAGGGACGAAAGTAACTCACGATGCAAAGTCGTCATTGTGCTCGACGGTGCCAAGACCAAACTTGTTCTTGAGCGCCGCGACCTCGGCAGCCGAACCGTTAGCCAGCACCGAATCAACGTAGTCAATGACCAGCGTGACATCGGCACTGCAGTTCTTGGGAAGACCGGCACGGACAGGCTCAAAGTACTGCCAGAAGTCGCCAATCGTCTCAACAACGGCACTGCTCGCATGGTAGGCCCAGAAGGTGTCCGGGTCCAGGTGCTCAACCCAGGCCGTGAGGGCACCCGAGTAGCTGCCGCCAGACAAAATCCAAGGGGCTTGGGGCGCGTTGGAACCAGTCGTGTTGTCAAAGGGAAGCTGCACATTGCGAGCAAAGTTGGTGGTGTCGGCAATAGCATTGGCAAGGGTCAGGTACTGCAGGTTCTTGGTGGTCAGGTCGTCAAACGGAGAGCTCTCGCCCCAGTAGCGGTGCTCAAACATAATGACAGCGCCGCCAATGGCCTGAGCAAACTGGCCAGTAAGGGTTCTGTTCGTCAGGTAGCCAGTGTAGCCATCGGCCGCGGACTCGCCGGGCGTGAAGAGAACGACAGGGGCACCAGGGCCGGTCCAGTACTCGGTGCTCCACCAGAAACGCTGGCCAAAAGTGCCCAGGGAAGAATCGTTGTGATCGACCTGCTGCTGGAAGACGCCCTGGCCGTAGGTAGTGTCCTGGGCCGTGGTGGCGGGGCTGTTATCGAGGGCACGGGGTGCGGCCTCCCAGATGTTGTTTGTGCCGCGGATCTTGCTGGCTGACTTTTCGTTGCCGTTCTTGCTGGCGATGCTCCGGCTGACGACATTATCGAGAGACAGCGGTGGGGGCTTCATGTTGCCATGATGGCGGACGCCGGAGACAGCCGAGGCACCGGCGAGCACGAGGGCTGCCACAGCGGTGGAAACCTTCATTGTCGGAGAATGATGGCGATGGTGAAAGTAAAGAAGCGGAGGAGTATCGAGATTATCGAGAAAGAGAAAAGTCCAAGAAGTGAGAAAAGAGCGTGGATGAACGTGTTGTAATGAACGTGTTGTGTTGTAATGAACGTGGTATATGGATCTATGTTCCAAATTCCAAAAGAGAGCAAAAAGAAGAAAACGTGGGAGACAAAAGAGTGTGATGTTGACAAAAAGTGTAGAGAAAAAAGGAGAGAAGGGAAAAAAAGGAGAGAAAGGGAAGCAAAACAAACGACTGGAGAAGAAGCAAAAAGTTGGACCGAGTAAGATACACTCGGCTTGAGCACAAAAATCCGTGAAACAGGGAAGGCACGATCACAACAGAAATCGTGTGCCCAGGTAACTTGTGGATTGAGGAGGAAGAGGAAGGAACAAACGGGGCACGGCGGAAGGAGCGAGGGACGGGGTTCAAGTCAATAAAAGAAGTGGAAAGAACGAACGACTGGTGACAGGGCAAGAAGGAAGATCTGTACCCTTGGCTTTAATACAAGAACGACGGACAGAACGACGGAGCACGGTCAACCTTGCGGGACTGGAAGCCAAGAAAATAAGAAAGGCGAGGACAACGAGTGACCCGTAAAAGAGGTCGATGAACGAGGTCCTCGTTCTGCAGTGAGGTTGGTGCAGAGGTGCACACACGGTACAAGTGCAGAAAGGCAGAAAAGGGCAGGTGGACGTAGATCGTCGCTTCTCTTTACGGTCCACCCACGGTTCCCTCTTTCCTCTTTCCTCTTTCTACGGAGACCAAGATGCAATTTCGCTCTTGCCTTTTCTTTTTTCCTCTTGTGTGCCTTTGCTTCCACGGCTTCTTCCCTTGTTCCCACAGATAAAATGCGTGGCTTCCCGTTCCAGCAGGAGCCAACGATAACACACAAGTAGCCTCCTAATAATGGCAGGGCTGGCCGGTCTCTTGCCTTCGCTGATTGTCACCAAAAATAAAACGAAAAAGACAAAGAGACAAAAAGGTCTCGGCACAATCTCACATGCCAGTCAATAGAACGGCAGTCAAACTCGCCCAAAAGACCAGATAGAGAGGCGAGAGACAAGACAACGGGAAAGAGAAAGGGTTGGGCCGTTGCTGCATTCCAGTGTTGTGCTGAACCGCTGGCCGGCAGCTGCTAGATCCAGCTAATTATGCTATTTCTGGCTGGATCTGGTTGGATCTGGTTGGCACGTCCAACGAATGCATTCCAGAAGAGGGCCGCCAGACTGCGTGAAGCAGTTGAATTTTACCACTTGCCTGCTCGAGCCATTGATTTCTTACAAGAAAGGGTCCTACAGACGTACAATGGCCGCTGAGGCGGGAGACTGCAGATCGACCTGCCCAGTGAGGCAAAACCAAGCCCCTTTACACCTTCCCCTCCCAGCGGCGATCGCCAGGCACGGGAAATGAGATGACATCGTAGTGCTGGGCAAGTGTAGATTTTTCTCCAGTTCTTGCACATGGCGGGATCTGATAGGGCCGTTCGACACTAATTTAGGGGTCTTTCTTTGGGTCCTTTGGGTCCTCCGGGGGCCTCGGACAAGGGTTCGACCAAAGTTCAAACAAGAATACGGAGCACGGAGTAGAGGCTGAGCTCTAGCGATTGCAAGCATCATGGCAAGGTCAGAAGTTAAATCTGGAGAAGCCAAGACAATTAAAGTTGAAGAACGGCCAAGAAAGGAACAAAGTTAAAGTGAAGGGGACACTGTCAAGTGGCCCCTTTTGTGGTTCCCTGTCCTATCGTCGTTTCACAATAGAATCCAGGAAACAAGAAAACAAGAAAACAGGGGAGACAAAACAATAAACATTGTTTGCGAGTCGCACTGTCTTTCTTTTGCCGGCATCGCTGTCGTTGTCCACAATGTTTGGAAACTGCCGCGTGAGCCAGCACAACCGAGCTGTCAAAATCACTTCAAAAACAGCCTCAACAGTCGACGCCTCCCCAATTGCGACGTTTTTTGATGGAGTTGTCTCGCCTCGACTGGAATGTCTCAGCCCGTTCTGGTGCGCCACATTCCTCAACATTCCAGTGACCTGCGAAAGTTTGAAAAGTGAGAAGTCCAGTACTGCGAGGACGACACGAGCCACATTTCACGCGACCACGCTTTGAAGCATCACGAACACCGTGACGTCACGAAGCCATTGTCTTGGTTTGAGTAGTGCATTGTCTTGATTTGAGTTGTGTTGAATGTGCACCCATTGTTGCGTCTCTTCTTGCTGTTTGTTCATTGCTCTTCTTGTCTTCTTTACTTGTAGGATCTTATCACTTTCTTGTATCGCCATGTGCTCTATGCTCGTATGGCACTTGCCGTTTCAAGCACCTGCCCGTTGTGGCAGCTGGATTGGACAGGGCAGATGCAATTTAAAATTGGACGTCTGCGCCGTTGGGCGACTTGGCCTTGGCCCGTTTCGACGGATATTAATAGACACCCCAATGTCCCCCAAACCGTGTGATCATGTGTTCAGCAAAGGACGTCTGTTTTGACGTCTTGAGTGCTTTGCCTCATGGCCCTTGCACAAGTTCATCTGACGGCAACCTTGTTTTTCTCGAGATCGTCGCCAACAGCCGGGTGGACGGCCACATCAACACGGGGAGCATTGGCCGGTATTACCCTCGTGCACACCCCGGTTTGCTTTTAAGCCGGCGACCGGGCGGCACGGCACTCCGTGTTTGGTCAAAGTAAAAAGCCTTGGCACCGAATAAGGTCAGGCCAGACAAGAATAAGCATTGCTTGGCTCCGGGGTGCTCTAATATAAATAGGGGAAGTGAGAACGGAGACCAGAGAAAGTAAATAAAGAAAATGAACGAATGGGAGACTTTCTTTTTGTTTTCACTCAAAGTCAGAATTGGCCAACAGGAGAATGGCGGCATCGCGACTCTAAATTGTGCACGACCCTACCCAGCGCCGTTGCATTTCGCCATCTGCCGAGGCCGGGACCGCACAAGTCGGGGGAGACAATATATGCCCACAAAGACGACACCTCCCTGTGCAGGCCCGCAATTTTGCTTGCGCAACCACCAACAGTGCATCACGACAACATGCTGGGCTGCTCTGGATTGGCTACTTGTCTGTGGAAGAGATTGAAAAAGTACCTTCACCGCCCGGCGATCAATGTCGTTTGTAAGCAGAACAGAGGTACTGTTAACTCCGCCAACTGCCATCGCCCTCCCCTTTTTCTGCTCTGCTTAATCTCACTGGCGCGATAGCCTGCCGTCGTCTAATGCAGCCAACCACTGCAGCCCATCGGGTCCGATTGAGGGTGTCGTGCAGAGGTGAGATAAGAGAACCGGAAAGATAAGAGAACCAGAAAATACCAAATAGAAGAGTAGCAGCAATAGAATAGGCGATATGTGTGTTAATTGCAGTGAACAAGAGAAAATCAGGTGTCTTGGCGATATGAATTATTATGCGTATGTGCTTCTCTTCGTATTCTCGTGTCCGATTGCTCCTTCCGTTCGTCGCGCCGATGGCGGCCGGGCGGTGAAGAATTCAGTGGACGATCGTCGCGTAACAGTATTCCCCCGCACCTGCTGTCTGCCCGTTCCCGCTCGCGCCTTCCGCGACGATTCGTGCATATTACAACCACTTACAACCTCTTACCATTTTCAATGATAATCTCCCTCCGAAAGTCTCCTCCGTGAACGGTGAGCAGTACTGCTCCCTTTACTCTGCACGCGCCCTTTGACATGCAAGTGATGCTTTTTGTATGTTTCTTTTTATTCCTGCAGTCACTTTTGTGTTCTCACAATCTCACGTTCTCGGCACTCTCTGTAAACTACATCCTGCTGCAACACCCAAGAGGCAAATCGTAGCACTTTAAACCAACGCCAAAAGAGGCAAAAAAACGGCCAACAAAAGCTAGCCGCTTAGTTACGTGGGAAAGACGAGATACCAAAGACCCAAAGACCCAAAGACCCCGAAACCCCCGGTTTTTATCGGCCGCTTTCCCTTTCTTTGCAGTTGCGTTTTCGCCTTCAAGTCCCTTCAGAGTGTGCTCTCAAGCTCTGCCTCGCTCTTTCCTCCTGCTGCCATTCGCCGTTTGTCGCAGCCTCCTTTGGTACTTTCCTAATCTGTCGCCTGTCTCCTCTTTTTTTTCTGCCGTATTTTCATCATTTGCAAGCACGTTCGACACTCCTTCCCTCCACATCTCGCTTGCCTCGTCTGCTGCTTCCTGTCTCGGCACGGCGGTACCCTCTTTTTTTTCTGAATCTCTCTCTTGTCCTTCCCACCCCTCCTTCCGCCATTCCTTCTTCGGAGCACTTTTTCGCCCGCGTCGCATCGACATACGGACTGCTCTCTTGCGTCTGCGCTTTTTTGTCCCCGGAAGCTTGACCCGGAAAGAAGCTTTTGTTTTCTTCTCTTTGTAACGGCGGCGTAGAAAGCGACCTTCTCCTTTTGTTTTGTTTCTTCCCAAGGAACCTCTTTTCTCTTTCCTCTTCCAGCCTTTTCTCCTTGCGTCGCTCTGCCGTTCGCGCCTTCCCTCCCGCATATCACACCTTTTTTCTTGTTCTTTCTGTTCTTTCTGCTCTTTCTGTTCTTTCTGTATTTTCTGAGAAGGACCTTCCTTTGTTGGACAGCTCCTTCCTATTCACGATTTCCTTTTCCTATCCCCTTTCTCTCACCTTCCCCTCCCTCGTTCACATCCCCCTCTCACACAATGACGGCCAGCGAACGGACACCCCTGCTTTCGACAGCATCGACAACCGCCACAAGTGCCTCGACCGAGACAATACCCACTGAGACAAACGACGCCGCTCTGTCAAGAACACTCTCCAAAGATGGCGACGACAACGACACTGCGGGCGCGGCCAAGAAGAGCTGGCTTGCCTCCCTCTGGAGCCCGGCCAACCGCGTGCTCCTCGTCGGCTTTATTATATCCCTGAGCTTCAGTTTCACGCAAGTCTCCATCTTTTACGTCTTTCGGTTGATGGAGTGCGACGTTTTTTACGAAACCCACCCGCCGTATACGGGCACCGGCGACCGCTGCAGCCGCAACGAGATCGCCTCGGCCACGGCGCAGCAGTTTAGCTTGCTGGGTATCAGCACCACCTTTTGCGGCACTTGGAACCTATTTGTCTCGGGCCAGCAGGTCAAGCGCTGGGGCCCCCGTGTCGCTTTGATTCTCCAGACATCCATCCCGGCCATCCGTGTTGCTACCCAGATTGTCGGTGTGTACACCGGTGGCCAAGCCGGGATCTGGATCATCCAGACCACGCAGATCATTACGATCCTGGGCGGCCCGGCCGGATACATTCTGGTGGTCAACACGATTGCCGGCGAAGTCGTCGAGCCCATTGAGCGGACGGCGCTTTTCGGCAAGTTGCAAGGTGTGATTATGCTGGGCGTGGCCATTGGCTTTTTGTTGGGCGGCATCGTCGGCGACAAGTATGGCATCGTGCGTCCCTTCCAGACGGCCTTTTTCCTCTTCATTTTTGCCAGTCTGTTTGCGCGCTACGCCATGCCGTACATCTCGCCCGAGTCTTTGAGCAACCCCAATGCCAAGACCACGCGCAAGGGCGGCCTGGCCGGCTTCTTTGAGCCGCTCAAGGTCCTGCTGCCGCAAAAGATCCGTCTCCACTCAGGCCGCATCGCCAACCACTATGGCGTCTTCTTCTTGTGCTGTGGTGTCTTTCTGGGCGTCCTGGCCACGGGCTACGCGCCCACACTCCTGCAAATGTATGCCACGGCCACGTTCGACTTTAACCAGGCCAACAACGGCTGGCTCATGTCCGGCAACGGCTTCGTGCGCGCCTTCTTCTTGATTTTCCTGTTCCCACGCATCATTGACGCCGGCCGCGCCTGGTTTGCCCGCCTATCCCGCGATGAGCGCAAGGCCAAGCGCAAGGCCCGCCGCCGGTCGATGACGTCTGGCTCTTCTGCTCGCTCTGCCACTCGCTCTGCCTCCAACAAGAAGGCACGCAAGGAAGATGCCAAGAACTACGGCACGACCACTACCGTCACCTCTACGTCCAGCAGCAGCAGCAGCAGTGCCGCCCCGACGGCCGTCGCCACCCCCGAAATCACCGTGATCCCGACCGAGCCCGAGCAGTTTGACGCCCCCATGGGCACGCAAATCGAAGAGGAACCCATCCTGGTGCGCGTGTCGACGGCTGAGCGCCGCCATCTTCCTGCTGAGGTGGACTCGGACGACTCGGACGACTCGGATGCTGAAGACGCCGCTCTTGCCGCGGCCGACGAGGAAAAGGCTGCCTACGCTTTCGATCTCTTCTTCCTCCGCTGGAGTCTACTCGTTGACGGCATCATCACGGCCGGTGCTGCTCTGGCCACGCAGGGCTGGCACATGTATTTGATGACCGTCCTGCTGCCGTTCGGTTCGGGATCAGCACCCGCTGCCAAGGGCGTCATCACCACCATGTGCCCGTCGTCGCAGCGGACCGACGCGCTCAACGCCATCACGCTGGTCGAAAACGTCGCACGGCTGGCGACACTGGGTGTCTTTGGCTACATCTTCTCGGCGCTGGCAGCGATTGGCCAGTCCCAGCTGACATTCTACTGCAACGGCGCCGTGGCTGTCATTGCCATGATTGTGCTCATGTTCTCGCACTTCCCGCCGCGGGATAGCGAGCTGATTGATGAGGATGCGGATGCGGAAGCGACCGAGCCTGTTGTCGCAGAGGCCGAGGCATAAATAGGAGAGCGCCTCCAATAGGGACGGAAACAAACAAGTGCTGTTCGTTCTTTGGAAGTCATATATAAAAGCATTTACTCGGTACACGTTAAAAGCTCTCGTTGTCTTGGATCTTGGATTTGTTTTGTTGCCAGCATTGGGTTGCGCCTTTTTAAAGTTTGGTCTAGCATTTCTGGAGTTATATATATTGGATTACTATTTAAAATTGGATTTATTGAACATTTGAACACAATGATTGGTACAGTGAGGAAAGAAAAGGAAGCAATGTTCTTCCTCCTCATGATGATGAAAACAATCACAGTTGTCTGTACGTCGTACTCCGTACTGCGCATTTACTGTACTGTTGACAGCGGGTTTACCGCCCTTTTTTCAGGGCCATCTTATCAGCGATAAGATTGGCAGAATTTTTTTCAGGCACTTGGGCGAAGAACTGAAGATTGCAGCATTTCTGTTCAGCCCCACTCTTTTTCTTTCTCTCCTTCTTTCGACATTGCTTTTCACGACCGCCACCACCATCCCCCTCGACGACGACGCACTTTACCGTGCACCACCACCTCCAAAATGGCTGACGGTGGCATGATTCTCAATATTGACCTGGACAACCTGCCGCCGATTGCGCAGCAGGTGACGTTCAAGGGCGGCAAATGGCGCGACCGCAAAGCAGCGCAACGCGACTACAAGAAACGGCAGCAAGGAGAAGGAAGCAGCCCGACAAAGCCCTCTGACGACTCGACCGACCGACCGACGAAGCGACAGAGACCAGACGACCGGAACGGCGATGCGCGGGCAGCAAAGAGACACACAGGGAGTGGAGGCGACTTTGCGTCGGGACAACGCTGGCAGCCGAGCCGGCCGATTGGACCAGGCGCAGCACCTGTCGCAGCCGGCCGGCCCCAGAACGGCGTGACATCGCGGCTGTTTACGGCCATCCCGGAGCACACTACCAACTTTGACGAGGAGGAGGAGACCAAGGACGAAGACGCAGAAATCTCACGACCTTCAAACGCGCCTCTGTCCGACGAGGCCGCTACGTTTCTGAAGCTGGGCCTCTCGCGCCGCATCGCTCGCCAGCTATCCGAGTACATGAAACTGAAGTCGCCGACGGCCATCCAGCGCAATTCGATTCTGCAGCTCGTCGGCAGCGACAACGATGCGTTTTTGCAGGCAGAGACGGGCTCCGGCAAAACGCTGGCGTACTTGTTGCCCATTGTCCAGCGCCTGCTGGCCCTGAGCGAGGACAATGACGGTGTCCGGCGGGCGAGCAATGTCAAGCTGAGCCGCGGCGGCTTGGGCCTGTTTGCCGTTGTGCTGGCACCGACGCGCGAGCTGTGCACACAGATTGCCGTCGTCCTGGACAAGCTGCTGGGATGTGCCCCCTGGCTGCACGCGACGACGGTGGTGGGTGGCGAGAACAAGAAGGCGGAGAAGGCGCGGCTGCGCAAAGGCGTCAACATTTTGGTGGCCACCCCCGGTCGCCTGACGGATCATCTCGATCACACAGATGTGCTGGACGTGAGCCGGGTGCGCTGGCTGGTGCTGGACGAGGGCGACCGGCTGATGGAGATGGGCTTTGAAAAGGACATTCGGGCGATTGTGAGCAAGATCCGGAGTGCCGCGACGGTGGCAACCACAACAAAAGACGGCCAGCCACTGCCTGAGGGTGTGCTTCCCTCCAGACGGGTGACCGTGCTGTGTTCAGCGACGATGAAGATGAATGCAATCAAGCTGGGCGAGCTGACGCTGGAGGATGCGGTGCACATAACCTCGGCCGGCGGCGAGGACCCCGACAAAGACGAGAAGGACAAGGACGAAAAGAAGGGCGAGGACGAAAAGAAGGGCGAGAAGGGAGAGGGAGAGACTGCCGCCGAACCAGAGACTGCTGCATTCTCGGCGCCGTCGCAGCTCAAGCAGACCTACGCCATTGTGCCGGCCAAGCTGCGTCTCGTCACGCTGATTGGTTTACTGCGATCGACGTTTGCTCGCAAGGACACCGTCATGAAGGCCATTGTCTTTTTGTCGTGTGCCGACTCGGTCGACTTCCACTTTGATTTGCTGCGAGAATTCGGCGACGACGGCAAACCCATCCAGAATAAGATTGTGCCCGCCGTCGCTGCACCCTCAACCAATAACGACGATGCTGCCTCCGCCTCGGCTCCGACCACTGCGGCCGCCATCAAGAACGCCAAGATGGCCATGGCCGCTGCCTCGACGACCGCCTCGACTGTCGCGCCCGCTGCCTACATTACCTCGGCGGCCAACCGCACTATCGTCCTCCACAAGCTGCACGGCTCGCTCGAGCAGCCCGTCCGCAAAGCCACACTGGCCTCGTTCCGCCACGCCACCGACCCGGCCCTCCTGATTACGACGGACATTTCGGCCCGTGGTCTCGATGTGCCGACGGTGGACCTGGTTATCGAGTACGACCCGGCCATGGCCGTCGACGACCATTTGCACCGCATCGGCCGTACGGCGCGTGCCGGTCGTGCGGGCAAGACGACTCTGTTTGTCCAGCCGGGCAGCGAAGAGGGCTACATCAAGTATATCAAGGAAGTCTCGTCGTCGGTGCTGCACCCGCAGCTGTACGACACCGTCCTCAAAAAGGGCTATGCGGCGCCCGTTGCTCTGCCGGAGGCATTCACGTCGTCGGGCCATGGCAGCAGCGAAGACAACGGCGTCCCCACGGAACACGACCCCTCGCTGGCCCAGCAGTCGTGGTCCAAACGCGCCGAAGCTCTGCAGCTGCACATTGAACAGCGTCTGCTCAAGTCGGCCGCTGTGTCTGCGGCGACGGGTGCCAATGCCGGCGGACCCGAAGCGGCGCCCGCCAAGAAGCAGTGGCAGCGGCAGAAGAAGGACTCCAAGGAAGCCAAAAAGGACGCCGAAAAGAAGGCTTCCGCGTCCGCCGCCTCCCCTACCCTCCTGGACGCCGCCCGCCAGGCGTTCCGCTCGCACATCCGCGCCTACGCCACCCACACCCACGACGAGCGCGGCTTCTTCGACATGACCCGCCTGCACCTGGGCCACATGGCCAAGAGCTTTGGTCTGCGCGAAGCACCGGGCAACATGAATGGTGGTGTGCAGCGGCTGGCGGCCAAGAAGCGCGCGACGGCGGTAGCCACGGCCGCCGGCCGGAAGCAGCACTCGAAGCCCAAGGCGTCGGCTGCTGCTGCTGCTGCTCGTGGCGGAAACGACTCGGACGACGAGCGCTTTGTGGATGGCGCCGAGGACGAGGAGGCGGCGCGCCGGATGCAGCAGAAGATGAAGGAGATGATGAGCAACCCGGCGGCGGAGTTTAACATAGGTTGAGGACACTGAGGAGAGTGAATTTGGTTCTGTCGTTCGTCGTTCGTCGTTTAGTCATTTATCGTCATTTAGTCATAGTTTTGCATCGTTGTATCATAACAGCATGGGCGTTTGGTCAGGCACGGAAAAGTATAGCATTTTTAATCACATATAATACCAACAAACTTGGAGTGCTTTTCTTAACTGTGATGTGTCTTTTGTGTCTTTGTAGATACAGAGCGAGAATAACGACGTTTCATTTTTGCTTTAGTGCTATTTTTCTTTTGCTTTTGTTCATCTTTTTTTCTACCTCTTTTCTTATGCCATGCTAATCTTCTCTGTATCGAAAGTAACTTGACCAAACGTCTCACAATGCTATGGACAAGGAAAATTGTCTCTTGATTGATTTATTAGGGGGACAGGGGGACAGAGGCGATGGTGGTCAGAGAAGGGGAAGAGGAGGAGGCTGCTGCGCAGGCCTCACCACCATCACCCCATACATTTATACATTTGATATACACTCTCTATGTACATGGGCATCTATTCTGTCCTTTGTCTTTGGTTGACACTGTTTCTTTACTTGTTCGCTCTTGTCGTCGGCATCGTCCGTCGACTCCTCAGATGAGGACTGCACCAAACTCGCCAATTACATCCCTGACTCTCACCCGCTTGTTTTCGGCCGACTGTTTTTCAATGATCCTCCTCAGCAGCTCTCTCGCCCGCTTTGTACTCGTGCCCCAGCCCGATACCGACACATCCGCCAAGTAGGCCAGCACCCAGTCCTGGTAGACGGGGTCGGTGACTTCGATGCCGGCGACGAAGACGGGCATGGGCCAGACGAGGCTGCGGGGTTGACTCTGCGCGGACGCAGTCCTGGTTGGCAGGCCGGGGCGTCCGGGGCTGGGCCTAGACGAAGGGCTTTCTGTCGGTGGCGTTGACGTCCTATCGGACGTCGTGGACGTGGACGTCTGCGTCTCCGCTTCCACTTTGAGCTCCCTCGCAATCTGCACAATCTGCCTTGCCGCGGCCTGTGCGTCGTCGTCGGTCCTTGCGTCGGGCTGGTCCACTCTGTTGAGAAGTATGGTCGCCGCCAAGCACATGGCCGTCGACACGCGTCGGTGAAAGGCCGTGCGGGCGACATGGTCGGGGCTCGACGGCGTATAGGCTCTGAGCAAGGCGGCATGGACGACTTTGGACTCGGCGCGGATGCGGGCAATGGTGGCACGGATGGCTTGGATTTTGGCGGAGCGGAGGTCGAGAAGGGCCTGGTCGTCGGAGTGGTCGGAGTGGTCGCCGCAGGCGGCCAGGACGGCGTCAGTTTGTGCATTGGCCAAAGCGGTGGATGGAGAGGCATCTTCGATGCCTCTGCCACTATCTGCACTGCCTGCTGACCCGTCGCCTGCGGCGCCTCGTCCGTCGGCGCCTCGTCCGCCAAAGACATTGTCGATCCACCCCTCCAGATCGGCCACCTCGGCAAACACGCCCATGATCTCGTCAGACAGCCTCTTTGCGGGCTCTTGCAGCAGATCGTCGTGCAGCTCATGGGCCGGCAGCGCAGCTCCAAAGCATGCTGCGAGATAAAACTCTTGGGGTCCGCCGTTCCCGCGCAGAGCGGCAATTCCTGACGACGAGGAAGAGCCGGAGGGACCGCCGCCGCCGACGTGGTCCCTCAGAAAGCGAAACAGACCGCCACCTGAACCGGACGACGGCGCCCACAGCCCGGCCCTCAGGTCGAGATAGGCCAGCCAGATAAGAATACGGGCTTCGACGGGGCCAATGGCGGCCCGGAAGCGTGGCCAGTCTGACCCTAGGAGGGAGGCAATGCCGGCCAACGAGTGGACGAGCCGGGCGGTGTCGCCAGACAAGATGTCGCCGTAGGCAAGGAAGAGCGTGGTGGCCAGCAGCATGCGGAGGGATGTCGACGAAGTCGATGAAGTCGGCGAGGTCGACGATCCCAAAAAAGTCGGCGAGGTCGACGATCCCAAAAAAGTCGGCGAGGCCAGTGGTGTCGAATACCCACCATCCCTCCCGGCGAGCTCATCCTTGAGCGAGTCGGCCGCTTGGCGGGCACGGGCATAGTGCCTGATCTGCAGGGCGTGGTCGAGGGCGTTGCCCATGCCGGCCGTGGGGGTATCTGTGGGTGTATTTGTGGGTGTATCGCCCTTCACCAGGAGATAGGCGGACGTCCAGGCCAGGATCGAGTGGCGCAGAGGCGAGTCTGGCTGTTGCTCGGCGGCCCGTATGGCGTACGAGTAAAAGTTCCAGGGCGACGCGGCGGGCGAGGCAAAGGCCGACTTGACACTAAAGAAGGAGGCCAGGTTGCGTTTGTAGTAGACGACCAGAGAACGGTCGGCGGGTGAGTCGGAGTAGCTGGGGAGGGTGGACGGCGCTGGCGTGAGGGGCGGCGCCACGAGTGGTGAAGCGAAGCCAGTGCCAGTGTGGTTGTGGTTGTAGTCGCCAGTGTGGTTGTCAGTGTGGTTGTGGGCTGGCCAGACGGCCGTGGACGACAATGGTGATTGCAACGGCATGTGATGAGACAAAAAGAAGCCTTCTGTTTGTGATGTAGCCGCGTTCATGGCCAGTCGGCTGCCCATCGGGCTGTCCATCGGCAGTACCTCATCGGTAAAAAAGGGTGACGCTCCATACAAGTCTGGCGATGTGAACGGTGGCGGCGGTCCAGGCAGTCCTGAAAACGGTGATTGTAGAGGTGGAGAATTGCTGCCAAAAAGAAACGGCATGTTCATGTCCCATCCGGCCTGGGACATGGCAAGGAAAGCATTGAGTGAGGGGGTGTCGTAGGGAGGCTGTGAGGAGAGAGGAGAAGGTGAAGGATGTGTCTGTGGTGAGGGATGTGTCTGTGGTGATGGTGAGGGTGGTTGAGGTTGAGGCTGAGGCTGCTTTTGTGGTGACGGCCCTGGCCCTTCTACCAAAGACAGCCTCTGCCTCCGCCACTGCTTGAAATTCCCACCAAACGACGGCACACAGTCCAGCTGCAGCCGTCGACAGGCTGCGCAGGGCGTGTCCCGGCTCTGGCACTTGACTTTGCGGCGACGGCAGGTCAAGCAGCCCCAGACAGAACGGCGGACGGCAGACGGAGTCGCCGCCGGTGGTCGCAGCTCTTTCGGCATGGTGGTGGTTGGCGATAAAGTCGTAAACGGAGGGGAGTAAACGGAGGGGAGTAAACAGAGGAGAGGAGACTGGGGAAAGAGATATGGAAGGCGCAAAGGACGCGGTGAGACGGTGAGATTAGCGCTGACTTGTCGAAAACGACTGACTCGCACTAAAACGACTCGCACTAAAACTAGGCCACCGCCAGCGGTGACATCGCTTAACATCGCTACTGCTTAGCGCATCTAGCGCCGTTTCTCTGGACAGTGCCTTTAGGAGAACGGATACGGAGCATCAGTCTTGAAATCACCAATGTCACATGTGGGTGGGAGTCGACCCTGCCACTCTACGAACTTCGTTGGTTTGTTTTATGCCGTCTTTTGCTTTTTGAAATGGTAAATAGTTGTCTATATCTTACGGCCACACTGTTTAGTCTTTGGGAGTTTGTGTAGTAGTATGTACTCATTCTAGTTGTATCTCCTTCCAAACATTCAAACTTTTCAAACTTTCAGACATTATTCTATGACATGTACTCTATCTCTGTGTCCTTCACAATCACCCTCGTTGCTACGCACCCACGCACCTACGCACCCTTCACCCTACGGATGCTCCGGCCGCTCAACACCGTTCTTCTCCTTTTGCGACCCGCGCTTGGCACCGGCGGGCCCCTCGAGATGGAACGTCTGGAACTGGCCCTGGCAGGGCGGCCCTTTGCAGACGGTGATTTGTTTTTGAGACAGGTTGTAAATGACACAGGCGACGGTGGCCGAGTTGGACCGGAAGGGATAGCCGGGCAGGTGGCCAATCACGGCATCCACAGGGTTGCGGTCCGGGTGGGCACACAGTGCCTCGGGGTAGCTGGTGTGGTCGGAGAAGGCGGTGATGAGATTCTGCGTCGAAAGCCGGCCAGCCTGCGCGGCGGGGCGCACATTGGTCTCGAAGCGGTCGCGGCGGAACCAGCTGCTTCCGCCTGGGTACAGACAGCGGACGTCGGACCGGGCCAAAAACCCGGGGTGGACAAAGTGGTTGGTGTGCACCAGGTAGCGGTCGTCGGGGCTCGAGCGATAGACTTTGTAGATGCGGTCGGGCGTCACCTCCAGACAGACACCAAAGCCTTCGGCGGAGCTGACCGTGACATTGTTGCTGACGTGCCGGGGGAAGTTGTAGGCACAGGTAAACGCCTCGGCCAGGTGGTTGCTCTCCAGAATCATGCGGCGCAGCATCGAGATGGGCAGCATCGGCTTCACTGGGACATCGTGGCGCCGGCCCGCCGCATCCACGTACGGGTACGGAATGTGGTCGTCGGAGCTCATGAGCGAGTTGGCCGTCACGCCCAGGCCGGCCGAGTTCATGCCCGACCGGCCCAGCTGGCCGGCCTCTGCCACCAGGAACAACGACGGCTTGTTCTCGGACGGGTCGGGGTGCACCTCCAAGTAGATGATGCAGTCGTTCTCCCACAACCGCGCGCTCATGTCCCAGTTCTGGGCCGTCAGCATGTCGCCCGACTCGGTCGCGTTGTGGTGGAACACGGCGGACGTGCACTCGTTGCTGTAGTCTTCTTTCTCGCTGTTGCTCGTTTTCTTGTCCTCGCTATCGCTCGGCGAGGGCCGGCTTCCCGGCTCATCACGCAGCCGCGCCAGATCGTACCGCGAGTTCACCAGGACCACATCGTCCAGCGTCACGCCCGCACCATCGGCAATGCCCTGCATCTCTTGCAAACCGCTCGGGTAGTATTGCTCGAGAGCAGGCTTGTAGACGTGCTGGATGATGGCTTCCATCAGCTCGGCCGAGTGCACCAGCTTGCCCGGCCGCCGGTAGTACTGCACGTTCTCCTGCACTTTGGCCCGGGCTTGCTGGCCGTGCGCGAGGCCGCGCTCGTACGGCAGGCCGCGGCAGACGACATGCTGATACGTATAGGGGTCGGAGTCTCTAATCTGGGTCATGATGAAGTGCGATGTGGTGTTGGAGATGTGGTGTTGGAGATGTGGTGCTGGAGATGGCAATGTTGTTGATGAAAGAAGACAAAGTGAACGAGGGTTCTGGGCATTGTCTAGTCTTATCTTGCAAGTTCGTCTGTCAAATCTTCCGTCTTTACTCCGTACAGTGTGGTATAACCGGAATTCTCACATTGCCGGCGTGGCACGACCCGCAAAGAGGAGTCCCTCATCTTCCTCGGCCGGCATCTCCGTTTCCATGACACACGGATTCGAACATAGTCTCTCGTACGTTTGTACTCCGTAGAGTGCGTATCGCTCCGCGTCTTTGCCGTTCGCCATGTTTACCAAGTTGGTCGTCGTCTGTTTCGCTCTCCTCTTTGACTTGGCCGTTGTCGGCGTCTCTTTCCTCTTTCCTTCTTTGTGAAGTGATATGCAGCTTTCCCAAAACGGAAGTCCTGGCGACGACAGCGAGAGCAAGACAGTTTCCGATAACAGCTTGATCTCGATAGTTGACGAAACATCCATGACTCGCCTCATGACTCGCTTTCAAATTGCTCGACTTCTTTACTCTTTTTGTCAAGTCGTCGCTTTTCTCTCTGTTTATCGTCATTGATCGTCGTATCGTTGATGGTCGTCGGCCGTCGCCAACATGGCCAAATCGGGCATAAAGCTGCGTGTAAGACGAGTGGGGCTCTTACAGAGCACCAACAACGCTAACAACGCACCGTCGACCACGGCACTTGCCGTCTAAACCCGTTTTGGTCTGGTTGCCGACGGCCCCTCGACGGTGAAGACGGCAGACGGCAAACCGCAAACGGCAAACGGCAAACGGCAAACGGCAAACGGCAAAGAGGGACAGACGATAGAGGGCGATGTGACAGGTTGGTCTACGGACTGCTCGTATTTTTTCTTCTTCTTTCCAATCCAACTTCACTCACAACGTGGACCCTGCCGTATGTCGACAATCCACTGGATTAGACGACGGATCGCATGGTTCCCCTCTTTTTGTTCTCTCTTTGTTCTCTCGCGCCTTGCCTTGACCTTGACATTAGATAGTACGTCGTACTCGCGAGTCTCTTATCAGTCTCTTATCTCGTCGTCGTCTTGTTTTCCCCATCTGGTTCACACCATTCCGACTCCTCTTTCCTGTTTTGTTGTTTTCTGTTTTCTGTTTTCTGGGGTAGATTGGCAGCGCAGCACCGACGTCGCGGGTCGGCGTTCTCTCGTGTCATCTTCTTGTCAATTCCCTCTTTTTGCTTTTTGCCCTTGCAGACTCTCCTCGTCGCAACTCCTTTTCTGTTTGGGCTTCTTGTTATCTTTCTATTTGGGCTTCTTGCTATCTTTCTGTTTTGTTCTCCTTCACTTCATTCGCCGGCCACTTTCCTCCTGGAGATAGCGACTCTCCCCTTTCCTGATCTACCCCAGCCAGCTCGTCTATATTATATTA
>JADHKS010000044.1:0-120163 GCA_019925295.1 Sporothrix pseudoabietina | reverse complement strand
GGGGGAAGAAAGAAAAGAAAAGAAAAAAAAGTGAACAAAAAGAAACCAGTTTCATATTCATATCCTAACGCAATCATGATTTTCGTATCTGACTGTAATCCGACGACGCAATACAATGCACTATTAATTATTGTCCACCACTCTCCGTCTACCAAATCCGTTTGGCCACCATCTCATACCGTTTAATCGTATTCAGATCCGTCTCCTTCTTGCCTTTACCGGACTCACGCCGTTCCTTTTCACGCACTTTCTTCAAGCCTTCGGGGTCATCCGAGAAGATCCAGCGCCGCCGCTCTTCGCCCACCTCGACTATGCCGTAGCCACCAGTGCGTTTCCCTGTGGCGTCAAACGACTCGGGCTCGGCCTGGCCCAGTGCCTCAGCATGCTCCTGCAGCTTCATGTTGGTATAGCGATTGCGTGCATATCGCAGCAGGGCCATTCCCAACAACAACTTGGCAATCAACAGGATCAAAAACATGAGAAAGAAGACGACGACCATGGTGACACCAGCAATCAGGTCGTCGCTAGACCACCATATCCACGACCCCCCAGAAGAAGAGGCCGCAGAGGCCGCAGCATCACTGCCCATGGAGGCGTATGGATTGCCATGGACAGAACGGCCGAGGGCGTTCCTGATCAACAAGTCAAGTCTTTCGAGAGACGCGGCAATAGCCGGACTCGAGGGCGTCGCCGCTTCGGCCACCAGCGACGTATGCGTAGACGGTGGCAACGGCGACGGCAGGTGTGTAGCCAAAAACATGTGGTAGGTCTGGACAGACGAGCGGATAAACAAGGTGCACAACGGGATCAGCGGCAGACCCAGGCGGCGCATCAGCGCTGGCGCCACAAAGGCGTTTGTATAGTAGTCTTTGCACAGGATATCGAGGATGCGGCTGTAGAAGTTGGGCTTGATGTTGTTGAACTTGTTGATGTAGCCGTGCTTGATCCAGTCGACAATCATCTCGCTACCAATCACAATGAGGAACGGCGACAGGACTTCAATGGACGTCAGCCACGAGGGCAAGATCTTGAAACTTGCGGGAAGAATGGAGGCATTGTGCAGCGGCACTTTGGCGGCCATGTCGTCGAGCATGCCGCCGCTGCTGCCGCCGAGATCAATGCCGGCGCCGGGAACAGACAAGCCGCCAATCTCGACAACGTTGCGTAGCGCAATGATAAATAAGACAATCCACAACTGGAACCGCTCGACGATGTCGGCACAGGCCAGCTGGAACGTATTTTCCTTCTCGGTGCGCTTGAACACACTGCTCTTGACCTCGACGAACTGGTTGGACATGAGCAGCGACAACAAGGCGTTGGAGTACGAGTTGACGGCCACGTTGAGCGTGATGACCTGATAAAACAGCACCATGGTGTGGACAATGTTGTAGACGAGCGACAGACAAAATATGCCAAAGGGCAGCAGGATCTTGGAGCGGCCCGACGCTGTACGCGACAGCGTCTCGGAACTAAATAAACACTCAAAGATGTCTTGTCCCAAAGCCGACAGCAGACGGTCGCCGACCTCCACGAGGTTGTAGATGACGTACAGCTTGACGGCCGACTGCGCACGCACAAAGTGGTACATGCGGCTGGCGTCGAGGTTCATCAGTGCCAACGAACTGCAGACAATGACGGCGCCCTGCAGCAAGTCGGCCTTGTGGAAAGATGTCAGGTTGGACGGCATCGACTTGGTTCGGCGGTGGCCCCAGATCTTGCGGCGGGCTGTCGACGAAGCAGCCGGTGCGTCCATGGTCACGCCAGCAGCGGCTCCTGATGTCTGCACATGCCGTCGTGGGCGTGGCTGGCCGTCCAGAGCGGGGCCGGCACTGTCGCTCATTGAGCTGCCATTGCTCCGTCCTCGAGGTCGGCCGGTCGTTCCACTTGCTGCTGTAGATGTTGTCGACGGTTCAGCGGACGATGCCGCCGCTTTGGATGTTGGCTTCGGCTGCCGCCCTCGCCGCCACATCCTACCCAAGCCTCGCCATACGTACGCCGTCATCCACCGCACCTCTTTCCACAGGACATAGCCCCACCACCGCACGAGCACGCTCACGGCAATGCAGAACCGCAGCGGCAAGATTGTCAGCGTCCACAGCCATGCATCCAGACACGCCAGCGCGCCAAAGTGCATGGTCCTCTCCAAGTAGGTTGGCAGCAGCAAAAAGTTCTTGAGCCGCTCAAACTTGATCGCATGCGACTCGTAGGGGATGTCAGACGTGTGCGAGTGGTGGATGTAGAGCGGGCTAGGCCGCTGACCAGCCAGCTCAAGTTGAAGAAGAGTAGGAAGGGACATGGGCGGCAGAGGGATCGAGGGTGGGATGGGTGAGGGAAGACGGTGTTCGCCATGGTTCGGTGTGTGGGCGGACATGTCTCCTTTTTGGCCGAGCTGTGGTCCAGGACGGAGAGTGGCTGTAGCTCCAGCAGTTCCCGACCCAGGTACTGCACCGACTGCGGCCTTTCCGCCGTCGATATGAAGAGGCGGCGGCCGTGGTGCCGTGTTGTGCGAATGCCACCGGGTGCCTGTATTACTGGCGACTGGTGGAACGGCAGTCTGGGTCAGTTGTTGTAAAGGTTGTTGTTGCGGTTGTTGCAGCTGTTGCTGCTGCTGTTGTGTAGCGGCAAGCTTGCGTCGACTGATGGGCGGTGTCGACAGCGTGCGAAGAGATCCAGTCGAGTTCCAGTGTCTCTGTACTCTTGGCGGGTGCTCGTCGACGTGGACAGAAACAGGCGTCACTTCTGACACATCTCCATTTATTCCATCGGCTCGTGGAAACTGTGCGAGCGGTGGGTTGGCTAGCGGCGGACTGAACCCGCTGCGGGAAGCATTCAGACTGCCCGTGGCCAGCTCGTCGCTGTCAGGAAGCGCTGCTATCGGCAACGACTCGGCCAGCTCGGCCATCTTGCTGGCAGACAGTCGACGGACGCCGCTCGAATGCGATGGAGATGTGAGTTTGGGTGTGCTGCCGATCGACGGCGACACCACCGGCTTGTCAGGCATTTCTGACGCAGATATAGATGTATTTGCGTCCTGCTCGTCCGTCTTCGAGTCTTTATCATCTGCAAACTGTGCCTCGACAGGGGATGGTGATGGTAATGGTGATGGGAGTTGGACGATGTTGTCAACGTTAAGCGTCAGTCCGCCCTTTTCGATGTGTGCGCGACTCGGTCGTCGGGCATTAGCGTCGCCCTCCGAGAGTCCCTGGAGGGCGGGAGGCATCGTTGTGAGGTGTGTGGGGCGTTCCGCAGCGTTGTATCGCGATACAAATCGAATTGGTAAAGTCGGTGAAATTCGAAATTCGAAATTCGAAGCCGAAACTGCCAAATCGTACAATGAGTACGATCGATCCGACTAGGTTTCCATTGGCAAGGACGCAGATAGAGGCTGCCTGCACTGCTGTAGAGGCGTGTCGTCGATTTGTGTCGTCCGTTGGGGGAAAGCGGCGTTGATTGTCAAGAAGAAGGGTAAGGGAGGTTGAAGACGGGATGTGACGTGACGAAAGGGACAAGATATTAGACAAAAGTTACGCCAATTTACAGTTCGGGGCTCCTTATCTAATCTCAAACTCTAATTCCGCCGAGGAGACTTTGGTGGCCATCAGCGGCCATTGGCACCCTAGACCACTAAAGGTCGCCATCATGTCGCTGGACGACAGGGCTAAAACTAACGCTTGTCAGTGGCAAGTCGCTAGCGCCGAGGCCCTGGAGGACCGCTTGGCAGCGGCTGCCACGCTGTTTCCACGCCCTATGGGCCCCATTTTACCCCGGCTGGGACAAAGCTGGGACAGACAAGCACAGACGAGCAGGAACCTCCGGCGTCCTTAGTCTTAGGTCCGAAAGCGCTCCTTCTGCTCTCAGCTGGCTACTGCGACTTCCACGTTTCGCTTCGTCGTTTCCCCTCTAAACATTCCAAACACCAAACATCACCACGACTTCTCAACGACATCTACGGCCGCGATTAACCACCAACGCTGCCGACATTTTTTACTACACCGCCCCCGCCCCCAAGACATGCTCTGGTCCCTCGTCAAAGCCTCGCGGGGACGGTGACTACGAGCCATGGCGCCGCCACGCCGCGGAAGCGGAAGCGGAAGCAGTTTGTCGCAAAGAGGCAGCACCTTTGCGCCTCTCGTGCGCTTTTACCAAGTGAGTTGTGCCTGGGGAGGCTTTATTTGTGTTAAGAAGACATTCACTAACCAATTTGTGTGCAGAGCTCATATGCTTCCGACTATGCGGGCTTTACTCTGCTCTTGGTAGCATACCTTTATGTCAGTCTCCAATCGGGATAGAGATGAGACTGAAGACAACTCAAACGCTCTACAAGCTGCACTTGATACATATATGTATATATATATGTATATGTATATACATTAAAATAAACTCGCTAACCTGTCAGATCCAATTTTTCGTCGAGCCGTTCCACCGGCTGTTCATTGTTAACGACTTGAACATCTCCTACCCCCATGCCGAAGTCGAGCGCGTGCCCGTCTGTATGTCAACTTCACTTTTTCATACCATTGTCTATCCCCAACCTAGCATTATACTGACCTCCCCTCCTTTCAGCTATGAACTTCGTCTACGCCCTCTTCATTCCGCTCTTCGTCATCCTCCTCTACAACTCCGTCTTGAGCTCCGAAGTCCACAAACACCATGTTTCCGTTTTGGGCATCGCCATTGCTCTCGTCCTGACCTCCACCGTCACCGACATCATCAAGAACATGGTCGGCCGTCCCCGCCCAGACCTGCTGGCCCGCTGCAGCCCGGCCCCAGGAACACCACCCAGCACTTTGGTGTCGATCGACATCTGCACCCAGACCGACCACCACCGCCTGCACGACGGCTGGCGCTCGTTTCCCAGCGGACACTCTAGCTTTGCGTTTGCGGGACTGGGGTATACGAGCCTATTTTTGGCCGGACAGCTCAAGATCTTTGTCCTCCGAAACAGCGGGTGGTCGTCAAACCCGAGCAATGCACCAGGCGTGCCGGCTGTCCATGTGCGCGGCGATCTGGGCAAGATTTTGATTTGCTTGGCTCCGCTGCTGGGCGCCGCCATGATCGCCATCAGCCGCTGCCAGGACTACCGCCACGACGTCTACGATGTGTGCGTGGGCGCGCTGCTGGGCTGGACAATCGCCTACTGGAGCTACCGCCGGTACTGGCCGCACCTGGCTAGTCCTCACTGCGACTCGCCGTATCCGGGCCCGCCTTCGTCCCGTAACGACGGCAGCGACTACGGCCGGATTCGCGACGAGGAAGAAGGCGACCGGGAGGACTAGGGGACTCTTCTGGACTGAGGTCTTTTACAAAATGAGTAGCAGTGTACGTTGATTGTACGCCAGTGTTATATAGGCAGCCTAGGCAGGCTGGCCGCGTGTATTAGTACGGGTTGGACTACGGCTGTACGAACAGGCAACATGAGGGACGTGGCCGGCATTGGATACGCAGCAACACGGTTTTATTTTTTCTATAATTTCTTCGGGCTCGTTCACTTTCATAGGGGGACACTGCATTATAGCACTTATGGTAACGAATAAATGTCTTTTTTTTCGCGGCTTCATGTCGTTTGGCACAAGCTATTAGTAATACATCTATGATGAACATCTCATGATTGCGATTGTGTGCGTAAAGCAGCAGAAGGCCTTTTCAGCCTCCTTCACTGCCCCGCGCTAAGCATCCGGCCAAAGGCCACCCTACTTATCGTCGGTGCTCTCCTCTTTCGCCAGGTCGTGCTCCTTCAGCAGCGCCGTGATCTCGTCTGCGCTCCACAGCCGGTGATAGATCTTGCCGTCCTTGGTCTGTCCGACCGTTGCAAATTCGACTAGAAGAAAGGTCAGCAGGTCATTCTGCTATTATCAGAATCTGGGGGGTAGGGGCACTCACTCTTCTCCGAGCTCAGCTTCGTCGAGTCCATGGTCTTGCTCAGCACCTTGACCGCCATTCCGCACGCCTCCTTCAGCGTGCAGTCCTCCTTGTAGTCCTGCTTCAGCAGACTCTGTGCGCTCGCATTGTTCGCGCCCGCACTCGTCGCCTTCCACCCGCCGTAGTTGCCCGATGGGTTCGACAGGTACAGCTGGAACTGCCGCTGCGGGTCCCAGCCAGCGTAGATGAACGACACGCCAAACGGCCGCAGACCACCGTGCTGCGTGTAGCCCTGCTTCAGATCGCATAGCCGGCGCACCAGCTGCTCGCAGGGAATGTCTGTGTTGTAGGTGAGGAGGTAGCGCTGAGCGGATTGCCGGGCGTAGTTGATCAGGATGTTGGCGTCGGCCGTCATGCCCGCCACGGCACAAATCATGTTGTCGTTCAGAATGTACAGCTTCTCGGCCGACGTGTCCTGCTCTAATAACTTGGAGGTGACCTTTCTCTCTGCAGCCAGCACGATGCCGTCCTTGGCCAGGATGCCAATCGCTGTGCCGGCATGCGAGATGGCCTCCAGGGCGTACTCGACCTGGTAGAGTCGGCCCTCGGGCGAGAAGATGGTAGTCTAGAGCGAGGGGGGGGGGGGATGTCAGCTCAATTCGTGATACACCAAAAAACAAACTTCAGCTTCATTCGAGCTCAGTCTAAACTTACACGAGAATCGTACCGTCTCGACATGGTGAAGACGAGCTGACAGAAAAACCGTAGAAGGGAATTGAGGGTCGTCGGGGCTCTAAGTAAAATGGTAGAGCGTCGGGAACAAAACGATCGGTCGTGATGCGGATGCTTCGATGTTTCGAGGATGCGGCGGTGGGAGGTGACGATGGAGGCAGGAACAGAGCACACAGCAACCAAAGGAGACAGCCCAGCCTGCTTGGGAGCTTCAGCCAGCCAGGCAAGCGATTCGACGCGTAGCTTGAAACGGGCACGCTAGGGAAGGCTCGCTGCCTGGATTGTCAGGCATAAGGCTTGCTCCCCAGAGCTTGTCTGACTTATGTAATCCACTAGCTCGACCGCCCAGTCTTTGCCACCTGTCGCGCATTTGCTGCTGTCGTCAAAAGCCGCCCGCCACCGCCATTCTATGTTGTTCTTTTGAGTTGCAGATTATATGTATAATCGAGGCAGCAGCTTTCATAAACATAGAATAGACCATTCACTGCCCTCACGACGGGCGACAAAATACTCCGTGGAGGACATCGAAAACCACCTCATGGCATCTAGCTATCAGCACGTGACACTGACTGAACGACCTAGCTCAGCTCTCATCGATTACTCCGTACAGCACATCGCACCTTCTGGCACATTACACTAACGGCGGCAGCACTCCACCGAAGCAAATTTGCCACCGTCTGCCAGCAGCTTTGCTCCTGCCTCCCCCAGAGGCCTGGCCAAAGCTCCCCCCCTTTGCGCTCTTTGCGCCCTTTGCGACCGCTGAAGACCTCACCAGCTCACCTCACCGGTCCTTCCTTCCCTTTCTGCCATTTCCACTCCACCATAATTCTTTTCTCTCCTCGCTACAACAAGTACGGCAAGAGCAAACGACCCCAGTGGACCACTTTGGGTCGTCACTTCCCATTTTAAATACGTTGCGCGTAGATTTTGGCAGGAGCAACGAGCTTCGGACATCTCCAACGCGACACCCCAAAAAAACACCCAAAAGGCAATATAATACGCATCTCCCTTTTCTTACGACGCGCATCCTGTAGAGTCGTGTGATCACGCAAAATAAAGTGCCTGCCTCTGCAGCACAAACTTTTCTCTCGGCCGCTTGCTCCGGCGCGGTGCGCAACTTCGAGCGCGACGACACAGAGCGATCAACACGACCCACGACCCACGAAAATCGAAAATCGAAAATCGAAAATCGAAAATCGAAAAGGCGAAACACGAAAAGAAAAACAAAAAAACGACACGACTTTTGACGACATTCCACGACGCACAACCACAGAACCACAGAACTACAGAACTAGAATCACAGACATCACCATGTCAGGTAATCTGGCCAACGCGCCCAAACTCCTCCCGCTCCCGCTTCCTTCGCGTCGACGGCAGCTAACCACCATGCCTCCTCCCACAGACGCCGAACCGCGCCGCTCTGTGCGCAGCACAAAGGGCCAGCACAAGGCTCTGGACCACCTCGAAGCACCAACGCCGGCAGCCGACGGAACCAAGGACGGCGCCAAGGATAAGGATGGCGGTGCTTCTGCGTCAGCAGCAGCGGCTGCTGCCGCCAACGGCAAGACGAAGCGTGGACGCAAGGGAAGCAAGAAGCCTGAGAGCCCCCAAGAAGCCGATTCTGAAGAAGAAATCATCCGCTGCGTCTGCGGTGCCCGTGAGCAGGACGGCGACCCGGGCGAGCCGTGGATTGCCTGCGACACCTGCACGGCGTGGCAGCACAACGTGTGCATGGGCATGAGCGTGTACAGCGAAGACTTGGCTAAGGACTATTTCTGCGAGCAATGCAAGCCCGAGAACCACAAGGAGCTGCTGGAGGGCATGGCCCGCGGCGAGAAGCCCTGGGAAGAGCGCCGCCGGCAGTATGAGGAGGAGAAAGCCAACGACAAGCGGCGCAAGGGTGGCCGGAAAGCGAAACCGAAGCGCAATAGCGATGCGAAAGAAGGATCAGCAAAGTTGTCACCAACACCAGAAGCACGACGCGGCGACAACACCACAACAAAGAGCGGCCCTTCAGGCACGAAGCGCAAGACGCGTGCCGGCTCAGACGAGGACACCAAAGACGGCAAGCCACAGCGACGCAAGCTCTCAGAAGAGGTGCTGCCCGTCTATAGCCCGCCCGACGACCTGCCCGAGCACATCTCCGATCTTGTTGATGCACGTCAGACACCGGCAAAGGGACTGACCAAGGCCATTTCTGAGGTCCTGAGTGGCATGCAGAAGCGTGGCGCGTTCACACCAAAGGACGGCGCGTCCGTCGAGGCCACAGCCGAGCGGTTTGGTCTGCAGATTGAGCGTGCCGTCCATGACGCTCACCCGACACACAAGGAGTACGGCACGCAGATCCGGACACTGCGGTTCAACCTCAAGGAGAACCATGAGCTGGTGGCGCGGCTCGTCCATGGCTCACTGATCCCGCCCATGCTGGCTACCATGTCAAGCGACGAGCTGGCGTCACGCGAGCTGCAGCAGAAGACGGCCAAGATGAAAGCCCAGGCCGAGCGCCAGAGCATCATTACAGAGGCTGACGATGCATCTGCCCCACGTCTGCGGCGGACACACAAGGGCGAAGAGGTTGTCGGTGGTGAACGGGAGGGCGCGGCTGTGTCCACAACCGAAGACAAGCCGTCGTCCCTGCGCCGGCAGAGCGCACGGGACAATGACGTGGAGATGACGGATGCCGGTGCCAGGCGGCGAGGCTCCGAAGCTGGCGGGCGCGGTACTCAGGGCCGTGGCAACTTGCGCGTCGATACTAAGAGTGAGGGCGGCAACAAGAAGGACTTTGACCTGAAGCGCGTCTTTTCGAGTGTGCGCTCGCCCACGTCCATGACCGGACATCAGCGCCGTCCATCGCAGCCACAGTTTGCGTCGGACGGCCCAGGCGATGACCCGGATGTCGATCGTCTGTTGCAAGACGATGGCGACGAGTCACCGCCCTACTCACCCTCCGAAGAGACTGACCCGGACATTGTCTGGCGTGGCCAGGTCAGCATGAACACAGTTGCTAACTTCCAGGCCACTGCACGGCATGTGGGCGGCGTCAATCTCAGTGCGACCATCGGCCTGCCCTGGACGACGCTGGTGCCCAAGAAGCTTACTGTGGCCGGCCGTATCGACGAGCAGATTGCCACCGAGTATCTTTGCAGTCTCCGCTACAGTGCGCCGACGGACATTAGCGTTGCCAGCCTTAGTCCGGCTACCGACGCGGCTAAGGCTGATTTTTTGGCCATCATTGACTACTTCACCCAGAGGCACCGCTACGGCGTCGTCGGTGAGAAGGGCGTCGGCAATGTCCGTGATACGTACCTCGTGCCCATCCCCTCGGGCACCAGCAGCCACCCCGAGTTCATGTTGAACTTGGAGGACAACTTTATCCCCACTTCCCGAACAGCACCCATGTTGCTCCTCGTTGTCGTCTACCGGAACGACCCAGCCGCCATGGAGAAACTGCGGGGACCCAATTGGGCCGGCCAATACATTGGCAGCTCTGGTCCCACGCCTGGCTCCGTGGAGAGCACACCCAGCACGGCGACACCGCAGCCTCCTGCTGTTCCAGGCGGATCGGCAGGCTCGCGGACGGCATCCATCTCGGCACCTGCGTTCTCACCCATGGTGCCCCCGACGCCGTCGATGCCGACTCAGGTACGGGCTCAGCAGGCTGTGCCCCCGACACCCACGCCGCCACAGCCTTTGGCCCAGCCAGTACCACAGCGTCCCCAGCAGCAGCAACCACTCCCTCCTGTGCCACCACCAGTGCAGTCTCAACCCCCTCCGCTTCTGCAGCAGCAGCAGCAGCAGCAGCAGCAGCCACTCCAACCGCAACCGCCTGTCCAGCACCAGCCGATTGCTACCAGACCGCCTGTGCCGCCGCCCGCCGCTGTGCCCCCGCCAACACCGACACCGGTCCATCATCAGCCGCCGCCGCCTCAACAGCAGCAGCAACAACACCACGTGCCTCACCCTAACCCGGCTGCTGCTCACCCTAACCCGCCTCAGCATGTGCAGCACCAGCAACCTCAGCACCCTCACCCTCAGCACCCACAACAGCACCAGGTGCACCAGCCGCCCCACCGCCCTGTCGGCCCGCCCCAGGGTCACGCCCACCCTCACCCGCATCCTCCTCCGACGGCCGCCCAGCAAGCGGCCGCCCAGCAGGCAGCTCGTGAACAGGCCCAGCGTGACGGCGAAGCCATTGCCCGCGAGATCTTGGGCCCGCTGGCGACGTGCTCAGCTGCCGGGTTCCTCATGACCCAGGCCGCCAAGATGCAGAAGAATGAGTGGCTATTGGTCCGTGCGGTTTTTGAGCAGCAACCACAGACGCAGGATGACCTACAGCTACTCAAGCATGAGTTGGAGCGATATAACGACCGCAACCACCATGGCAACAACCATCATCACCACAACAATGGCAACGGTGCGGCTACTCCCACTGCGGCTCAGCAGCAGCAGCAGCAGCAGCAGCTCCATCAGCAACAGCAGCACCAACAGCAACAACAGCACCAACAGCAACAACAGCAGCAGGCGGCTGCTGCCGCTGCGGCCAAGCAGCACTCGCAGACGCCTGTGCCTATCCCGCGTGTGCCGCACACACCTGCTGCAGCGCCGGTGCCTGCTTCACGACCTGCTCCTCCGGCCGCAGCGCCCACTCCTCAGTCCGGGAATGGTCAGTGATAAGGAGTCTCGAATGGCGTGGCTGTATATTGTGGCCGTTTGATTTATTTTTTCTTGTACTTTTACAGATGCTCGACTTTGATATGATACGCATTTGTTTGTGCGTACTGAAAGAGGGGCTTTGAATCTAGGAAAATGGAAAAAGGGCTCTGCTTACTTTGTTGTCTTTCTTATATTTTATCTAGCTCGGCCAAAATGGAAGGCGTCCGGTGCGGATGGTTCGAGCCTGTTTTCGTATACTTGTTTTTTTTGGTTTTTTTGGGGGGGGGGGGTTCAATCTGTTTTTTCATGTATAGTAGTTTTTTGCTCTTTCAGATACGTAGCGTATACCTCAACAAAACAAAAGGGGGAAAGGGACCAATTGTGTCCTCAACTACAACGTAAGCTGATGTCTTATGTGTCATTCTCGTTACTCGGTCGTTGCGATTTTCTGTTACTAGTTGTCAAGTTCTCGAGTTGTTAAGTCTCGCACTGCTCGGTCTTTGTTTAGTTGATTTATATTATGTTCTGCAGCGTCTCGTCTTATTTCTATTTCGTGTATCCGGGCAATATTATGCCATTTTCTCATGCGAACCAAGAAAAGAAAAAAAGAGAGAGAAAAAAAGAACATAACGAGTGTGTACTTTTGTTTTAATTTTATTTTCGATTCGTTTTTTCATAAGAGAAAACCAATAGGTTTTGAAAGCAAAATTATTTGGAACTAGTTATAACTTTTGATTAAACGACTGTACGACGTATTCGCAATTTACATTTCATGCAATATTCACAGTAGACAATCTTTTTATCGCACATTGTACAGGTGACGTCTTCTCCACCAAGCAAGTTGCCCAGACTTACCCGCCTTGCCCACGTACCCAAATATAAACAGCCCGTTCCCTCTTCACCGACATGTTTCGGATTTCGTCCACGCATCACAAACTCGATCTGCAGATCTACATCAAGACTCGACATAATGTAAGCTTTAACCCGTAACGAATGCGCGAGATTGCTCCACTGCTGTTTCCAGCTGACCAACATCAGCTGCATTGTTCCCAACCTTGATCACTCTACGACATTAATACACTCCCGCACGACATGCCCGACAAGGCCACTGCCGTCAACCGCCGCGCGCCCGGCGGCGCTATTGCAGCCGCTGTCCAGACGATTATGAAGCCCGAGGGCCACGTCGGCGAGAAGACGTCGTGCATCCAGTGTGACGGCTGCGATTGCTGCTGCATCCCGATCCCATGTACTGTTATGTAGGAAGGCCGTGGGCTGGGTATAGCAACTGCGCCGATGTTGTGGCCCAAATGACAAATAAAAAGGTATATTTGCAGCCTCAGGAGGGCCGTCTATATCGTATCTCGTGTTCTCGTGCCATGTGACACGCGGACTGGTATCTTTGATCTTGCGCTTCTCTTGTTCGTTATCGCTCGCCTGCTCAACCAAACGTCTCATCTAAAGCTGCCCACACTTCTTCTTGCCGTTTCCGCTCGGCTTCGGCTGCTGATTGTGGTGCTGGATTTGGCTGTGATGCGGATATTGTCTGTGTCTGTGATTGTGACTGTGCCGCTGCTCTATTCTTCGTGCTCAACGGATCCTCCACGTCGGCCAGCCCGACGAGCGTCTTGCGCACACTGTCTGTCACCTCGTGCAATGCACGCGTCTCGGTTTGTGTACGTTCTAGCTGCGCCTGCAGCATCAAAATCAAAGCTTCGCGTGTCTGGTGCGGCCGCCACTCGTTAATGTGCTGGTGCATGTTGAAGAAGATGGTCTGAAGGTCGGCGAGCTTGTCGGCGGCGTCGCCCGGGTTGATGGCCAAGATGCCGGCGAGCTCCAAGAAGTTGAGAAGCAGCGATTTTGAGAGTTTCTTGAGCTCAAAGACCTTGCTGGCGTGGGCGTCCTTTTCGGCCGACGCGGGTGGGATCGGAGCTCCAAGGCGCTCGACGCCCTGTTCCTCGAGGGTTGGCAGTTGGTTGCTCAGCTGAAGATGTTAGTGGCGAGAAAGAATATTGATGGAAAGGCCAAGCTTGACGCACCGTATACATCTGACCAAAGACGCGCCATCGGCCGTTTGGTGGCGGTTCTGGTGGTTGCAGGGCGGCGAGCGCATCGGGCACGTCTGGCACAATGGTCGAAGCGGTCGTCTCCTCACCGGTCTCTTCTGCGTACTTCTCGCGCAGTTGTTGTATCGCGGCCTCGTTCTCTTCTGTAAATTGACTCCAAAGGTAGGATGGCGCTGGAGGATAGGGTGCTATAGCACCGTCCGGGTCCTCCTGGCTGGCCATTGTTGTGGTGGCAGCCGACGATTGTCGTCTAGTCAATTGTATCGTGTGCGCAGATAGTGAGTGTATCTCGTGTTGGTAATGGTGGGATGTGTCAGGAAAGTGAGGCTGTTGAAGAGTGTCGTCGATATTTGGTCGTGGACTTAGATTGAGTGAGGAAAGAGCTGCGGTTTCGCGACCACTGGAATGTGGAAAGAGCGATGAGCACTGAAGCGCGCCGGCGCCCAAACCGCGCGGGGTGTGGCTGGAGCTAGTTGCCGGGCATGTGGCTGTCTCACTCTGAAGTGGGCCAATCAGAGCTCGCGGTCTGCCCTGTAATAGTGGACTCAACCGCTGAAAGCGTTCTGGCAGCTCACTGGCAGCTCACTGGCAGGCTGCGCCAACAGCGGCCGTTAGTGAAGATCGTCGGCGCTGTATGCAAAAGGAAGGAGCGGGAGACGAAAAGAGCCAGAAGAGAAAAGAGTGACATTTTCTGTGCTCCGTCCTACACCGTCTTCCACCCGGCCATTTGACCGTTCCTTCGTCCTGGACGCCTCTCGGCAATTCTGTGACCGACACGACATGTCCCAAGGACTCATTTGAAGCACGGCTGCACTCGAAACCATGCAATAGGAGACACTGCCCGACTATTTTCCTCCACGTTTCTGTTCTCGACCTCTTCCTCCTCTTTGTTGACTTTCTTGTTGACCTTCGACCAATCTTCGACCAATCTACGACACTCTTCTGAGCCTTGAACTCCTCTTTCCCACTACAAACCCATAATGGCCGACGTGCGGGCCCTTCTCCGCCAGCAGCGGACGGCGCGGCGAGTCGACCATCCGCATGCCATCTACTCGGACTCTGGCAAGCTCTCGTGCGCCGTCTGCCGCGAACAAGTTCGGCCTGAATCAGCTTGGGACGACCATCTGAAGAGTGCGCCACACCGGCAGAAGGTGCGGGCAGTACAGGCACTGCAGTCACATACCATCACAGATGCGGAAACCACCACAACCTCCTCCAATGGGCACGACACAATACAGACACAAAAACGGAGGCACAGCGAGACAGAAGATGACGGCGATGTCGAGATGGGCAGCGACGGTGGCGGCGACGGTGGTGGCGACGAGGACGAGCCTTCGCGCAAGAAACAACACCGGGTCGACGGGCTGGCCGAGGCCAACCTGCCAGCGGGCGTGAAACCAACAGTCGAAAAGCCAACGATTGAGATCAAGATCCCCATCGAAGAGCCGTCCCTGCCACCTGGAAAGGACCACGAGCCGCGGAAGCTGTCTCTGTCGACGACGCCTCAGCTGACACCGCCATTGGGCCGCCGCAGCTCGGGGACGCCAGCCCAGGGCGTGGAGATGCGCATCCCGTCGCGACCAGCAACGCCGATTGCCATTAAGGATAGCTTCCTTGGAAGCGGCGGCGGCGCTGGCAGTGGAAGTGCGAGCGGAAGCAACAGCGGTGGACTGCCCTCGGCTGCGTCGACGCCCAAGATTGCACCACTCGGCCGGTCACCACTCATCCCACAAGAAGCGCAAGCGACGGCGATTCTGCCGGGCGCGGCAGCGGCATTGTCTGCGTCGGGGCCGTTGAACGATGCTGTCAATGGCCACGGCTCCAGATCGACAACAAGAACGACGACGACAATAATTGAGGAAGAGGCGGCGCCAGGTGTGGCCCAGGCCGAGATCGACGAGGACGAGTGGGCGGCCTTTGAGGCTGAGGTTGTCAATGCGCCGGCACCGCCAGCCACGAGCGGCACTCGCCCCGACATGAACGGCGGTCTTGTGGCCTCGGCGCCAGCCGTCTCTGCCGAAGAACTCGCAGTCGTGGAGGGCGACGACGAAGAACGCTCAAAACGGAGAGAGGCTGAAGAGGCCAAGCTGGAAGACGAAAAGGAGGAGGCGACGCGAGCGCTCGAGGATGAGTTTGAGGACATGCAGGAGCTTGAGTCACGCGTGCAGAAGCTCAAAGAGAAGCGTGAACTGCTGCGCAGCCGGGCGTCACGGCAAGACCTACGGCCACGACAGGCGTCTGCAGTGTCTGCAGTGTCTGTGGCGTCATCAGCCTCGGCATCGACACTGGCACCGCCTGCCGTTCTGGATGGTGACGCAGCGGCTGTGCGCCGGCCTTCAGCGACCATGATCGACAAGGAGAACATTCGCCAGCAGCTGGCAGCTACAGCAGCTGCAGGGAAAGGCCAACCAGCCGAGGATTCTGACGAAGACGAAGACGATGAGGACGAGGATGAGGGAGACTGGGACGCGTTCCGATTTCGGTGATAGGTGTGTCGACGTACGGAGTATTGTGTTTGTTTTTTGAGTTATCGACCCTCATGGATACGGAAAACAGGAGTTACGGACAGCCTACTTGGGCAGTGTTTTATTAATAAAGTCGTGTACGATATGACTATCAGGGGAATCAAAGCAAACATAGCGGCGAGTTTACGGTCAAATCAAACCAAATCGGAAGCAGAGAAAGCAAAACAAATCAAATCAAAACAAATCAGAAGCAGAGAGAGCAAAGCAAGCCCGTATCTCGGGCGCCATAGTCGTGACACCGCCATATATACGTACACCATCAACCTCCTTCACTCTCACGACTGTCACGGTTGAGCAGCTTGGGCTACGCCTTCATTGTCGTGGCTCACGCGTTCCCAGAACTTGCGCAGTCGCCAGACTTTGCCAATGCCCACGCTCTCGTCAAACCGCCGGATGCGCTCGCTGCGCCGGCCGACTTCACGCTTCCACACTGCACCTATCCAGTGCCGCAGACCATCCTTGAGTTTCTCTCGCTCCACAGCCCGTGTCCGTGCTGCCAGCGCTGGAGCTACATGGCCAATACCGGGCGCACACTCTGGCGGCAGCACACATCGCTCAACGAGCAGCTGCGCTGGTGGGCGTTGTGCCAGACGACGAGATAGTCGGATCGATACAAGCGAACGGGCGAGTTTCCGCGACACAACAGTGGTGTTGGTCATGAAGATGTGGCGAGAGATGAGGTCAGCCAGCGAGGGACGCATTGGCGACGCCAGCAGTGGTGGCAGCGTGGCACGGATCTGGCGACGGCGCAATGTGTGCAGGATAGGCGCTACACAGAGGCAACGGAAATGATGCGAGGTCTGGGGGTCAGTAAGTATGCTTAGCACGGTGACGATAGCCATCTACACGATGGTCATCTACACGATGGTCACCTACCCTGGATGTCGCGAGCTGGTCGTTGACGTCAAGGAAGCCGAGGATATGCAGCAACACTTCGTTGGGCAGGTCGTCCAGCGACCAAGGAACAGCAACGCCCTGGCTGTCTCGCCGCTGCACCTGCACCTGCACTTGATGAGGTCGTCTGGCTGCCGAAGAAGAGCGAGGCGAACGAGGAGACGCTCTGACAACGAGTGTGCCCTCGCGAGCCGGCGACTGCCGCCGTGAGTCTGCTGCTAGAGAGGAAGGCGGTGCTGGTGAAGGCGAGCGTGTCGAGGACGGAGACGACAAAGGCGATGGCGAGCTGGGTGGCCTATCCACATGCCTGGAAGGGGGACTGTTCGCCTTGTTTTCGTCTTCGCCAGTGGTGAGCAGCACAAGCGACTGTGACGGTGCTTCGCTGGACAGAGACGGTGCACTGACAAAGGTGGATGGGGATGGAGATGGAGATGGAGATCCCGCGTGAGGCTGGCTCTGGTTCTGGTCCTGGCCTTGCTGCCGGTCCTGTTGGTTCTGGCGTTGGGCATCATCGTTGTCTTGAGTGTTGTCAACGCTGGCAATGTTGTCACGGTTGTCAATGTCGACTGTCGACGCAGAAGCGTTCGACACTACCTCGTGTTGCGCTCGTTCAGCCACAGCTTCGGCCGTCACCGAGGAGACCTCAGTTGACGTTGACGTAGTCGTAGATGTTGGCTGCACGTCGTCTAGCTCGCCCGGAGGCTGCGGAGCCTCGCTTGCCGGTGGATCTCCTGCATCTGGAGTCTCTCCTGCAGGATATACTTGTACACCTGCATTGTTGCCAGCAAGGCCGTCCGTTACAACGGGGGCGTGGAGATGGGTGTGGCCAGAAAGAATGGGGGTGTGCAGTTCAAGATCCATGTCCGTCATGACCCCGAGAGTGGGACTTGCACTGCAGGCGAAGAGACGAACGATGAACGAATGGATTAAAAATTAAGAGCACAGGAAAGGAAGGAACAGATGATCACAGGTGAGATGCGCTGTCCCTCCCACGTCGCGCAGAAGGGCAAAAAAAGAAGAAGAAGAAAAGAAAGAAAGAAAGATTAGAAAGAAAGAGAAAAGAAAGGAATATGTGACGGACAGCAAGGCAGTACAGCTGCAAGTGCAAGTGGCAGAGGTCGGTCGACTGCAGACAGCCTGCAGCTGATCAGATCTGTGGGGTGCGTGCTTTGTATGCAACGTAAAAGCAGGAAGGAAAGACGAGTACGCTGGAAAGGAAATCAAAGTAGAGTCGAACAAATCAAACAACAAAGCACAAAACACGGGTTTGCATGCGGGATGAAAGTTCCATTTAATCGAGGACGGTGCAACAGACGATGCAGACGATGCAGACGATGCAGACGATGCAGACGATGCAGACGATGCAGAAACAATGCAAGTGACGAATGACGTGTATGCTGGGGGCCAAAGACAACAGGGGTCAAGGGGCAGTGGGCACGGGCAAGGGGCTCAGAGTTGCCTCACAAGAGCAAGCATAGACACCGTTTGATCGTGAGGCACTTTGACCGCGAGGCACTTTGATCGTGAGGCACTTTGATACCGTTGCAAACCGCGTGGGATGTCAGACGAAGATGAGAATATGAGGAGACGAGAGAGCACAAAGACGAACAGGCAGACAGAAATCACAAAACCATAAAGCTGGAGAAGAAAGAGTCCGACGATGATGGCAAATAGAAAATAAGTGCGCGCGAGGGAGAGCGTGAAATGAGGATGGCTGACGGCTCGAAGCACCTCTTTTTCTCAAAGGGCAGCCTGGTTCAGGTGGCAGGTGAAGCAGTGGTGTGTGTTTGCATCACTCGACGAGCGTTCTTTTGGCTTTCTGGGGCAAGTTTCGGGGGAAAGCGTGTTTGGGGCGCAATGTGCCCTGTGGATGATGCGACGGACGTGATAAGAAAAAGTGGGGTGCGGGCGTTTTGGATGGGAAGGTGCGGTCGAGGCGTGTTCAAGTGCTTAGTCATTCAGAGACTCAGGTGACCGTACAAGAAAGGCGCCATTGTTCTCATTTTAGCGTGCTTACAGCCCACAGCCTGTACTTCAGCCCAACGGCCGCTGTAAGTCCTGTCTTGCTTCTGAGGCCTAAAGGGCCGTTGCATGATCCGTCCTGCATGTTCTCTTGCACGGCATATCTCTCAAGAAAAGCATGCACTGAACGCCTGGCCACGGAGGCTCTATCCAATGTACATTGTTCATTGGGCAGCCATGACCTTGTCGAGTTCTTGCACTGCCAGAAGACGGCCAGGTTTCTTGCTATTGGAGGATTCTTTGAATGCCTTGCAGTTAGGGCCTTGCAGTTAATTTACGACGTGTTACAGCGCCAGCCAATGCCTGTTGAGAATCGCTGTTTCCTTCGCCAAAGCCTTGGAGCGTATATGCCAATCAGACATAAAGAAAACAGTTTATTCGTAAACAACGCAGCCTTCTTCTTTTGGTTTACTAAATAGACACTAAATAAATATGTGCTCTAGAAAGGGAGCTTCTATTCACTGTACTTAATCTTGACCTGTCTCGTCCTGCTTGCTTCTCGTCTCTCTCGTTGAGGCGAGACCAGTTGGGCAGGATTCTGAAAGGTCTCGGTCGTTTTCTTCCCTCTATATTTTTTCTGCTATTTTTTTTTTCTTTTTTGCCTGCCATCGGGCGACAATACGACGAACGCGGGATACAGGAAATGGCAACAAGCGGTTGTTGCTCAGGCACTGGTCGCCTTTTCTCCGTGTGGACGGACTGATGTGTTGTCATAGAAAAAGAAACAAAAAAAGTTAAAAACGCAAGGCATTCCCACATCGTTTTGAATCACATCGGCAGGCGGTCGCGTCTGATGCGGCCGCCTGCATCTATCTGCACGCGTTGTCTTGTCCTGCCCTGACCTCGCCTAGCCTTGGTCCGCTGTGTGGCTCTTCAGGCTCTGACTCTTTTTGTTGTAATTACTCCGTAGCTAACCTGTCGCTGGATTTGGGGCTGCCTCATCCCGCCGTATGCGCGTGGGAGCATCTGCCAGTCGGCGTCTGAAGCGAACAGCGCATGCATTGTCCAGGACTGCCATGCCGTCGGGCTCACCTAGGTAAAAATCAAACGCAGCATAATTTGATCAATCATTAAAACTATAATCAAATCAAGACATGCCAGACTCTGATCGCCTCGTTTTGCGATCGTCAATATCCTGTCATATTTCACATTGCTTTGTAGCCCTTTTTTGCTCTCAATTGTCATTTATTTTCACTTTACTCACAGCCTTCCAACGCCTATTTCCAACAGACAACCCCTCTCACACGTCGCCTCCTCTTCGCTGGCATGTCCAAATTGGGACAGGCCACTCCAACAATCACTCCAACAACCCAGACCCCTGGTCCTTAACAGACAGCCGGATATCGCTGGCTTGATCAGGCAGCAACTAACACCGACAGAACAGGCCCTGCTGTCAAAAATGCAACCACCCACTACATTGCACAGCGCTGGAATACGTCGTAGGGCGCAATGGGAATGGCTGGGGCGGCCTTGCCGATTGCTATGTAAGTACGTGTGGTGCGGCGGCGCACCATCGACTCGGCTCGGTCATGTCGGCTTCAGCCAGCCTACACCTTGCATGGAGCTGCCCAAATCGTGATTTTGTTGGACATTGGGGGCCAGAAAACTGCCATGTCATAGCCTGCAAGGGCGCCTCGTTTTGCAAAATGTGAAAAGCTCATGAAAAAGAAGCATCTTGGAAAAAAGAGAAGATGAACAAAGGTGGAAAGGAAAGAAGGTAAGAAAGAAATAACCTGACAGAGAAAGATTTATCTTGCGCAAGAAGGAAAGAAGCCAATTACCGTAAGCCCCCGTTGGCATCCTCAAATTGAAATACGTAAGGGTAAAGGTAAAATACGGTGCAAAATTCAGCGTGAGATGTTTCTCATCATCCAGTGTCGTCAAGTTGAAGGTCAAGCCTTCTCTTCTTTTGCCCAATAGTAGCCCTGCTTGCTCAATTGTCCAATGACTCAATCCAAGAGCCTTTCCAGGCTGTTGTTTTCGCTATTTGGCAGGCCCCTGTCTGCCCAATCACAGCGACTGTTAGAGCCTACCTTATTCTTACTGGCCGGGCGCGTTTCGAGCCTCTTTAGAATCGCTTTGATGTTAGACAGTTTACAGGACTGAGTGCAAAATTTGAGGACAACGAAATGTCGAGATCAATAGCACTCGCTGGATATCAACTGTTCTATTTTCGCTCTTTCGGTCAGTCAGCTATCTTGTGAATAAGAAGAGCAAGCCGGAAAAGCGCCCGTTTAACAACTGCATTGTTTTTGTTGTTGCTTTTCAGGGGCTAGCTCTTACACGCGACGGTAGACGGTGCACATAGAGAAATTTAGTAACCAAAACAAACAACAACCATTTTCACACGGCATCCTACGGAATAAATCAAGCTTTACTTCTCTCTCTCTGTATTTTTCAATTGTCAGATCAACCAGCCAATTTGTGCCCAACCGCCTGCCGGCCTTACAATACGGCCTCTTGCGCCAGCCTTACAATACGGCCTCTTGCGCCAGCCTTCCCGCTAAAACGGCCTTCTGTTGGCCTAGAGGTATGGCCTATTTGGCTCCCATTTTTTAGGTGTAAGGAGCGGGCGGGGACTTTGAAAATCTTCCACTTTTTTCGGTAACATTGAGCGCAATCCACTTCCTCTTTTTTTTTTTTTTTTTTTTTTTTTTTTTTCATCAACTTGCTTTCAACGCGCCTTCTAGATTTTTTGGAGTTTTCTGAATTGTCAAAGGAAAACCGCTTGCATGTTCAGGCTCACACCTTGTAGAAACACATTTCGAGCATTTGACTATATTGCAGGCCCATTGAATTCTGAAGAGGTTAAATAAATGTGGGTTGCGTGTTATGAACTATCCGGGAGCCGGCACGGCCCGTTTTAGAGGCCCGGGCAGGTAAAGCTAGCAAAACTTCACGAAATGGCAACCACCCCCCGTCGCTCTTTCCCTTGCAACCTCACTATTCCCCCAGCTAGAAGGAACGTGATTGTCCGCTAAAAGACCAACTAGCAAGGATTTCCCTGCTTTGTCTGTAAGCTTTCAGATTCACAATGTTTGCATCTCGGTCATCAAATGTATTGTCCTTTAGCAGAGCATTGCACAAAATTCAAGAAGGCGATCGGATCTTGCTAGGAAAATGGCTATTTATCAAAGGCTGTGTTTGATATCAGTGATCCCACAATGGCATCAGATATTCTGGTGCAAGTTCATACAACTCTTCAGGAATCACAACACAAAATACGAGAAGGCTGCCACCTTCGGGAGAAAGTGGGAAAAGGTTAAACAGAAACAGAGCCAAAACACACAGGTGGCCGTCCAAAATGCGGCCTTTGTTTCCCTCCCACCTGTTTTGACTTTGACTCCCCCCCCCCCCCTTTTTTTTCACAACACACTTTTATCCCGCCCCCTGCCTCCTGAAGAAGAGGGGAAAAAAAAAAAAAAAAGAGATAAAGAAGTGCGATGATACTACATTGGAAAAGAGGACAAAACACAGACCAAATATATGATCACTGGGCCGTCACCTTAACGGCCGATTTGTTTCTAGAACGATCATATCAAGAGTGGGATGCCACAAACTACCAGCCATGTCTTGTTCAGGATGTGTTCTATTACTTTTTTTTGTCGTGGAGCCTGGCCGTTTGCCCAGTGGAACAAAGCATTAGTAGAAGAAAGGTTTCCAACTATTCGCCCTATCAAACAAGTTTATACATCTACCTTGCTTTATCCAAACCTCAATGTAGGAATCGTCTTGGTGCAATGGCTACCCAAGCTTTTAGTCACCTCGGTAAGTGCTTCGTTGGCAATACATATTGTCTAAACAATCGTCCTCTCTCGCAAAGGCCTCCAATCGGCAATTACAATGTCGTCTGCAAAGGTAAAAAAATTACGAGAGGTGCGCAATGCAGTAGGTCTGGATGAGGACTCGCAGGAGTATGAGCCGTCAAAATTTTATGGTTTCTTTTAGTCACATGAAGAAAATCGTATTTGGGCTCAGCAAGTTTGAGCCTCTCTTCCTCGCCAAGAGCAACATTCTTCAGGTGCTCATACCATTATGAAAAAAGAGACAATAGTATGCTCTTTGCCCGCGTATGAACGGTGATTCTGCATTTGATCAACATCGCCTGGCCTTTGATTGTTAGCAATGTGCTTAGCTTACCAAGTGTAGTGCGCATGAAAATGAAAAGAAGTGAGGTATACCAAGCGAAAAAGAAACCACAATGCTTGCTGGTCCGATCTATCAGTCAAGAAGCAAGCTATGACCCATGTCGAACTCCTTTCGTCCACCAGAACCTTCAACTTATGTTCTTCGGCCATCTCCACACACACTCGACGATTGTAAGGCGCCCATACAGACACCGCAAAAACAAAGAGACCTTTGACAGCTCAGCCAGCACATCATTACAGGCCGTCCAAAAAATAGAGCCAGTTGGAAGAAGGCATCTGAGGCATACCGGCCTTATCCCTCCTTCCTTTTCCTCCTTGTTCCCCCCATTTTCTCTCCGGTTCCCTCACGCCCCCCGGTCCGCCACTTCCTCGTTGCACATTCCCTCCAGGCTAACGGGAATTTCCCGCGGTTGGCCCCTTTTGTTCCTTCTCCCCCTAGTCTGACTATGTGCTGGCACGTCTGGATTGTGGTTCCCACGCTCTCTTCCCCATGCGTGCGTATCGCTCTCGGGGCACCTTTACATTTTAATGTTGCATGCCGTGGCACACCTTATAGACCAATGAAGCGTGCTGAGAAGACAGCGAAAGAGCGAGAGCTTCACTCACTGATCAAAAACAGAAATTGGGTGTCATCCAGCAGCAAAAACTTATATAGGCACAAATAATGCGGGATGCACCAAAGTGAGACAGCGTATCAAAGATGCAGATGGTGTACATTGCGTCTTGCACATTTTGATAAACCGCCATGCCCGCCGCATGCAGTACATGCTCTCTATACCCTGCACGTAGTCGTGTCAAGGCATAGGCGAGGCAGCGGAGCTGCAGCAGTTGCAGGCCTACATGTGTGCATGATGCCAATCCAAGAAGTTCACGAAGAAAAAGACCTCAGCAACTACTTAGACATCGCCACGTCGTCCTGGCCCGCATATCAAGAGGAGCTCTTGCTGCATATGGCGTGGCCATGGGGGTAGATGGTGGGTAGTTGGGACAATACATGGAGGGCAGCACTTTGGTCTATAGAAACATGCCAACACTTGTAGGCGCCCAAAGTAGGGATGGGTTCCAATAAGAGTGTGCCAGCCACGTTCTGTGGTATTGCCTTCTCCTTCTTTTCATGCTTCTGTCGTTGTTATTGTTTCTCCAGGGGGGGGTTGGGGGCCATGAACAGACGCGGGAGCCAGTATTGTGGCGAAATCAGAAAGGGGGGGAGCCGCCAGCCCGCAGATACGGGATTACAGGGGTGGCATATGGCCGGTAGAAGAAGGAGGAGACGGAGAAGGGATGACCAGACAGGTCTGCGGACGTAGCTTGCCATAGACACTGCTCGATATTCGATTACGGTCCTCGAATCTACGGCTGCCTTCTATGTTTGTCATGCATGCTTTTGACTATTTTGACATTTTCTGGCCATATGCATTGCTTTCACGTATCACTGGACTCCCTGGACTCTCTGCCACCCAATAGTAAGCCCGTAGAGGGATATGTAGGCAGCTCTTAAATCAAAGGAAGCCAAAACAAACCAGGCCTACTATCAGGAGGTAGCCGCCATGAATCCTGATAGCCCGACGTTCTACAACATCCATATCACGATACACCACCTTGCATGTTGCCGTTATATTCCTGGATGCTAGGGTATCAGGATGTCCGGCTTCTTTTCCAGTGCGTGGACCAAAAGGGGCTCTTACGGCATGCAGACGCTGCTTGTCCCTTCAAATTCACCACACCCTTCACAATGATGGAGGGCCAGACGGAGACAAAAACGGCCAGCGAGACACAGGTCGGTCAGAGCTTTTATGAGCTGCACGAACCGGATTAGAAGCCGCGGCTACTGCAACGCTCCTCCAGGATGCAGACGGTGTAGGAAAAAGGGAAAAGGGGCTACTTGGGAAGGCAGAAAACAAACATTAAAAGAGCACCCTCTTTCTTTCTTTTTTTTCTTTTTTTAATTCCTACACTTGAATACATTCTACGCGAAGCAATCTAGTGTGGTGAACATTGCAGACTGCATATTGAGTGTGATGAGATGTGCTGGCCAAAAGAGGCCAAAGGGAGGGTGCTCTGTCGACAGGCCCATAGACACCCATCGGCACAGGAGCGTCCCGAATCGGCCCAGCCATGTCTCATCTCACATAGTGTGATGCCTTCGGATGCGGTCCCTTTTGTGTATTTTGGCTGGGACCGCTGCTTCTCTAGGCCTCTCTAATCGTCGAGGCGGAGCTCTTCACAGAGCTCCGTGGCATGTTCGACTGCATGCTCCAGAATGTGCATTTGCGGATATGAATATTAAACCTGGTCAGAACCTGTCAAAGTACTTAAATCCCTTTTTCAATTCAATTCAAAAAAAAAAAAAAAAAAAAAAAAAGATAAATCATAAATCATCCCAACCCGGAACTTCTAGTCGTGGGACACACTATCTTCAAACTCCACGTGAGTGGGACTTCAAGCTGATGATGTAAACAGACATATCTAAAGCATGCATCCCATGGAGATGTGGAGCATCGTCAAAGTCATGTGCTTTCTCGTCCAGCAGTCTCAAAAGAATTCAGCATATGTGCTTCATATCTCGTAGGTACAGCCAACACCTCTCCGTTTATTATCGGGGTCGGGCCTGCGGACTTGTGCCGTCACACGCGCATTTTGTATGCAAGTCGCTGGTGATGTGCGGCTGCATTGCTTCCCAGCCGATGCGCTCTTCCGCTCTCAGTAGGGGCTCTGCGCCAGCACATACTTTTTGCGCATCGACCCTTGATAACAAGCCAAAATGGAATAAAAGCTACATGATGCATAACTCACGCTTTTGCGCCGGGTGCAGTTCAGGTCGTGGCCAGACCTTGACCTTGAGGGAAATAGAAAGCAGGCAAATTGATCAACTGATTTTTGAATAATCGTCAGACAGCCAGGTTTTATCTCGGCTCCGAAATTGTCAAAAGGGGCGGGTTGTGAAAATCAAGGGTGTGCTTGAGTGGCTATTGTGGCCAAAAAGAGAGAAATAGTTAATGGGGACACAGGGGCCGTGGGGTATGAAAATAAATGTGTCAATGAAAAAGCTACCCAAGTTGTCGACCTTGAAGTGAGGCTGCTAGTTTGTCGTATCAATTCCTTTCCATTGTTTCTGTATTAATTCCTTTTGTCTAATTCAACTAATAATACGCTGTACCCAAGGCCTCGTCTGGCCTGGCCTGCCTTGCTACGGCCAAGACTAGTACTGCAAACACGTCTGATGGGGGGGTGCGGTCATCTGCATGGGCCGCCCCCGAACCTTAACCCACAATTGTCCCCAGCAGCCTCAGATTTTTGACAGAAGGCTCTGCCCGTTGCGTATGCCGTTACATCCCGCTCAAAAGAGGAAGAGGAGGAGGAGTGCGAGGGCCATGGGCTAGACTGCATGTTCTACTCCGTACTGGCCGCCGCCCACAACACGTAGGCTGTGCCAAAAAGAAGAAACTTGCCAAATCTCATGATTTTGTAACATTCTTTTTTTTATTGTTTGGCAGTTCCTACTTGTCTCTACGAAGCAGTTAAACAACACAGGAGCAACAAGCTCAGTTGATATCCAACGAAACAGTGGTGTTTTATGTTGATCGGTGTGATAGTTGTTGCAATACAAGAGGCACAGGCAGAATTGTTGTAGTTTGTGTGCAATAGTGGAGAGACTTAAGGGGTTGGTTCTTTTCTGCCTTGATCAACGTGGCTCCATCGAAATGCTTGTTGCAGGCGAGAATAACCACACATCAGGAGGCAAAACATTTTGGCAAACATACATCATACATTCAGAGGCACGACAGAAAAATTATCTTATAGTATACCTCTGCTGTTGTAAATTTCGTTTTTCTTTTGGTGTGAATGATCTTCCGTCTCCAAATTTGTAGATGTTGCTGTTTGCTGTTTGTTGCCTGCTATTTGATTTAATCAATCACTTCTCCAACTATCCAACTAACACGCCCCGGTTTCCCCTTTTCTTCATGCAGTTGCTGTGATAGCTACTACCGGTGTTTTTTTTTTTTTACCATTTTGTTCCTGCACGCCGTGCCTTATTTTTATTTATTTTTCACTTTTTTCTGTTCCACACCCCCCTTTTACCATTTGGGGGAGGTATTCACAACGAAACGTCCCCTCCCCTCCACCCTTTTTATTTCTGTGACCTTTGTCGCGTTCCCTCCGATGGCGTTGCAGTTTGGCTCGGGCTCGATTATTTTATTTTTATTTTTGCCCGATGTGTTGTTCGACACAGCAAAGCGTATCCACCCTCGCCATTTTTTCTGTTTTCTGTTTTCTGCTTCCTGTTTTCTGGCCTTCTGGCCTTCAGCATTCTGTTTATTTCTTTATTTCTTTCTTTTTTTGTTTCCTCCCAACAACCAAGACTTGCAGGCAAAAGAGAATGACGCCCTCTCTGCAGAAAAAATGATTATAAGTATCCTGTGCCGTCGTGTCGCGTGAAAATCAGAAAGTCCGGATGGTCCCAATATCTCACCAGTTCCACTCGACCTTTGCCTTCACCAACTCTTGCTCTCGTTTATTGTGCCATTCACACATCCATACACGCCAAAGAAAGCATACGTTTCACACAAACACCAGCACACCTTTGCTGCTCATACCTTCGCTTGTCCCTCATTGTAGCTTAGGCATTTCTCGCTAAGAAAAGTGCAAAAGCCCATCCCATCACAACTTGTAAGTCTGACTATCCCGCCGAAAGAGGAAAGAACAAAACATACCGCAACGCACACACAAAAAGAAAAGAAAAAGTGGAGGAATACATGCCCAAAAGGCTGGATGCTTTCCGTTGAGACGATGGGAGACCTTCTTTTTTTTTATAAAAAATGAAGGGAAAGACAAAGGACAAAAAGACCCCAAGACCCGGGAATCACAAATGTCAAAAATGAGGGTGTCCCCAGACTTTCCCACTTGGATGCAAGAGCAAGGATGGCCCTTGTTGCGAGGCCCTGCTACGGCATGCAGCAAGACACCTTGATCGAACGGGCAAAGGCATTATGGGAGCATTGAGAGGGGCATGGCCAGAATGGGCAGCAGTGGCAGCATTGGCAAACAAGAGGAACATGGGCAGCACGGGCTAACAATGGACCACAGGTATTGCAACCATCGACCAGCTTAGCCGACTAGCTAGCCAGCTTCCGACGACACACACCAAGACGCATCTACACGCCCCTCTTTCTTCGTTGTCCACCCTTCCCTGTTCCCTTTACTCGCCCACAAAAAGGACAAGGAAAATGTGCTACTTTGAGCAGACGCGCTGGGCCTGCGGCTACTGGAAGTGGGGAAACTTCCGCCAGCAATGCCCCAAGGAGTACCGCACCGGCGAGACGTGTGGGCTCAAGCTTGTGTATGCCACAGTGTACCGCAACGAGACGTGCAAGTTGTGCGAACAAATCGAGAAAAAGAACCGCCGTCTCGAGAAGCTGCAACGAGACGTGGAGCGGTGGCAACACGAAGGCAACAAGCCGGCCACAATCGAAAAGACACAGAATGACATCAGCGAGATTGTGGAGCGGGTGAACCGGCTATACCAGGATCATGTCGGACGACAAGCGAGTGTATCCTAACGGCTGGGGACGACAACAATACCTCTCCGTTTTTTTTTTTTTTTTTTTTGCGGCAAAGGGAGCGGATCTCGGAGAAGCCGGTATGTTGTATGTGTTGTCAGGCTGGAATGTCCCGACAGAAGTGTGAGAGGCAGGGAGAGAAAAAGGACAAAAGAATAAAAGACTAAAAGCGGGAATATTCCATGCATGAGCAACCTGCTAACACCTATTTGACCCTGCTAGCCAAGACGGCGGCCAGTGTCGTCGACGAGAATGCATGCAGTATCGGTGCATGTTGCATGTCGGACAGTTTCGTGTCCCTGTTTCGGAGCTTCGAGAGATGGTGGTTGTTCCAGCAGATGGGAGACGCTACAACAGCATCACTGCTTCCATGGTGGCGAGGGCGTGAGCGGCATGAGTGCTCTATATCTTATATCCTGGGCGAGACCCCTGGGCGCTGGCTGCCTGTCCCATCTTTGGATTTTCCAGACGTTTGATTTGTTTCTGTGTGCGTTTATGCTGCATCATTTGCCTTTGCTTTTGCTTTCCTTTTGCTGTCTTATGTTCGTCTTGTTTTTTGTATCTCTTTTCGGTTGTCTGCGCCTGCCGCTCCTTTTGCCACCATTCATCGGTCGTTTTCTACCGTCATCGGTTGTTGTTTTTGTTTTTTGTTTTTCTTTGGGTTGCCGTTCTTGTCATTCTTCGTGCTGAAGGGGCCACCTATGGCATCGTTGTACTGTTGGCCTTGCTTCACTTCAGCGGGGCACTAAAAGAAAAGAGTTGCTTTTTGACAGAAATTTGTTCCGGTGGGACTTGCGTCTCTCTTTTGAATTAATCGTTTTGTTTCGGTCGTTTATATCCGTCAACCAGTTCTGTCTGCATCTGATTCGTGTGCTGGGTTTTAGCGACAGAGCTGTTTGATGGACCAAAGCAAAGGCACACCTGGCGTTCTTGCTAATAATTTGATCGTTTTGAAACTCGACTGACTTTTCTAATTTTTTCTGCCCACCTTGTCCACATGCGTGCACATTTTCTCATCCGTGAATCCTGCTGGCCGCTGGCGGAGAGAGAAACGGCTGTTGATTAAATTACTATGGCGCGTGACGTGCCGCTGTGGTGCAAAGTAATGGCCATGGTGGTCTGCGGTCGTAATTCTGCTGCAGCATGTACTGCTATGTAGTAGTTGGAGGCAGAAAGAGTCGTCGCCATGAGGTGGGATGGATTGTATACATTTTTGCCACAATGTCTGGGCCTTGTTGACATCGGCCGCATCGAGCTATTAGAATAGGTGGATCAAATCGATAGCACGATAGCAGATAGCAGCAGCAAAAGGACGCAGAGTCCAGTAGACCGGACTTGAGGTGAGCAGCTCGTAGCCAGCCGTGCAAGTAAAAAGCAGGCGCGGCTGTCGTAAACAGGGCCGCATAGGACCGCATAGTCACGGGAAAGCGTGACGTGACGGTGGATGCCCCTCTCATTCTTTGGCGGCCGTTCCCATCTAACAGGACAGCAGTGCCCAAGCACCTACCAGTTGCAGTATGCCCCCGTGCCTGTATGGCATGTATGTAAAAGCACGACATTGTCCGTCGTTTGGCGCGAGCCTGTGCAAAAGCAAAACACCAAGCAGAAAGACATACCCAGTGGTCAGCGCCAGGCCAGAGACGAAAGAGGGATAGGGAATGCCAGACATTGGGAAGAGGGGACCCTCGACCCATCGCCAGGGACCGTTGGGGGCCGTGAAGCGGAGACCCAGAATGAGACAGGAGACAGTTATCGACGGGTACTGACGTAAGTGATTGTCGGGAAGCAACGTCTTCCTTCTTGTTCTGGAGCAAGAGCCCGGAGCCAAGTCTAGCCAGGGCCCGTAGAGACGCAAAGGAATGGGAGGGGTGGCTGCAGTATCTGCATCTCTGCTTAACTCTGATCCGAACATGCCCTCGAAAAAAGCAGATCCTGCAGCACGGCGAAAAATAAACAAGCAGGAAACTTTTTCAAAGGCGGGGAGGGGCAGAGGGGTATCGGAACAAACGCCGTGTACAGGGGGTTGTTTTTATATTGCAGTGGACAAGAAGGCTGTGGTTGCAGTGCTCGTGACAATGAGCTGTGACAATTATGTGTTCAGCAAGCCGTGGTTAAAACACAGCCCAGCCAGTGATTACCACTCTACTTTATGCCTTGTAGGCGTAACTGACGCCAGACGCTCATGCTCACCATCGATGCTGACCAGTGCTGCAAACTACCCCTCCAGGCCACCCACAGGGCGGCCCAGGCCTGGCCAAGTCCAACGCAGACCCCCGATAGCCGGAGGCAGTCAGATCAACGCGCTGGCGGCGAACGACCACGAATGCGAACGGGCCAGGGCGTACAGAGGGCGGCGAGTCTGGTCGTAAGAGTGGGGAAACGACAAGAGAAGGATACAGAAGATATACAGAAGGAAAAGAGAAGGGGGGAAAAAATACACAGCACAAAATTGAAGCTAGAACTGCAGGCCACAAACTAGGGTCTCCACTGAGAAGCAACATTGGCAGCATGCGCAACGCATGCGCACGTGGCCGATGCTCAATGGGTGCTGAGGGCTGGATATGGAGCATCTGGGAGACGCGGCTAAGGGTAGTTTGGGGAAGCAAAACGAGGAAGAGTAGTAAGTAGAAGGTCGAAAGGGGGCGACAGAAGGAAGAAGTACATGGCAAAATGGCAAAACGGGCAAAAGCAAAACAATGGCCATGGAGGGACAAGTAAACAGTCGTGACTGGTTGACTGGATCACGGTGGGCTAGTGTGGACGGACGGCCTGCATAAAAACATAAAAGCAACCTGCAGTACGCGCCAAGTGGAAAGAAAAGCGACCACTCGCTGCTGTTCGGGGTCAGCTGAAGCTAGGTGCAGTACTGGCTGAATCGTAGCGGCGGCGATCAGAACAGTAGAAATTCACGATCACGGCGGGAGGGGGTGGGAAAGTGGGAGGACGGAATGGACAGTCGATCAGCCTTGCTGCCGGTCCCGGTCACCGGCCCCAGTCTCAGTCCCAGTCCCAGTCCCAGTCCCAGTCCCAAAAGTTCGGTTGCAGTTGTAGTTGTATTGTGGCTTGCGGGTTGTGGTTGAATATTGTATATTATAACACTAAGACGGGTATCAAGTGAACAAAAGAAATAGTGAAGGAGGAAATGCCGAGCAGTGTCGAAATAATACAGAAACAGTCTCTTGTATTCGAGGCGACAGCAGGTTGGGAGAGCCCCAGATCGTCCGTCTGTCGTCTGGGGTGTGCCCAAAACTGAAAAAGGAAATGATAACAGTAAATGCTGTTGTTTGGATATGTGTGTATGGCGTGCCGTGGTGCAGTCGTGTGTGGAGAGAAGAAAACAAGCTTGCGAGAAACGCTTTCGTTGCAAGTCAAGTCGAATGGCAATAGCAATGTGGAGCCGTCGAGAAAGAGGAGGTTGGATAGATCAAAAGTGGTACTTTTAGGCCGTTTCGAAAAGCGAAAAGCTGCTCGCCCATTTTCATGGACCTGCCCGGGCAGCGTCCGTAAAGTTGCCCACGAATGGCCCGGCCATGTCTGCTTTCGTCGGAAGTGGCTCGCCGTACACCTGCGGCACCTGTGTCGTCTCAATGTCAAACTCTTCGATGCGAGCGTCGGGATCGGCGTCGTCCGTCACGGAAAGTTTCGAAAGCAGGTTCTGGTACTGCGCAAAACGATTGTCGGGGATGCCCATTGCGTACTGGGCCGGGACGCCGTTCGGGTTCGGCCGTGGTGGTGCAATCTCGAATACGTCAACCATGTTGTCGGACGTGCGGGCCACAACGCTCTGAAGAGCCTCAAATTCACGCTGCGACTCCTGCGCATCGTCCTGCTCGTTCATCGTCGGCTCGCCGAAGCTGCCGTAGTGTGCGCCATCGGCGTCGTCGAACAGAAGCCTTGACTCATCGTCCTAAGAAGAGAGTCGCTCGTTAGTCACCGTCCACTTACTCTCAGATCATACCAAGCATCGTCAAAAAGTGCTCACCTCCTCGTAGACACTCCTACGCCGTGCGCCGAGGCACGAGCTGCAGTTGCCCATCGCACTCTGCTTGTTGATTATATCGCCGTCTATCGTTGCACGCGGTTGCTGACCTCGCTGTCCGGGGTCAGGAGATCCGAAGGTGCAGAGAAGAGCGAGCGAGCGAAAAGAAAACAAATGAATGACGTGCCGGTCGGGTTCAAAACATGCCGGGGACAACCATGGAAGGCAGCGAAGTCGAGAGCAGCCTTGAGCGAATGATTGCGAATCGGCGTGTTGTCCTTATCGCTATGGTTGTCGGGTGGTGGTTGAGTGCTGGAAAGCTGCGATGTCTCGATGTTTGAGGAGGGGGAAACATGCGACGTTGGAAACGATAGCAACTATTTTTGCTGTTGCTCATTTCCTTTACGGAGAGCCCGTGGAACAAAGGGAAGGCGCAGGGGAGCTTAGCCAGCAGCACCTGCAGCACCACCGAAAGCAGGATAGACAAGGCCAAAGGGGAAGGTGTGTCGGGTGGGGCCGTGTCGCGGATAAAATCCACTTCCGACCCAGTATTTGGTGAATTAATGTACCTTGGAGACGTAGTTTTGCTGTGTGAGGTACTTCATCTCGAAAACAGGATTCACGCTCCCGATTGGCTGAAGCCTGGAAGCACGCTGTTGTACGTCGTACTCCGTAATGTAGAACGGGAAACCACGACGGGGGAACAGGCAGGCACCAAAGTGCGCCCTGTCCGTTCGTCTCTGGGCCTGGTCCAGTTCAAAACCGACGTCCAACGTCCGTGGATCATTTCAGGGGTAAAAATACATCACGGAAGTTGTGAAGTCGAGGGGCAAGCATGAGACACCTCGCAAGGCAAGGCTGATGATGCGAGGGATTTTTCAAAAGGGCTCTGAAGGAATGATATTCAGGGAAGAAAGCAATTCTGTGATGTTTTGTTTTCTTTATTTATTTTGTAATTTTTACCATTTTCTTTCTCGGGTTTTATATGATTTTTAAAATCTACAAACTATAAACTATCTCTCTTCTGCTTCTAACAGTCTGCGTATCTCAATCCTCAAGAACAGATAAAACAACACATTTTCAAAAAGACTTCAATCAAGGCAGATGTAAGAACTTTCCCCGAAAACAGGTTGCTTTTCCAAAATTGAAGTAACAAAGCAAACATAACCAGACGATCTAGTCAACGCCTCAAAATAATGCAAGAATTTGAAGCTGGTAGGTTTTATTTTGGGATCTTATAACATTGATAGGCCTTTTCCTTGGTATACTACCCGGTATATCGTCCGTTGTGATTTAAAGTGCACACGAGACTGAGGAGCATCACGAACATAATGTGCAAGAACAGCCCTTTTCAAGTTGGACGGTGTTTTGATCATGCTGAGCACCCACAACTCATGATGTCAAAGAAGAATACTCGACAATTGTACGACGTACGGAGAAAACCAACAAGTTGTGCGTTGCGTTGGCTTTGTGAGCCTCTTACGCACTTGTTTGTCACTTTTCTCGCCGTGGAATCAAAACGGTGAAACCAACTATCGCACCCTTATCTCGCTATTTGATGTTATCATGGGCAACCTGACAGCCTGACAGTTTCGTCATCTCACCAGGTACAGAGCTCAACGCTTCACGCCACTTTGCACGCAGCACAAGAACGCTGCCATCTGCGGCCGCTTACCAGGACGACGCAAACGCGCTTCCGGGATAAACATCCGCCATTTCGCGTTGCAACCCGTGATGCAACCTGCGTGACTGAGAGCGTGCATTGCGGCCACGTTTTTTTGTTTCTTCTTCTTCTTCTTCTTCCTTTTTTTTTTTTTTTTTTTGGGCAGATTGTGTGAAGTGCAGGACTTGCATGCACAACCTTTTGGGTGTTTTCCCGGAATCACATTCAGTCACAGTGCCCAGACAGGTGATATGTTGATATGTCTGTTAGGTCTGTGCATGACGCGATCTTCGGCGCGTAACGAGGGCCAGTTGGAGACGCTCAGAACCGCGGTTCACGTGGGGCCAGGATACAACAACACGCCCAAATGATAGGGCCGGATTGAAGAACTGAGTGTTATTTACAAGGTGCTGTTAAAGAGGCAAAAAAAGGGTTAATCAACGACGCGTTGTTGGTTGGAAGGCTTTATGACAAAGACAACAGGCAAGCGCGAGCGGGGAGAGGCTGTCCGTTGGCAGTTGTTGGCTGCCCGTTCTGGCGGTGACAACGGGCGACAACAGGTAGGAGGCAGGCGAGGTAAGCATTCAACGGCGTATTATCATGAAGGAGCATACGGAACAGCAGGACAAAGACGCGGAACGCGAGGAAGGTGCGAAATGCCAAATAGTGCCAGCCGCGAATGACTTCGAGGTTTGCGAGCTCTTAAGGACAACTTTGTCGCCCCTGGGAACATGTGGTGGCAAGGACGTGCCAGGCTCGCCAGGTGTGGTTCTTCGAGTTTTTCGGTGCTCACGCCTCTTTGTTTCCGCTGTGCTGGGTTTTCTGTGAATTTTTCTGGTCAATTCTGCAGCCCCTTTCAGCCTGCACTGGCCGCCGGAGTCGCCTGTACACTTGTGCTGAAAGAAGGCTGCCTCCTCCTGTCCATATTTTCCAGCGGCACCGCTTCCACTTTCCTTCCAGAGCGCTGGGAGCAGGCCCCGTTCCGTGTGGCCTCGTGGTTTGTGAATGTCTCGCCGCTTCGTAGTATTCTATTTTGTCGACTCGCACAGAGGCATCCCTAAGTGCGAATTACGAAGGCAGGTGCGACCGACAGTCATCTGAGTGACCTACCGTCTTTCCCTCTTTCCCTCTTTCCCGGCTTTTCTGTCACATTGCACAAACGGTAGAAACAGGCAGGGGCCAGAAGAGAGGGAGCGGATGACAGCGCCCCTCGCTCTTTCCGTATGGCCCGCGGGGGGTTTCTGTTCTTATTCTTTTGTTCCTTTTGCTCCTCAACTTGTCTCGTCCGATGGGCTTACAGACCGCACTACACCAGTCAGATCCATTGGTAAAAGGACCTGTGCGACAACGGGCAGGCAACGCGTTGACAGATTGAAAGGTTGAAAGGGAGGCCTGACGCTGGACGTTGTTTCCGCCTTTGTAGCGAACGGAGTACGCGGTTGTTAGCGGCTGGGTTTTGGCCAGGTCCAGGCCATCATTCGCTGGAAAAGCACCATACGCATAGAAAGTTGTGAGCACAGTGGCACGTGAGCGGCAGATTTCGGGGCCTTCCTCGCCTTCTTTGGGGGAAGGAGCGAGCGAGAAGAGAAGAGGGGGGCGCGCGGCCCACAGAACCAGCCGACAGGATTTTTTATCGCCGGCCGCTGGGGTGGTCCATGCCCTCCTCCCCCGTTAGGCCAGGCTGGGCCAAGGCGTAGAAAGAGGGAAGGAGCGGAGGAGGCAGAACCCGCATTTTCCTGGTGGCCAGCCCTTTTTCGGCCTCATCGTCGGCGACCCTCTTTCTGCACTTGCACACCTTCCTCACCTTCTCTGTTTCTGTGTTTCTCTCTTCTCTCACCAGCCAACAACACATCGCCAACAGAGGGAATCCAAACAGACGCACTCGCTGTACACAACCCGACGACCGACACGGCCACGACTGCACAATTTAGGGTGCTGCCAGCCGCCTCCATCTGCAGGCACTGTCACGCATCCCTTTTCCGTGCCTCACTTTTCTCTCGCGTCCTCGCCTCTCTCTCTTTTTTGAGCCTCACTTTTTGGACACCCACTCCCCTCTTTGGATTTTGTCTGCCTGGACAGCCTATCGACACCCGCAAGCTCTCTTTTGCACTCGACGACCGACTAACGGATACTTTACATCGACTTCTCCTGCCCATATACGATGCTGAGCATGCACGCGTTGGGCCCGACTTTTGTCTAGATCGTTATCGATTCGGCCAGCCTCCTCTCTGTTCTCACTACCCCCTCACCGTGAGTCTCTTTTTGTTGTGTCTTTTGTCTTTTTGGCTGTATATCCATTCAAAGACATCGCACCGGCAATATTTGCCCCTCCCATCCCTTCCTCGCCTCTGCCGGAGACATCCCGACCAGTGCCGTCGCAACGCGCATTTCGTCCCCACGATACACCGACCCAACCCCTCTCTTTGCACTTTTGTCTCTCCATCGTCATCGACGACAGCATCCCTTTCTGTCTTTACCATCGATAACATTGACAACTCCCGCCTACCTTGACTCCCCTCCACACATAACGTGGTCTCGATCGCCTGCACGAGCATCACGATAAACCCGCACAATGAGCGACTCGCAGGCCCCCCAGAAGACGACCGAAGTCAGCCGGCCCCGGTCTAGCCAGATGGTGTCGGTCAACTGGGACGATGCTACCGAGACCGAGGCCACCCGCGGTGCCCGTCTGCAGTTTGAGATTGCCGAGTGCGTCGAGACAAAGACCGTGACAACCACAACGACTACGAAGCGTTCATATCCTCCTCTCTATGTCCGTGAACCGCGGACACTCCAGTCTCTTGATGCCAAGGAGTATCCGCTTGCCTCCAAGCCGACACCGCCAGAGCTGTCAAAGTTTAGTTTCGATCTCGACGACGGCATCGACAGCGACGCCTGGTCGTCGTTTGACGACTCGCAGAAATTCCACACCTCCTTTGATCAGAGCCAGGACGACCACCTTCTCCGCGCCAGCCCCTTTCACCGCCACCCTCCGCGCGCACGCATCACCGACGACAGCCAGATAAAGTCGGAGCCCGACGTCGAGAGCCCGCTGCTGCCACGCCACGAATTACCACCGCAGCCCACGTCCGCATCAAAGCAACCCGCCGACAGTTCATTACGCAGATCGACTCGCTCTAGTTCGGTGGCTGGCGCGCCCGCCTCCGCCATCAGCCGCAAGGTTCTCCGCTCCTCCAACAACGGCACATCCGCAAACACATCCAATTCTACCCAGTCTACATCCACATCTACTGCCACTGCCGCGCCCGATCGGCCAAGGAGATTGGGCCTCGGTCTGTTGAAGGATGACCGTGACCTGGAACATACCAACGGCCAGTCCTCATATCTCGCCACACCCGACAACTCCGGAATCGGAGCCAGCAACGGCAACCGCAGCTCGTCACGCTTCCGGTCCCTGCGTCTTGAGCGGCAAGCAGCAGGAGACAACAAGACAGAGTCGGTCCCGAGCACGACACCTGCGCCGTACGAGGCAGCTAGTCCCAACGGCAGCGACGCACACACTGTCTTTAGTACCACAGTGGCCACGCCGCCCATTGCTGATGCCGACGCCGACAGCTTCCAGGATGCCGACGAGTCTTTGCAGCAGACGGTGCGGGCGCTGCCGCCGCGTGTTCTCGGCAACGTGGGCATCCTGGATGCTAGCTTGCCCAGTCCCCGCCTGTCTCCCACGCTCTCCGCCGTGCACACGACCTCTCAGCTCCATGATGACGACCACGACGAACTCGACGACCGCATTCTCCGCCAACCCCTCTGGATGACGACACGCTCTCAATCGACCGAAGGTGCCGACTCGTCGCCGTACCTGGGTCTCAACTCTTTCTCACAACCGGACGGCACCAACTCGTCGGACGGCACCATGTCAAGGATGAACTTTATGGCTGTGCAGTCCATGTTGGAGAGATTTGACACCATGCCCAACGAGATCAAGACGTTTATGATGTATCAGTTCCTCCGCAGATGCCCGCGCAAGACGTTGCAGACTGTTGCGGACGTTGTCAACCCGGCCCTTAAGTGCGACTTCCTCAAGCAGCTGCCGCTGGAGCTCAGTCTTCACGTTTTGTCCTACCTCGACTTCAAGGACATGTGCCGTGCTGCACAAGTTTCTAAGCACTGGCGCATCATAGTGGACAGCAACGAGACGGGATGGAAGGAACTGCTGGACAGGGATGGATTCGAGCTGCCGTCTGGCGAGCTGCAGCGGGCCATCTCGCAGGGCTGGGGCTGGCAGGACCCTGTTGGTGCTCATGGCTGCGAGGTTGACTTGAGTCTGAGCAACCGGATGGAGGCTGATGAGACGGACCTTATCCGCTCGGCCAAGCCCGAGTCGTCTGCACCGCGGGTGCGCACGTCGAAGCGGAAGCGTGGCATCACGGCCTATCCGGGCACAGAGCGTTCGAAACGGCGGGCCAGTGCTCAGGAGGCAGTGTCCAAAGAAGAGAAGCCGTCCCAGTGGCCCCAGGTGCACAAGTCCGAAGGCCCCATCTCGGCTGCCAGCGCTGCTGCCGCGGCCATCCCAAACCCCAAGATGGTGAATTTGCCGAGCCTGCGCAACCTTCATCTGTTCAAGTCCCTCTACCGCCGCCACCACATGATTCGCCAGAACTGGACGAGCGGCAAGGTGAAGCCACAGCACCTTGCTTTTACCGCTCACCCTCGGCACGTCATTACCTGCCTGCAGTTCGACGACGACAAAATCATCACGGGCAGCGACGACACTTTGATCCATATCTACGACACGAAGACCGGCAAGCTGCTGAAGAAGCTCGAGGGCCACGAAGGCGGTGTCTGGGCTCTCCAGTACGAGGGCAATGTCCTGGTCTCTGGTAGTACCGACCGGTCAGTTCGCGTGTGGGACATCGAGAAGGGATTGTGCACGCAGGTCTTCTACGGCCACACCTCGACTGTTCGCTGCTTGCAGATCCTCATGCCCAAGCCCACCGGCAAGTTCGAGGATGGCAAGCCCGTCATGATGCCACCCAAGCCGCTGATCATCACCGGCTCGCGTGACAACCAGCTCCGTGTTTGGCGTCTACCGGAGCCGGGCTCTCGCCGCTATATCCAGACCGGCCCGCCAGCTAACGATTCTGAGTGCCCCTACTTTATCCGCATCCTTTCTGGCCACACCAGCTCTGTTCGGTCCATTGCAGCACACGGCGACATCCTTGTATCCGGCAGCTACGACAGCACCGTGCGTGTGTGGCGCATCAGCACCGGCGAGTCACTGCATGTTTTGCAAGGCCACACCCAGCGGGTGTACAGTGTGGTGCTGGATACAAAGCGCAACCGCTGTATATCTGGATCTATGGACTCGCTTGTCAAGATATGGGACTTGGATACCGGCGCCTGCTTGCACACCCTCGAAGGCCACGCACTGCTTGTCGGTCTGCTTGAGCTGCGCGACGAGAAGCTAGTGTCGGCGGCCGCCGATAGCACCCTCCGTGTCTGGGACCCCCAGACCGGCACCTGCAAGAGCACTTTGACCGCGCATACTGGCGCTATCACCTGTTTCCAGCATGACGGCCGCAAAGTGATTTCGGGCAGTGAGAAGACGGTCAAGATGTGGGACATCCAGACCGGCGAGTGCATTCAGGACCTGCTCAGTGACCTTACTGGAGTCTGGCAGGTGAAGTTTGACGCTCGGCGCTGTGTCGCCGCCGTCCAGCGTGATAATCTTACGTATATTGAGGTGAGTACACTATTTCTCTCTCGCTTTTTTTATGAGTATTTGCTAACATGCTATCTCAGATCCTCGATTTTGGTGCAGTCCGCGACAGCAACCGCACGTATCCCCTAGGTGTCCGGACACTGCTTAATGCCCCCGAGTCCCAATCGCCCATCGAAGAGGAGCTCTAAATGTGCTCTTCTCACCAACGTCACCACCTATCCCCTTTTACGAACACATATCAACAACTACTACATATCTTTAACGCTCATTTCCCCTGTTTTCTTCATTGGTATATACAGCATTCATTCGGTTAGCGACGGGGAAAACTTTAGGTTTCAAGGTGCATTATGTGCATTTGTTTTCTTTTGTTTTATTGCTTGGTTTTCCATTACATTTTACTATCATATCACTCTTACGTTTTTGTGGCCTTTTGCATCTGCCACGCCTTATGTCATCGTTGCGTTTCATCACAGTTATCGGTGTTTTTCTTTTTCTTTTTCTTTTTTTTTCTTCTCTTCTTTTCGTTACACATTCACATTCTCATGAAGTTGTATGCGTCTTTGGTCTTTTTTGCCCTTTCTCTTTTCCTTCATCTTGATACTAATTGTCTTTTGAACTTGGCGGGCGAAATTAGTTTGTATAGGGAGGAAGTTGGGAATTCAGGGAAAAAAATAAACTTGGGAGCTTGGTCTCTCTAATATGATTCGTCCGTGTCTTGTTTCGTGCGTCTTTGTTGTGTTTGGCCGTCTCTATCGAAGCATTATAAACTTGTCTTGAAATCTTGATTCCTACTGGCTATTTTCATACTGTTGTGGAAGGAGAACTAGAAGGAGATAAAATGCAAACGTTTTGCTAGTACCCACAATGAGCTTCATATGTGAAGAAATAATTATATGACAGAACTCTGGGCCGTTTTTTTTCTTCTTCTTCTTCTTATTTTTTTTTTTTTTTTTTTTTTGTTTCGCACTTCGTGGTGTTGATATTACTGGCCTTGCGAGAGTTCATTACGGAGTGCATGCATCGCATCGTTACGAGCCATTTTATTCATTATCTGTGTAGTGAAATCAAACCGAAAAAAATCCACCCATATCCGACACTTATCTGACAGATGTTTTCTTTCTTTCCTCCGAGCCCTTGTGCCATTTTCCCTTCAGAATACAGCACGATTTTGCTCGACGCCCGCCGTGCAAAACTAAAATACAGCCGCTATTCAATATGTATATGGTGCGGAACGTTAAAGATGGAAGATGTGAAAGGAAGTAAAAACAAACCAAGCAAAACAACAACAAATGTGCGAGAGAAAATTCATAAATCGTAATGGAAGGGTAGGCAAAAAAAAAAAGTGCAGACTCAAACATCACCATCGACCTGCACAGGCACTTGCGACTGCGGCTGGGTCGGCTGCTCCTGCTGCGAGGACTGGCTCGAGCTCTCAAGGCGCTGGATCGACTCCATGGTCAGCTGGAACCGGTTGCGGTCGTCCTTGAGGCTGGCGCGTTTCTGCGCCGTGGTCTCGTCTTCGTCCATGAGGTCGAGGAACGTCTGCGGGGTTGTTCTATCAAAAACGCCCAGCTGGTTGTCCAGATACGACTTGGAGAGCTGGTCGGTGACGTCGGGCAACAGTCCCGACGAGATGTGCATGGTGCAGGTGTCGACAAAGCGCGTGGCCGCGGTGCGATAGTAGCCACGCACGTTGGCGCAGACGCCGAGCTCGCGAGTGTACTCGTCAGGTCCCAACTTGGCGAGTTCCTGGTTCATGGCAGCCTTGTCACGGGCGCGCTCATCGTCGCTCATGGCCTCCCAGTCTTTTGGGAGGGGACGCTCTCTGCCGCGCTGCTCGCCGAGGTAGGCAACCATGCGGTAGTGGTGGCGGTGGCGCGTCAACAGGGTGCGCTCGGCCTCTTCGTTGCGGGCGAGGGACTCGCGGTCGAGGGTGTAGTACTTGCGCGTCTCCAGCTGGTAGTGCTGCATGAGTGTGGTCTGCACCTCCGTCATGCGGTCCACCAAGAATTTCTTCAGAGCTGATGACGCGTGCTTGTAGATAAGGCGCTTGCGCAGGTTGCTGAGAGCATTTGAAAGAAGGTCGTGCAGTTTGGCGTCGAGCAGATGGTAGACGCGTTCGAGCATCTGCTGGAGCGGGTCCATCCAGGGGCGGATAGCCTCCATGGACAGGGAGTTGTAGATATCCTCGGTCACAATGTTGGGCATGCCTGGCTTCATCCGGGCGTCGATAATATCGCGCACCATTTGGAGGGAGCGGACCTGCTTCTGCTGGTCAGCAACCTGTGTGCCCTGCTGTCCCGACCGAGAGAACAGAACACGTCTGGAACCGGCGCCAAATGCAGGACTGTCGCCGCCATACTCGGACTGGTCCTCCTGCTTAACGAAACCATTGATTCCGCGGGCCCGCTTCGACGGAGTGCTCGGTCCGGTATTGTCGGCCTGGCCGTCTAGGAAAAGGCTGTGCTGGCGGCGGCGTGGCATGGACGCACCAGAGGGTGGGACAGACGCAAAGCCAAGAGCGGGAGAGGCAGCCCCATTGACACTCGACACGTCGTCATTATCGACCAAAGTCAGGTCAATGCGACCATTACTGTCTGTGGTAACGGGTCTATTGGTGCCGCTGCCTGCCTGGCCGTTTGGGAAAGACTCCACCTTGACTCTATACTTGGGTTTAAGATTCCCAATGTCCTCTTGGAATTGCTGAATAATTCCATTGAGCAGGGGCATCAGCTGTTGTCCATCCAGAATCGAGCGCACCTGGGAGGTGAACGCAACGAGGCTGCGGCGGATCTCCAGCTCGGGGTTCTCGGGCATATCGGGAAGCTGGGCCAACTCGTAGTTGACATCGAGTAGCTTGATGGAGACTTTCTCCTTGATTTCAGGGAGGCTGTTGTATGAGAGTCAGTATTTGTTTTATCAAGTGCGGGAGGGATGGGCTTTACTCACCACTTTGCAAACTCATGGCCGAGCTGCTGGGACATGAAGGCCACAAGGCGGCTCACACCGCAACGGTCCTCAAAGTCGCGGAAGCAGTCGCGCCACTCCTGGTTGGCCATGCCCGGCAGCTGCTTGTTGAAGAAGGCTTCTTCGAACGCACCCTGGCGTTGGAGCTCGTCAGAGGGCCGGGACGGGTCGCGGTGAGACGACTGGACCACCTCGTTGGGCATCAGGTCTTCGGTGACAATAGGCCGTGCCGTCATAAAGTAGCCGTGTCCGACCTTGTGCTGCTCGCCGCGGAGCATGGCCATCCACTGGGCAGCAGCAGTTGGGTTGGGAGGCAGAAGGTCCGCCTTGGTCATGATGCCAATGGTGCGGGCCTGAGCCTTTTGCTCGCGGATGATGGAAAATGTCGACGACGTCTCTGCGTCAACGTTCATGGGCACAGCCCACAGAATGATGGCCTGCTTGTGGGAGATGTACTTGGCTGTCAAGTTGCGGACGACCTTGACGAGGTATTGGTCCTCGTCCTGCTTGGCACTCGTAAAAACACCTGGCAGATCGTAGAAGCTTAGGTCGGCAAGACCAGGGGCGCTAATGTCCAGGGCCACCGTATTGGGGCTGAAGGCTGCCTCGTTGCGGAAAGCATCGCCACCGTCACTCGACAGCGGATGATACCGCTTCCAGTACTCGCCAGTGCCCGGCTTGTACAGACTGTGGTCATGCTTTGGATTCAAGGTGGCAATCTGCGCCCAGCGCAGCGTCTCCTCAATTTTGGACGGGTCGTTGAGGTTGGCAAAGTCCTTGATGTCCCGGCGCTTTTCGAACCAGGGGCCAAAAGGATTGGCACGGGTCACGCCCTGCGGCGGACGATAGTCGTAGTCTTGCTGCAGAGAAATACGGCAAGCCCAAGGACCGCCAGCTTGAGCACCAGACAGACGAATGTGGACAGGGCAGCGTGTGCACGCACCCTCGCTCCGCGGCAAATAAATGTCCGAGAAGCCCGACATCAGACTGGACTTGCCAGCCGACTGATCGCCAACAAGAACTAGCTCGGGAAGACTGGTGACATGCTGGATGCCGAGCGACTGAAGTTCGCCCAGCGTGTCATTGAGTTCCTTCACCTTGTCGCCAATCGCTGTGAAGCCGTGCGAAACGAAGCTAACGTTTGGGTGGCCTTGGTGAGCATGAGCTGGGAATGCATGGGGAGCATCCAGCCGGTCCAGGATGCTCTCGGGGGGCTGCGTCTTGATTTTGCGGACCTCCATAAGGATTGGTGCATCATCGTCGTCCGCGCCCTCGCCGCCGGCACCACTACCGCCGTGGCTGTCTGTGACGGTCTGACGGCCGATGCGAGTATCAATGCTAGCTGCCAAAGGTTAACTGTTTGCCTTGATAACAGAAAAAAAAAGAGAAAACAGAAAGGGGGAACTTGGAAAAACGTACGAGCTCCTGATCGGGCGAATCGACTGTTCTGGACCTGTGAATGAGCCACTGTATGGGCAGCCATGGTGACACCGGTGGGAGGATAACCTCCTGGCTCTTGTTTGACGTTGTGCCGCATGGCAGCACTCTCCGTCAAGCTCCCCGACGAAACTGTATTGGCCGTCATTGATCTGCACCAGTTTTGCCGCCAAAAAGTGGCAGTGGTGACGCTTGTGAGAGAGATGAGAGAAAGTAAACAAAGGACAACAAACGGCCGAAAAGACAGCGGCAAAAGACGAATAAAAATGATACAATAATGCAAAATGCGGTCAACAGGCTAAGCACAGCAAAACGAGTGAATATCATCAGGACGTGAATTTGGACTGTGATTGAAGCCAAAAAACGCAGCAATGAACACTTCGCGTGAATATGGACATTCACAGCAGGAGGTGCAAATGGTTCTGTCGGAGGAAGGAGCAAACGACTCGGTGTGCACTCAGAAAGGAAGTAGCGACTGTTAGCGGATTGCGTGTGTTTTGCGGGCGTCCTTAACAGACCGACTGAAAGGAAGGAGCCACCGCCGAGTCTTCACCTTTTTAGGCGCTTTTGCTGTTGCTGGGCAAGTTCAGGGGAACAAAAAAAGAGGGTCTCTCCCTATCCAGGCCAGGCAGGCAGGCGCGCAGCCTCGCAGCCAATGAGGCAGGAACTAACGTGTATTAGACGGAAGGCGGCTAAAGAATAATCCGGGCGGCAGTCCAGATGTACGCATAAATGTATGCGTAGCTTCCTGGCGCTGTAATGCGTACTCCGCACTTCGTGGTGGAGTTCACATGCCACGAGCGGACGACTAGCGCCTGATTGGCCTAATGACGCCCAAAGTGCAAGAGCGACCGTCATGTACGGAGTATCAGCAGTGCAAACGATTGCGGTAAGAGTTTGGTGGCGGTGGGCAGCTTGGAGCTCTGTACGCAGTCGAGAGTGAAAAGGGGGGCAGTCACCACCGCAATTGCGGGCGCTACTCCCTACTATGCTGAAATTGGCAGCAGCAGAGAAACAACGAAAACCTGTCCTTGTTGGGAAGCCGCGAATTCGTCGATACCGCCTCTCTCCCTTCCTTTGCCTCCCCCTTTTTGCTTCGTCTTTAGTTTCTGCTTTAGTTTCTGCATTCTGCACGACACTCTACAACAACAATTCGCATCCCATAACAGCAAACATGGCGACTCTTCAGATCCCCCACCGCGAGAAGCAGTCCAACGGCGTCACCGCCCCGACGACCAAGGCCGTTATTCTGGTGAGTTGGGCGATAAAGGCTGCTCGAGGCGCAAGGCTGAGCAATGAGGATGGAGAACAGATAGAGGCAGATGGACAGGCAGGTGAAGGACACGATGCTAACAGTTACACAGGTCGGCGGTTCGTCGCGCGGCACCCGTTTCCGGCCGCTCTCGCTTGATGTTCCCAAGGTATGACTTTCCTGTTTTTTTTTATTTTTATTCTTCTTTCTTTCTATCTCTTCTTTTTTCTGTGTTTTTTATTCCCGTCTTTTTCTCCTCAAAGAAAGACTCATCATCATCCTAACTTCTCTTCTCTGGACAGCCCCTCTTCGATGTCGCCGGCCACCCGATCATCTGGCACTGCGTCACCGCCATCGCCAAGGTGCCCTCGATCCAGGAGGTCTACCTGATCGGCTACTACGACGAGTCTGTGTTCCGCGACTTCATCAAGGACGCGTCGAAAGAGTTCCCCAACCTGTCGATCAAGTACCTGCGCGAGTACCAGGCGTTGGGCACTGCTGGCGGTCTGTACCACTTCCGCGACGCGATCCTCAAGGGCCGCCCCGAGCGCCTGTTCGTCATCAACTCGGACGTCTGCTGCTCGTTCCCGCTCGGCGAGATGCTCAAGATGTACACGGAGAAGGACGCCGAGGCCGTCATCCTGGGCACGCGTGTGTCTGAGGAGGCGGCCAGCAACTTTGGCTGCATCGTGTCGGACGCCCACTCGCGCCGTGTGCTGCACTACGTCGAGAAGCCCGAGAGCCACATTTCGAACCTCATCAACTGCGGCGTCTACCTGTTCAGCACTGAGGCCATCTTCCCGTCGATCCGCACTGCGATTAAGCGCCGCGCCGACCGGCCCTCGCGCCTCGTGTCGTACCCGTCGTCGGATAACCTGGCCAGCAGCTTTATCGAGTACGACAACGATGACGAGGAGCACAACGAGGTCATCCGCCTCGAGCAGGATATTTTGTCGGACATGGCCGACAGCAAGGAGTTCTTCGTGTACGAGACACGCGACTTTTGGCGCCAGATCAAGACGGCCGGCTCGGCTGTCCCCGCCAACGCGCTGTACCTGCAGCAGGCGTGGCAGACCAAGTCGCCCGAGCTGGCGGCGCCCGGCCCCAACATCATCCAGCCCGTCTTCATCCACCCGTCGGCACACGTTGACCCGACGGCCAAGCTGGGCCCCAACGTCTCCATTGGTCCCCGCGTGACCGTTGGCGCCGGCGCGCGCATCAAGGAGTCGATCGTGCTCGAGGACTCGGAGATCAAGCACGACGCGTGCGTGCTGTACTCGATTATCGGATGGAACAGCCGTGTCGGTGCCTGGGCGCGTGTTGAGGGCTCGCCGACGTCGGTGGCCAACCACAGCACGACGATTGTCAAGAACGGCGTCAAGGTGCAGTCGGTGACGATCCTGGGCAAGGAGTGCGGCGTGGGCGACGAGATCCGTGTGCAGAACTGCGTGTGCCTGCCGTTCAAGGAGCTGAAGCGCGACGTGGCCAACGAGGTGATCATGTAAGCAAACCACGGTGGGTAGTCTACGTGTGTCTACGATCTTCTGTGGTCTGTGATGTTGCCTCTCCACCATGTTTGAGGTGGAGATGAAGAGGAAAAAAGAAGAAAAAAACGGGTAGGGCGAAGAAATGCCGAGGCTGTGACCCGCTATCAGGGCCGATCTGGTGGAGGCACTCTGGTCTGTGGTCTTGTGTTTAGCAGTGCGTAGTTTGTTGTGCTTGATAGCCCTGCTTTTGATATCTGAGCTTTAACTTTAGCTGTCTCTTGAATCTGCTCCGTAGTAAATTTACGTTTACAAATCCTTTCCTTGGCTTTGGTTACTAGTCTTTTTTCTTCTTCTTCTTTCTTTATTTCTTCAGCCTTTCAAAGAACTGGCTCTCATGTGCGTATCTACAGTTTTGCAGTGTAGCAGCTTAATAGCCCAAAAGAGATAAGCGAACCGCGGTACAATCACAAGTACTTTCTATTCAGCACAGCACCACGCATCCTCAATCAAGCTCGCCATTTTCTTTTGCCAGCCGGCGCCTGTCTCTTTGTAGGTTGTCTTTGTAGGTTGGGTGGCTCCTTCCCGTTGCGCGCCGGGAGGGGTAGCTCTTAGTGGGTGCAGTGGTCTCGCTGAATAATCACAAAAGAGCCCGAAAGGGTTCCTGCTCCGTCTATGACGACTGGCGTTTGCAGGCGAAATGGCGAAATCGTCCGTTGGAGACGCTTTCCCCTTTTTTCGCCTGCTCGCTTGTCGCGAAACAAACTGCAGTCGCCCGCACACCCACAACTGCCCACAACGCCAACAACGCCAACAATGCCTGCCATTCAGTTCAGCTCGCGTATGGCCGCGTGCCGGCAATAGTGCCTTGCGTCAACGGCGATGGCGGTATTTAAGTACGTGGGGCAGGGGCTGTCCTGATCGAGAGATATTGTTTCCAATTGTTTTCTCTACTGCTCTATCTTGACAACAGACAGCAGACAAGACGTCGATTACACCAACTTTACGCGGACAAGCTTCAGCAGTACCTCGTAATCTCAGAGTAATCTCGGAAATCTTTGAAACCAACATTCACCACACAACATCCATCTTTGCTCAACATGGTCTCCAACAAGACGCTCATCTTCAAGAAGGTGCCACAGGGCGCTCCAGTCGCTGGCCAGGACCTCGTCGTTGAAGACCGCGAGTTTGACCTCGATGCTGCTCCTCCTCCGGGCGGCTTGATCGCCGAGGTGCTCTACGTTTCCTACGACCCATACCTGCGCGGCAAGCTGCGCGATCCGTCGGTCAAGTCGTACACGCCTGCTTTTGCTCTGGACGGACCCATTGTCAATGATGGTCTTGCTCGTGTGCTCAAGTCCGACAACCCCAAGCTGCCCGAGGGCACAATTGTCCAGGCGTACGTGCCCATTGCACAGTACGCGCGCATTTCCGGCAACTTGCCCGACATCCGTGGCCTGCCTGCTGTTCGCGCCATCCAGAACCCTCACAACCTGGAGCTGGCCAACTTCCTGGGCCCTCTGGGCATGCCCGGCCTCACTGCCTACTCGGCTCTGTACGAGATCACCAAGCCGCAGAAGGGCGAGACGCTGTTTGTAAGCTCGGCCGCCGGTGCCGTCGGCCAGATGGTTGGCCAGATCGCCAAGCGCCTGGGCCTGACGGTGATTGGCTCTGTCGGTTCGGACGAGAAGCTGGACTTCATCACCAAGGAGCTGGGCTACGACGTTGGCTTCAACTACAAGACGGAGGGCCCCATTGACGCGGTCAAGCGCCTCGCGCCCAACGGCATCGACATCTACTTTGAGAATGTCGGCGGCGACCACATGGAGGCGGCCATGCAAAACATCAACGTCCACGGCCGCGTGGCAGTCTGCGGCGCCATTGACGACTACAACAAGCCCGAGGGCCAGAAGAGCGGCATCAAGGACCTGTTCCGCTTCATCCAGAAGCGCATTCTGATGCAGGGCTTCCTGGTGGGCGACGACAACTTTGGCCCCAAGTACACGGCCGAGCACCAGAAGAACATCCAGCAGTGGCTGCACGAGGGTAGCTTCAAGTCGAAGCTGAGCATCACGGAGGGCATCGACAATGCGGCGGAGGGCTTTGTCGGCATGCTGGCGGGCAAGAACTTTGGCAAGGCCGTGCTGAAGGTCAAGGACTAAGGGTTGAGAGGTGAATGAGACGAGATGAGGCGGAAGGAGGACAAGCTCGGAAAGGATAAAATTCGGTGGGCGATATCAGACAACTGATGACTGATGGAGGAGGACGGAGCATGGGGTTCACAAAGACCGACCGTATGGAAACAAGGAAAAAAGAAAGCCCCGAGAAAAAAAAGACATTTGCATGATTTGAAGTCGGACGTCGGCGGTCGGCAGTCTTGATGAAAGAAACGAAAGATAATCAAAACAAACATATTCAAGGATGCATTCATGGGAAACGTGCAATTGCAAAGTGGACTGGGCCATCCGACTCAGGCCAGACTGCTACATTGAGCCGTCGTGCAAATCGCCAGAGCTGACGTGTTGAAGCTTGCGTATCAGTCGGGTTGATTGCCCCGATTCCCTGCAACGGCTTCCATATGGCAAGCCAGCCCCATACCACGTACTCCGTATACAGCTGTAATTGTTGTGTACAGATTGGCCAGTCTTTTGTGTCAGAGGTCTGTAAGTGGCAGTAATATCATACTTTCTATTTAAGGAAGTCAGCTGCTATTGTCATCTGTACCAAGACATACGCTGGTGCTTACATCTCCGTTTTGACTTACACGCGGCCACTTACACTTTGGCTAAAAATACCACCACACACTTGCATCCTTTCTTGCCAACACAACACCTGACATGGCCCACGCATACTCCCTCTTCAACGAGGTACAGCCGGCCTACATCGATGGCCGCAAAGTTGGCGAGCAGACAAAGTACCCCGGTACGCCTTACTTCCAGGGCGGCCTCAAGCCGACGCGCATCGAAGGCGATGTCTTCCAGCTGGAGACGACAGGCACGATTCCACACGACATTACGGGCACGTTCTTTCGCATCCAGCCTGACCCACGCTTTCCTCCCATATTTGAGGACGACGTCCACTTTAGCGGCGACGGCGCTGTGACTGCATTCTCGTTTGCCGACGGCCACGTCGACTTCAAGCAGCGCTACGTCCAGACGGACCGCTACCATGCCGAGACCAAGTTCCGCAAGGCCATGTTTGGCCGCTACCGCAACCCATACACAGATAGTGAGGCCGTCCGCGGCGTGATCCGCACTGTCTCCAACACCAACATTACTTTTTGGCGGGGTGTGATGCTGGCCTCGAAAGAGGACGGACCCCCCTTTGCCATGGACCCTGTGACTTTGGAAACAATTGGCCGCTATGATTTTGAGGGCCAGGTCACGGCGCCCTGTTTTACGGCACACCCCAAGTTTGACCCAGAGACGGGCGACATGGTGGCTTTTGCGTACGAGGCCGGTGGCGATGCCCACGATGCGTCGACGGCGGTTGTGGTGTGGACGTTTGACGCCAAGACGGGCGAGAAGAAAGACGAGTCGTGGTACGAGGCGCCGTACTGCGGCATGATCCACGATGCGGCCTTGACTGAAAACTACCTGGTACTGCCCATGACACCTCTCAAGGCCGACAAGGCGCGCATCGAGGCCGGCGGCAACCACTGGGCCTGGGATCCCAACGAGGACCAGTACTATGGCCTGGCACCGCGCAAGGGCGGCAAGCCCGAGGACATTGTGTGGCTCAAGTCGAGCAACGCATTCCACGGTCACGTTGCGGGTGCCTACGAGAATGAAGACGGACATGTCGTGGTTGACCTGACGGTGGCAGACGGCAACGTATTTTTCTGGTGGCCATCTCCCGAGGATGCTGTCGAGGCTGCTGCATCGGGAAAACCTGCACGCCGTCCGCAGCTTCAGTCTGATACGGTGCGCTGGGTGCTCGACCCAAAGCTCCCGTCGGGCTCGTTTGTTCAGCCGGCTAGTCAGTACGGCACAAATGGCGAGTTCTCCCGCATCGACGACCGGTTTGTCACAAAAAAGTACCGCCACTTCTGGCAGCTGCAGATCGACCCAAAGCGCCCATACGATTTCGCCAAGTGCGGTCCGCCGGCCGGTGGGCTGTTTAATGTTGTCGGTCATTACGACTGGGACTCCCTCAACTCGGACAATGTGGTCCGTGATGAGTGGTTTGCCGGGCCGACGTGCACCTTCCAGGAGCCTGTCTTTGTGCCGCGGCCGGGCTCGACGGCCGAGGGCGATGGCTATTTGATGCTGCTCTTGAACCATCTGGATGTTCTACGCAACGACATTCTCATCTTTGATGCACTCAAGATTGCACAGGGTCCGCTGGCAGCAGTGCACTTGCCCGTCCAGATGCGCCTGGGTCTGCACGGCAACTTTGTCGAACAGGACGAGCTAGAGCGCTGGGCGAAGCGGCGGACACCTGATGGTGACCTGGGACCCGTGAAGCCGGCGGCAGCACCGATGGCATGGCAGGTTGCTCTGCAAGAGAAGGATGCAGCTACAGCCAGCAATGGAGCAAATGAAGCAGATGAGACAAATGGGACGAATGGAACCAATGGAGCGTAGTGGGCAGAATGTACGGAAACATATCAGAGCATTACCCTCCAGCATTACCATTTCTCAGTTTAACATAATTTACAAATGCGTCTGTGGCGATGAGTTTGAAAAACTAAAAGCGCCGACGAGTATCACACATATCGGAGCTATTCACAGAAAGAATACTGTCGTGATGGTGATATCCTGGTGGTTGGCACCATGGCCGGAGGCAGTGCAGTCCGCCCTCCGCTGATTTACACAAACCACCATTTCGTACGCTGTTTTTGACACGATTTGCTCTACTGTTTTTGTTTTATTTTGTTTTATTTTGTTCGCCTCAAATCACACCCTTAATTTCCAAACCCACCACCTCTGTCTCTCGCCACCATCTGCCATACTCCTCGATATGTTTTCTTGTCTACCCAGTGCCGGAACACGACAGGACGGCGTGCTCGGCTGGACGTGTTTTCACACTAAAATGATGATCGATGCTGGCCCCTTTTTTGCAGCCAGTCGTTCCTTCCCCGCAAACAAACGGGATACGCGTGGCGTGCTGGCGTGCGGGGGAGGGTCCTTCTTTCCTGCCAGCCTGCACCATCTTTCCTTCCGGGGCTGGATGCGTCCGCGGCCCGCTAAGCGCTAGTGCATCTCCAGACGGCAGGATCTCACGGTGTAAGCGATGGTCGTGTTCCGGAAAGGGAAACCACTCTGATCGGGAGCATCAGGCCGACCGCAGTCGTTGTCACGTCTGCGATTGATTGTTTGGCCATGCTATTGGACCTTTGCCCCTTCTGGACTAGACAGACATCACAAAACGTTCATTTCCACCTCCGCATAGTCTCCCCGCAGTGAAAGTGTTGATGCGGTCTGGTTTGTACGTCGCCTTAGATAGACTGTTGTCCGTCCGCCAGGATATGTCTCTTTGATGCTCAGTCCCTAGCTGGCATACCCGGCCTGCTACCCTGCCACGCCTGGATCTATGCGTGAGTCCGTGAGGGGCACATCTTGGAGGGACATGGCAGATCTTTCTATGCCAGCGATGATATCCAAGTTGTAGGATAAATACATGAATCTGTAGACATATTTGTTTCTCTGCTTTCATTTCGAGCACCACACACTTTAAACACTTTCTCTTGATACCCATACTTGACTCCATACACACACAGACACACAGACACACAGACATAATGGCCGACGAAGTTGCACAGCTCAAGCAGACAGTGGAGGCGCTGCAGAAGCAGGTCACCAGACTGGATGGTAGGTCCTGAGAGTATCTACACAATTTTATGGTCACATCTAACACCTCACAGACCAAGAACAGATCAAAAAGCTGCAGTACACGTACGGCTATTACTTGGACAAGTGCCTTTACAAGGAGGTCGCCGAATTGTTCGCCGAGAACGAGGAGACCTACGTCCAGTTCCTGGGCGGCCGCTACCTGCACAAAGAGGGCGTCAAGCGTCTTTATCTGCAGCGTTTCGGTGGTTTCTTTGTTGGCGGCCGCAATGGTCCCGTCCACGGCTTTTTGCTGGACCACCCACAGATGCAGGGCATCATTGATGTTGACTATTCGACGGCCGACAGCCAGCCCCGTGCCAAGGCCCGTTTCCGCTCGCTGATGCAGGCTGGTGTCCACATTAGCCAGGCCGACCGCCACCCGCGCGGCTTCACCCAGTGGTTCGAAGGTGGCATCTACGAGAACGAGTACATCAAGGAGAATGGCGTGTGGAAGATCCTGCGCCTGCGCTACTTCCCCTTCTGGCACGGCGATGTCGAGCACGGCTGGGGCTACAAGGTTTCGGGGTTTGTTCCCTTCCCGACCAAGTCGTTCCCGGAGGATCCCATGGGCCCCGATGAGATCGTTGCTGCCGACCAGCGCATGCTGTGGCCCGACTGCCGTGTGGTGCCCTTCCACTACACGCATCCCATCACGGGCGAGCAAGTCGACGATGTGGACATGCAGGCGCCGCTGTACGGCGGCGACGCCAAGGATGCCCTGCCCGCGCTGAAGCTGGTGGGCTAGACGACTCTGAAAGGTGGATGAACTGGAGTAGTAGAGGCTGCTGTAAATAGTGTCAAGTTCAAACGAGTATTGCTATGACTACATGTAGTGACATTTGTGCCGTGTTTCGATTTAAAAGTATGGTATATGTCCAACTGTATTTTCAAAGCACAAGAAAGATTCAAAGTCGAAAACACCACGATGTCTGCTTTTAAAGACTCTACACGGCGAATATTACCCGAGTTAGTTACCCGCTTCCATTATGACTAACCAAAGTCTTTGATTCTCTCAAGTATTTTATTGACCAAACATATATTCTTCTATTATTACCAACTGACTTCTGCTATCCACCATACCATCCTCCATCCTCCATCCTCCATCCTCCATCCTCCCTCACAGCTCCAGGGGTAGCTTGAACAGCTTGATGGCATTGTTGCGGCCGATGAGCTCTTTGTCCTTGTCCGGGAGGTCGACGCTCTTCCACCAGTCCTGGGCCACCTTGATCTGATCATAGGGATAGTCGATTGAGTAGAGACAGCGGTCAACACCAATCTCTTTGACACAAAACTTGAGGCCCTGAGTCGAGAAGTTGCCCGACGTTGTGATGGACACATTGTGTGTAAAGTAGTACTTGTAGTCTTCCTTGGAGGGCCGGTTCAGCTTCTTCACAGGCTTGTTGTACCAGTGGTCGGCCCGCACCAGATTGAACGGGATACCCTCGCCCAAATGACCGGCCACAATCTGCACTTTGGGGAACCGGTCAAAGACGCCGCTCGAGCACAGAGCGTAAATGTGAAAGCTGAGGTCCAAATGGAACTGCACACCGGCGCCCAGCAGCTGTGTCCGTTTGGCGTACTTGCCCGTCTGCGCCGCCAGGTCACGGCCTGTGGCATAGCGTGGGTGCATGTAGACGGGCACGTCCAGCTCCTGGACGGCTGCCCAGAAAACGTCGTACTCTGGCTCGTCAAAGTAGCGACGGCCGTCCAAGCCACCATCCTCCTCCTTGTCGGGCACGCTCTGGAAGTCGTTGAGGATGGCCCCATAGGCGCCAAGCTCACGAACGGCACGAGTCAGCTCTTTGGCTGCCTCTTCCGGGTCATGCATCGACAGACTGGCCAGAGCACCAAACCGTGTAGGCGCCTTCTTTGCCTCGGCCGTCAGCCAGTCATTGGCCTCGACAGCAAGTTTCTGGGCTTCGACGGGGTCAACGACACCCTGAGGACCAGGAGATGTAAGAGACAAGAGCATGTACTCGACGCCCTCTTCATCCATCTGCCTCAGACGGGCCCCGTGGATGTCCAGGAGTGCAGCTGTCAACGGATGGTTGACGCTGGACACTTCCTGTCCGGTGTTGCGCCCGTGCGCCGGAGCATAAAGGGCAGCATCACGGGCGGTACGGGCAATGCCCGTGGGGTCAAGCACAGCCTCCTCGATGGCGATGGTGCCGCGCATTTTGATGTGGGATGGGAAGATATGCGTGAGTAAAGTATAAATCAAAATGAGAACTTTTCGAGGAATTTGTTTCGTACTGATGTCAAGGTGTGATGCTTTCTCTCGTCTGTGTTATAAATTACGACTGTACCAGTATCATACTCCCATTTTCATACTCCCATTTTGTTGACTGCCACCAACAGTCTGCCAGCTCCTCTCGTCGTCATGATCCTCCGTTCTCCTCTCCCTCCTCTCTACTGTTGTCCTTCCTCCTCTTTCAGCCCACGCTACTCCTCCTCTTCCGCGACGCTACTGTACCCCAGACAACTACTCCAACTTTGACAGCTTTCTTTTCTTTTTCTTTTTCTTTTTTCTTTTTTTTTTTGGGTCTTTGATACTGCCGTCTTTGACTCTCGTACCTGCCAGGGCCGTATGTGCATAGCTTACCCCGTGTCCTGGCCGAAGATCCCATCTCTGCTGCTTCCTGCACTCCATCCCGTTCCCCTCACTTGGATCGTCGTCGGCGAGATGGCCCCGACGACACCAACCACAAGGGGCCAGAGGGGCCGTGAGGAGTGCACATTGACTGCCTTTGACTGCCTTTGACGCAGAATTCTCATCGGAAACTATTGCTGGCATTGCATGTGCTGAATGATGTTTGCCGGATGCATACGTCTCTCAAAGGAGATGTTGAGATATTGCTATGAGGAACAAGAGAGATGTTGGGAATAACAATATGCCATGATTCGTCATACGGCAGAAACAATAGTCGATATCCCGGGCCGTGGAGGATATGTCGATGTCAACTCTACGTGATGTCCGTGAAGCTCATATTTCGTCCACGATTTGTCCGTTGGCTTATGTTAGGTCAAGTTAGACTGCTTATGATACGGCTAATGCTACTACTGATGCAGTGGGGAGAGTCCTTCGACATGTCTTGTACCGTCAGCACTACTATGCGGCTCTTACATGCAGCTTCACCTTGTCTTACATCTCGCCTCACACATTTTGTATTACCGTCAAATGTACGACGTAAACAATCTTTGATTTCAAAGCACGCAATGTAAACTATGGATGCATCGTTCTTTCTCGCTCGTTATTCTCTCTCACAGATTGGCCACCTTGATAATAACACTCTTTGTCTCCAAATAGTTGTCCAAACTGTGCAGCCAGCCCTCACGGCCCTGGCCCGACGTCTTGTAGCCGCCAAAAGGCAGATAGTGGGGCGTGGTTGGGCTCGTGCAATTGATACCGACGTAGCCGCTCTCCACGGCCTTGGCAATACGCAGGGCCCGGTCGACGTCCTTGGTGTAGACACTGGCGTACAGGCCGAACTCGGTGTCGTTGGCACGCGTAATGGCTTCTTCTTCCGTCTCAAACGTGTTGATGAGCACGACAGGGCCAAAGATCTCCTCCTTCACGATCCGGGCGGTCTCGGGGGTATCCACGAAAATAGTAGGCTCAATAAAGAAACCACCCGTCTTCTCGAGGGTGCCGTTACCACCCAACGCCAAACGGCCACCTGATTTCTTGCCCTCTTCAATGTAGGCCATGACGCTCTTGTACTGCACTTCGTCGGCCTGCGGGCCATGGTTGACGCCCTTGTGCAGCGGGTTGCCGGCAGTGACAGACCCGAAGCGGCGCGAGAAGGCCTCTGTGAACGCTGGGGCGGCGCTCTTCTCGACATAGATGCGCGAGTTGGCCATGCACACCTGGCCCGAGTTCCACTGGATGCTGTTGACCGTCTCCTCGACGGCCTTGTCCATGTCGGCGTCGGCAAAGATGAGAGCCGGGGACTTGCCGCCGAGCTCGAGCGTGACCTTTTTGAGGTTGGTCTGGGCCGCCATCTCCTGGATCAGGCGACCCGTGCGGCCACTGCCCGTGAATGAAAGAGCGCGGACATCCATGTGGCGCGACAGGACGGCACCACTGGGCAGGCCGTGGCCTGTGATGATGTTGAAGACACCGGGAGGGAAGCCGGCCTCAATGACAAGCTCAGCCACGCGAGCAGACGTCAGCGGCGCCTTCTCACTCGACTTGAGAACGACCGTGTTGCCCGCGATGAGGGCGGGCGCGCACTTGCTCGACAAGAACAGCAGAGGCACATTCCACGGGATAATGGCAGCGACGACGCCCATGGGCTGGCGCAGCGTCATGGTGACATAGCCCGGTGTGTTCAGCGAAGCCTGGCCCTGGATGTTCGCCCACGCCTCGGCGTAGTGGTCAAAGTTGCCGGCAGCAGCAAAAGCATCAATGTATGCGCAAGTGGGGCGGCCCATGGACTGGGCCTCGAGCTCGGCGAGTTCCGGAGAGTGTTCTCTCAACAGACTGGCCAGCTTCTTGAAGTGGCCGGCACGGACAGACGGGTCGAGAGCCGACCAGGCGGGGAACGCGGCCTTGGCGGCAGCAACGGCAGCGTTGGCATCCTGCTCACTGGCCTCGGGAACGTCGGCGATCTTTTCACGAGTGGCCGGGTTGTAGAGCGGGAATGTCTTTTTGTCGGAGGCCTCGACGAGCTGGAGGTGGTGAAGTTAGTAAACATACGATACAGAACGATGCAGAAAAGAGAAAAGGATCAACAGGTGCATGTACCTCTCCGTTGATGAGCAACTTGGGTGACGGAAGTGTGGCGACCATGATGGCGATGCGATGCTGTGTAGATGTGGTGATGATGTTTGATGAGGGGACGTAATGAAATTAACACAGGACACAGAAGACAAAAATGAAACGAAAAAAGGGGGGAATCGAGACAAAAGTGTTTAAATATCCTTCAACGTTAACGCACTCGGCGAAAGTAGCCAGACGAGTAGATATTAGCAAGCGAGAAGCTTCCCCTCGTTATATCGACAAAGTGTATTAACTTTATGGACAGGCAGTGTGGTGTATTGGGGTTGAGGGTACCAGCAGACAGACTAATGTACTGCAATAATGTACTGACCGTAATGTACTGCCAGCAAAGTACTCACAGTAAAGTACAGACAAACAATTAATAGAAAAGAACATATACGGCACACACAAACGGTACATACAAACGGTACAACAACACACAGACCTACGAAGCACAGAGACGCATCCGTCTAGCGTCTACCAGAAAGCCTCGTGTAAGTGCATCGGCAAGATAGTTGAGTGTCCAATACTTTTGGGGACAGGCAAAGATAGGAAATACGGGGTAGACGGGGACAGGCGTGGGTTGTCAACGCGGTAACTGGGCAAATTTATCAAGTCTGGCAAATCTGGCAGAAGCGTGGGAAGTGAAAAAGATGCAGCCCAGCAAATACTAATGTCAGCAGACTCGCAGAGTGATCCAAAAAGGCCCAGAAGGGTAGCAGAGCAGGTCAAATGCAAAGGCAAATTCAAAAGCAAAAGCGGCCATTTACACAGCCGGCTCTAATCTGTCCGCCAGCATCGGCAGAGACAAAGGAGACCTGCTTGGTAGCAGCTTTTGATCCCTTTCGGTGCAGCGTGATTGCATACTCGGGTCTGCGGGGTTGTTCTGTGAGTGAACTACTTGACCATTCCGAGGCTCTCCTCAGGACAATAGCTGTGACTTTGGTGTTTACCTGGGCAACCTCCGCTTTTATGTACGGGGAAGGATATGGGGGGCGATATATGCATAAAGGAGAAGTATGTGGTACGGAGTACGGAGTAGTTATGTGCAGAATTAGTTATGTGTACGGACGTAAAGTGGTTGGCTCTGGTTTGTGGTGATTTCTCCGCTTTCGACGTGTGGCTGTACTCCGCAAGTAGCGCTGCTTGGTGTTTTGGTTCTGGGCGGAGAGACACTGTGGATGCTTGGCAAAGATGGAGTACTATTTAGAATAAATATGAGTGGACAGTTCGTGAACAATGGCCAACAGCTTCTACAATGTCCTCTTTTTAACGGAACTGAGGCACAGTCTTCGATGGACGGAAGATGTGAGGTAATAGGAGAAGCATATGAGAGGAAAATGAGAGATAATTTGAAGGAACAGAAGGATGTACAAGTGTATAACTGACTAAAAGAAGCTTGAGTGAATGGGAATAACTTGACGACATCCTTTACTGCCAATGTTCAGACCTATGTTGTTTTGTTTCGTTACGGCCTAGAGACATGCAGAGTCGACGCAGAGTCGACACAAAGTTGACCGAAGGCCATCGTTGCCCGGAAAAAGAGGCACCGCCAGATACGGCCAGAGTACTCCGTACCCCACGGAAGAAAGAGAAAGACAAAAAGAGGAGGCAGACACGGACGAATTGAGGGAATTCTCCGACATTCCGAGGGCGAGAGGATATCTCGGGAGGTCGGGTAGTTGCTGTGCTTCCTTTTCCTTTTCCTTCTGCGCTCTCACTGTCTTTTCTACCCCATGTTGACTCTATTTAACTCTTTTCATAGTCCTTCTTCCATCGCCAATTTTAGTTCCCATGCCTTGCAGTCTTTGTCAAACCTGACAGAGAGGCCCCAAGAGACGAGGCACTGCGCTAAAGTGTCCAGGTTTCGCTCGAGTTTACCTGGGATGGCCTGGGATGGCCTAGGATTCGTCATGGACGGCCTGGGGCCTGGTCTTTGCCTGTTTGCCTCACTTGGCCTCTCGCTTCTCCACTTCCCCAGCTGCTTTGTTAGCACCCTTTTCCCCATTGAGCCTGGCGTGGTCGCCGAGTATCGGTTGGGAGAGGGGGAAAACGACGCGAACCGACCAGGGACCGCCAACGTGAAGCGTGCTCGCGTGAAGCCTGGGAAGCGTTTTTTAATTGACTGACAAAAAGAGAACAAAAAGAGACCCAGAAAAAGCTACGTGAACTAGCCCCGCACGGCGAAGCGTGGTGTGGACGGTGTGGAGTATGGCAGATTTACCGGCAGTTGTTGATGCTCTTGTCTCCTTGTCTCCTTACACAGTACTCCGTAGAGTCCTGTGAGCGGTCTTTTGTATGAGTGCTAAGTGCTCCATTGTCTTGCTTGTCATTTTCCTGTTGACTCTCCTTTACGGATGACATCGGCGAATTGTCCACTGTCCGTCTTCTTCCACTTCAGTCCCACACTTCAGTCACACACTTCAGTCCGCACACGTCGCATTCCGGTCTTGACCCCGTGCGGGGGTGGTCCTGTGCCTGGAGAAGCAGAAGTTCAATGTAGAAAGAAGAAGAGCCAGAATACTCCATATTGGTAAGGAAGGGAAGAAGGGAAGAAGGGATAGAGGAGTATTTCAACCCCAGCAGGCCAGGAAGCCAGCTTGGCGGGACATGCAATTGCCAGCATCTCTCTGGTTTCTCGCGTCGAGGTGTCGTGCCCGCGTCTTGACATCTCTCAACCGTAAACGCCTCTTTTGGTTCCCCTCGTTTTTCATTTTCTCGCTGTTCGACTGTCTGAACATCCCAAGAAATCTCCGAAGCAAACCTTTTCCGGCCCCCCCTTTTGCCTCATCCTTTTTCCTGTCCCTTTTACCTTCCCCCACACTCGTCTGCTGAAACGAAAACTCATTTCGTATTGTTACTGTAGCCTTTTCATCGTGACTTGTTTGTCAGACGGAAATCCGGCCTTTTTTGTGTAGTTCGTACTTGTGGTCCTGTATTATTTTCTTTCATTACTTCATTATTTCATTCTCATTTCTTTTTCCATTCCGCCCCCCTTCGCCCACCTCTCCCCAATATTGTTTTATTTCCCCTCGAACCCCATCTCCATATTTTCTGTCCTTTGTCCCACCCGCCCCGTCACAAAATTAAAACAATCTACTCCGTAATCCCCTGCTCACCTCGACCTTGCTTCTGGAAGCCTATAACGTGTGATAACAACGACGACAACATCTGAACGTCAGCGCCAGCATAACGACACCACCAACAAATCACTTTGACTCCAACAACTCACCTCACCTGACTTGCCCTCATTATGGCCCCCTCTACGGAAGCGGTGGCACCGGCCTCGACCCCGGCCAAGAACAACAAGCGGCGGGCGCCCATGAGCTGTGACCGCTGCAAGAGCAGGAAGACAAAGGTAAGCCCTCTCGTCTATACAGTCCGTACATGTGATCTTTCTGTTTCTTACCGGCCCCCAGTGCGTCGACCCCGTCCCTGGCCCGTGCCAGTTTTGTGCGAGCATCTCGGCCGTCTGTCACCTGGACCCATCGCGGCGGCGGCAGCGTCCGTACTACCACGTGTCTGAAGAAGAGTTCCGGTACATGACCAAGGCGCTGGAGCATTTCCTGCCCAACGTGGACCTCAACCTGCAGTCTCTGCGGGAGGTTGTCGAATGCCTCGAAGCAGGCCAGCCGATCCCGGGCGCCGTCGACCCCCAACAGCAATTCAAATACAACATTACACAGCCAGACGCCGGCCTTCTCTTGACAGCACCGCCATCAGAAGGCTCGGCCTCGTCGGGCGACTCGATTGCGGTCGGCGACGATAGCCGCACAACACCAGCCTCGTCAGCAACGGCGCCCACGTCAACGTCAGCGTCAACGTCAACAGGAACCAGGTTGGAGGATCCACTGCTGCTGGAAGCCTCGTCCATTGAAGAGATTGACGAGCTGCATGGCGAGCTGGGCTGGTTGCGTGTCGATTCACGAGGCACATACCGGCACGTTGGCGCCGATTCGGGCTACGGATTCCACGCGGCTGTCCGCTCGCTGCGGCATCGACGTGGATCAGACGTTCCTGGCGCGGCTGTTGGCAGCAACAAGACGGATATTGTGCCGCCCTTCACCGTTGCTCCACCACTCCCACCGGCAACCCCGGATTCGGGAGGCGGTGCCGGTGTTCCTTCGCCGCATACTCTGCCAATGTACAACCATGCCGTCAGTGCTCTTCCACTCGTTCCAGGAACGGCGGCCGGCGGCAACCGGAGAATGCAAATCTTCTTGCCTCGTCGCGACTTGTGCAACCGCTGCGTCTCTCGCTTCTTCCGGGATATTCAGTCCGTCTACTGGTTCTGGTCGGCCGAGCGGTTCTATGCCGTCCTCGACAGACTCTATGCAGGCGATCCATCCAGCGCGACGCCGGCCATGCTCTGTTCGCTGTACTCGGTCTTGGCTCTGACCTGTGAGAGTGAGGCTCGACAGGCACAGGCGACACTAGCTGGCGCAGCTGCTGCATCGGGAGGTCCTCCACCGGCGGCTCGCTATCTGGCATTGGCCAAGGGTCTTGTCCCTGCGCTCTGTGACGAGGCCGACACTGACAGCGTGCGTGCACTTTGTTTGCTGAGCCTGGCTCTCCAGAGCAGCATGTTCAACAACACGGCGTACATCTACATTGGCGCGGCCGCACGGATTGCCCTGACGCTGGGTCTGCATCTCCAGCGGGCTATTGAGCCCAAGGGCTGTCTCCAGCGCCAGGTTGACCTGCGTCTGTACTCGACTCTATTTTTGATCGATCTGGACGTGGCTCTCTGCTATGGCAACCCGCCAGCCATTACCGACGAGCATGCATCTGCTGGTGGAAACAGTTCGGGACGGCCGCCCCATGACCTTTCTGAACAGATTCTGAGTCCTGGCTCGCACATGCCACTGGACTACCTGACCGTGTCTTGCGAGCTTGCCCAGATCCGGAGACGGCTCAGCAAACTACTATATGTCCGACAGGGCACGTCCGCGTCGGCTACTTCGTCCACTTCGACAAGAAACGGCCCGATGCCCATGCCTGGAGCCGCCGTCGGCACACCACCAGCAGCGTCTCCCTCTCAGCTGATCCTCCCGTCTGGTGCGTCGACGACGTCCTCTTCGTCTTCCTCGCCACCAAAAACGTCTATTGCCGCCATCAGCGACGTCCTGGCCACGCTTCGGGCCTGGTATGCAGCCATCCCGCCTCACTTGCGAGACGTCGCCCGGGCTGCCTCATTCCACCAGCGGTCCGTTGCTGTGCTGCACCTCAGGTACTGGAGCGCCACCATCTTTGCCACGCGGCCGTTCTTGCTGTACAGTGCCCTGCACTCGGAGAGTTTGGCTGCTCTGCCCCCCTCGAAGCGTGCGTCGTTTGAAGCCTTTGGCGCTACGTGTCTGGACGCAGCCCAGCAGTCTTTGGCCGTGATTGGCGTCATGCAAGATGCCGGTCTCCTGTCGAGTCTGGTTACTCTCGATACGGGCTGCATCCTCGAGATTCTCCAGGTGTTTCTGCTTGGTCTCGCCCGCGGCGGCCAAGGCCAGGCCGACAATGTCCGCGCTTGTCTACGTACGCTCCAGGGCATGGAGCAGATCTTCTGGACAGGCCATGCGGTGCTCGAAGTGATGGCCCAGCTCGAAGAGAATGGACTATTGAACGGCGACCAGCACTTCAGCCCGCAAGGCGAGACACCGGGACACTTTTTCCTCGACATTCACCAGCAGCAGCACGATCTGTGAGTTACCAACCAGATTGTACGTCTCGTTTTAGTTATCCACTAACTCCATGTAGAATATCCGGCGTCATGGAGGCATACTTTCCCGACTTGCAGGACTCCTTTTTTTCAGCCCACGAAGACGGCACGGCATCCATGTTGAGCGACCACTTTCAGGATACTCTGCACGGAGGACTGCAGATGTGATGGTAAGCGGAGGATGAAGGACTATAATGGTGAACGAATAATGTATCTAATGTTGTCCATGTTTATGTTCAAAATGCTTTATAGACGTTTTTTTTTTCCTGCTTTTAATCATCTGCAATATGATCTTCATTTGTATATATCAACTACACGTTTCTCACTGCGTATAATTCAGACTGGGAACGGATCATATTTAAAGCATGATGACACAATGGTGAAATTATAATCAAAGACGTCAACTAGACCACTATACACAATGTATTCCACCACCCTCTATGCCTCCGTCGACACAACAGGAACAGTGGCTGCTGCTGCCGGGACGGCATTGGCCTCCTCGGCCTTGCCCGTCACCTTGGCCAGAGCCGCGTCAAACTGCTCCTCGGCATTCTTCTCTGCATCAAAGGTGTGGATCCAGTCGTCTCGCGGGAAACCAATGCTCGTGGGGTCCTCCTTGACCTTGGCCCAGTCCGTCTTGTGCCACATGTCCCGCGTCGTTTCGCCCGTCTTCTGGACGGCCCGCACACGTTCGTACCGCAGCTCCTGGTGAGCACGCACCGCCGCGGGGACGTTGCCTTTGCCGGCCTTGCGCAGACACACGGCCAAGTTCACGCCGTCCTCCATGGCCTGGGTGGCACCCTGAGCACTGGTCGGCAAGAAGGGGTGGGCAGCGTCGCCCAGCAGCAAGATACGGCCATGGGTGCTCGTCCACGTCGGCAGAGGGTCGCGGTAGACGAGCTTCCAGTCGACCAGTGACGGCGTCTTCTCGACAATGGCCTTGCAGATCGGATCCCAGCCTTCGAGGACCTTGAACACGTCTTGGAGCTTGCCGGGGAACGACCACGACTCCTTGATATCGTGCTCGTCGCGGTGCGTCAAGACCCAGCAGCAGTCGGAGCCGCCCTTGATGGTCGAGAACAGGAAATGCACGTCCGGGCCGATCCACCCGTTGAAGGTGTCGCCGTTCTCGCAAAACTCCCTGGTCCGCGGGTCCTTGATCATGTCCACGTTTGAAAACCACGCACGCCACACGGCATAGCCGCTGCTCTTGGGCCTGTCCTCATAGCCCAACACCAGCGTGCGGGCCTTGCTGCGCACGCCGTCAGCGCCAATCACCACGTCGGCAAACACCTTGCGGCCGCCCTTGACGACAATGCCCGCCTGGTTTGTGTCCTCAAAGTACTCTTCGACAAAGTGGCCCAGGTGAATTGGAATGCCCAGCTCGTCCCGTGCATAGTCAAAGATGATTTGGTGCAGCTCGCCACGATGGCCATTGAAGATGGGCGCGTCTTCGGCCGGCGGCGGCGTCTTCTGGTGGAACACAACCTCGCCCGTGTCGTACTTGTGGATCCGGAAGCCGTACTCTCTCAGATCAATAGAGACGGCACGCAGGCGGTCCGCCAGTTCGCCGGGTGTCTTGCCCCAGCGGTGGAAGATGCGGCCGGCATTGGAGCCAAAGGAGATGATGTCGCCCAGCACTTTGAGCGCAGGGAAGGACTCGTAAATCTCAACATCGTGGCCCTGGCGGTGGCACTCAATGGCGGCAGTCAGGCCACCAAAACCAGCGCCGACAATCACCACCTTGATGCCCGTCTTTGGCTTGGTGGTCATATTAGGGAGGGGAGGATGCGGTGGAGTTGGAGTTTGGGTATAGATTGTGTTGTTTGGAAATCTCTTGTACGATTTTGATTTTGATTTTGATTTTGATTTTGATTTTGATTGTTTTGATTGTCTTTGAGATTAGTGTTGATAGATTACTGTTTGTTCGGTTTGATTAATTTTGATATTTCGGCCTCTATTTAATACAATACATATACTCTCCAGGCCTACTAACCCCGGATCTGTGTTTTACGTGACCACTCCACGGCACTGGGAACAATAAATGCGGTTTGGGGGGCTTTTGGGAAGGGTGATGGTGGCACCTGGGGAATAACTGGAGAAACTGTGGGCTCATGGCTGGCACATGGCGAGCCAAGATGTCTACTGTGCACCGCGGGTCCATCAACCGTGGGGTGGAGAGATGGGACCACTAAATCGGTCTGTTTGTTTTCCTGGCTCGTCCTATTTCCTATTCTGTCGTTTTCCATCTGTTCGTCATCCTCTCCTGTTTCCCCTGCTATCTTCACCCCTCTTCTCTCCCCTCGAGCCGTGCCGCTTTCGATACAGAGAACAATTTGCCGGCCATTGGGGCAAAGAGGGGAAACCACCAACTGGCATGGCTCCGGCTGCATCGAACTGTATGGACCGCGCCGTGCAGGCATCCCTCGGAATTTGCTTCTTGTCGCTCCCCTCTCACTCTCATGTCACGATAAAATAACTCGATGAGTCTCACATTGCTGCATTCTGCCTTTTGGAACTCCGAGCTTTGTCCGCAACTGACCGAGAACGTCTTTGCACTCACTGACATCGTCGTCGATTCGTGGTTGATCTTCAGTCGGTCGGTGTTTACGGCCCTTGCAAGCCCGTCTCTCCGCATCTTACCCCCCAGATCGACCACACTACGGAGTACCGACCTTCCAACATAACCACACTCCAACACAGCCCTCGGCTGCATCAAGCCGACAGAACGAGACAGATTTACACTCTGATGTCGACTTGAGGCTCGTGGCATAACTTGAGACTCGCCACAGTGTAGAAGACAAAATTGAAGCTGACGGATAACGCATGCAGCCCCGTTAAAGTTTTATTAAACACCCCTATTTTGCATGAAAGATAACTGGCACAGTTATAGCTTGCCAAACAGGCTTCTCCAATGGCATTACATGTCCTCAAGTTACACAATCAGTCACAATCAGTGTAGCCCAAACACTACTCCAGGTTCCTACTTTGTAAGATCTGACGGCCGACTTCACTCCACTTACTTGATGTGCCATCCTAAGCCAGAATGTAGCTGCCCAAGGCGAGGCTGAGGAGGTTTGACAATTTCAAGTCACGAGGGCCAAAGGGATGAATAAACAGAAGCCTTATACAGGCCCGACCTACACAATGATCTATAAAGATACTGCCCCTTGCTTCATCATACACACAGACCCACGTCCGAAGATGGCTCGTCGTGCTTACATAGCAGAGCAGCTCTAGTTTTTCTCATCAGATACAAGACAAAACCGAGAGAGGGGAAAAGAAACAGCCACATACGAAACGTCAAATGTACAGTGACTGTGAACGGGCAAAGTAAGTCTGGGGAGGCAAAATGCCCGAAAGGTGTCTCGAGTGTGTCTAGAGGCTGTCCTAATCTCATCCTACACCCATCTTCAGCCATAGATATACACCTTACTTAGCTAGGGCCGGTAATTTTCGTGCGGTCCACAAATTTCTTGGGAACGGAGAACCGGGGAACTTGATAAACTCAGGCTACGTCTGGCTACTTCAAGCTACGTTTGAGGAATTCAGACTACCCAATCCGGGGACCCCAATCTGGGGCAAGTCCCATCCATGACAGATCAACGTGGCTCAGTCGCGTCAAGACCCGGTGACAACTCATGGGGAGTAGTTGAAGACGAAGAAGGAAAGCAAAGAATGTTTACCAGGAGCAGCTCTGTGTTTTCCAAGAGAGTGTCACCGTTGTCTCTTTCTGCAGTTCTCATATAATCCAATCGCCACACCCGAACACCACACTTCCGGGGTGGGGGAGTCTCCTCACGACTGTATCGAGGCCCTCAGCATCGCTTGCATCCTAGCGGTAGAAAAACACGAACGTAACGGTAGAGGCGGCACAGGTCGTCACGTGGCATCCCAACAACCTCATCTCTCCTGCTTAGTACCCAAGGACGGGTGATGAATGTCAGGGACGTAGACGATGTGTTTGGAGTGGGGCAGCTTCAATCATAAAGAGATAGAATCAATAGAAGAAACAAATCACAAATCACAATACTCGGCCACTTGATATACTCGATTACTTTGCGGCAATATCTCTGTCCACACCTTACACACCACGATCATGATGGCCACGCATCCCGAGTACAATGCCAGCACGACGGCCACAGAGGTCGCTGCTGCCTTTGCTGACCAGATCAAAGGGAAGAATGGTATGTGAATGTCCGCTCTGTGTCTTTTTGTCTTCTCCTTTAACATGACACAGTCGTCGTCACTGGCATCAGTCCGGCGAGTATTGGCTACACAACAGTGCTGGCTATTGCCTCGCAGCTGCCCGCAAATCTCGTGCTTGCATCTCGCACGCAGTCCAAGCTCGACGCCGTCGTCAAGGAGGTGAATGCTGCCCACCCGAATGTAAAGCTACACACAGTTCTACTGGACCTTGCGTCCATGGACTCTGTGCGAGCCGCCGCCGAATCTGTCTCCAGCCTGCTGGAGCACATCGACGTCCTCATCAACAATGCTGGCATCAGCACGCCTGAACGGCTGGCCAACACTGCGCCCGACGGCACACCTGTCGACGGCCAGTTCTTGACCAACCATCTGGGCGTCTTCTTGTGGACATCCCTCCTGCTACCAGAGCTTAGAGCCGCACCGTCTCCCAGTCGTATTGTCAACTTGACGAGTCAGGGCCACCGTTTGTCGCCTGTTCGGTTCAGCGACTACGACTTCTCCAAGGGAATCTATGACGTCCCCGAGGATGAGAAGCCGAGAGAGGATCTGCCACCCTTTTTCTTGCGACTCAATGACGGCTATCCCGGCTTCTTGGGCTACGGACAAAGCAAGACAGCCAATATTCTACACGCAACGGAGATGGCCAGGCGGCTCAGGAAGAGAGGCGACAACATCACAGCTTTTTCTGTCCACCCCGGCACGATTGAGACGGAACTGTCGCGCTCTCTCGATCAAGAAGGGCGGGAGACAATCGCCAAGACGGCACCGGCGGGACTCTGGAAGACCCAGGACCAGGGTGCCGCGACGACGCTCGTGGCTGCTTTTGATCCAGCTTTAAAAGATATCAAGGTTGGCGACGAGGGCCAGCCTCTGGGCTATCTCAGTGACTGTCAGCTGCGGGACGACATGGTGGCCGACCATGCCAGGGGCACTGAGACGGCGACAAAATTGTGGACTGTCACGGAGGCGATGTTGAAGCATGTGGTGGATTTGTAACTGGAATGTATGAGATCAAATCTATGAGATCAAATCTATGAGATGTGTTTAGATGAATGTTTCTTCTACTGTCGTCTTGCTGCAACCTGTGGGGATAAACATTTAATCTGGTAATGATACCATATCTTTATTTTCAGATACAAAAAAGATATAAAAAAAGGAGTAGAAAAATCGAATTTATAAGCTCAAAGTTTGGCTATATTCATTGAGTGATTTCCCATATTTCAGCATCAGATGAAGCATACACTCAAAAATGCCACCTATTATCTTGCAAATTATGCTCGTACCCATCCACACTTTGCTCTGTTCGCCCGTAATGTCATCTCAACTACTCTCTCATTCTCCACTGCCACACCTACTTCACTTTCACCACCTTGAGGTTGCCCTTCTCGTCAAAGACGGGCTCTTCTGCAACCGTGCGCTTCTGTGTCTGGTAGAATGTGCTCATGCGGTACTTGCTCTCGCCATCGAGCGGCTTCAGGTCAATCAGAGCCTGCTGGCCCTCGCGCACCAGCGTCTCCCGGATCTCCTCGGAGCGCGGCTCAATCGAGCACCGGAAGACCTGGGGGCGCATGTTCAGGCCGTTGGTAAAGGCAAAGATGTCGACATCCTCTTCGACGCCCGTCTTGGGATCGCGGTACTTGCTAATGTTGTATGCCCACAGCAGACGGGCAATGGTGATCCACACGCCCTGCTCGGCCAGTGCCTGGCCACTGCACACACGGCGGCCCCAGCCAAATGTCATGTAGCCGCGGTCGCCGGGGAAGGGGCGGGCGTGCTTGCTTCCCTTGATGAACCGCTCGGGCTCAAAGTTGTCTGGGTCGGGGAACTCGCGCTCGTTGTGGTGGATGGCCCAGACGTTGCCCTGGACCCAGGCACCGGCCGGGATGAACCACTGCTTGTAGTAGTCGTCCTGGGTCGGCGAGTGGGGCTGGCCGCCAATAATGGCCACAGAGCGCCACCGCAGGACTTCCTTGACGAGGGCATTGACGTACGGCAGAGACTGGGCGTCGTGGTCGTCCCAGTTGGGCGAGCGCTGGCTGCCAATAACGCGGTCAATCTCCTCCTGGGCCTTCTTCATGGGACCAGGGAAAGCACAGCAGGCCAAAATAAAAGTAATCAGCGTACTAGACGACGTATCCGAGCCGGCACCAAACAGGTTGCCCGTCAGACTCGACAGCTCCTCGGTTGACAAGCCATACTTGCCCGCCTCGGTATGCAGTGTCTCGGCAAAGGGCGTGGGCTGGCCAATCTTCTCGTGGTCGGCCTTGTTGCTGCGCTGCTCGACGGCTTCCTGGGCCAGCGTGTGGAAGAAGTAGTGTCCGCCCTTTTGGCCGCGGTTGCCGATGCCGCGGAACCAGGGCGCCCAGCGCGGGAACTTGGCCAGGATCGGGAATGTCTCGAGCAGCATAGGGAAGGACTTGCCAGGAACGTTCAAGTCGGCGGCCAGGTGCATGAGGGCAATCACCTCCGTAATGATCGGATCGTTGTAGCTGGCAACACGGCGCCCAAACGCCAGCACGGAGACAACACTTGTGGCGTATCTCTCCAGATGCTTGACGTACTCGGTCGGCTCCCGCAAAAAGTCGAGGGCCACCACCTTGCTCTCGTTGTTCTGGACTTCGCGATACCGGCGCACGGCCTGAATGCCAACGCCCAAGTGCATCAGCTTGCGGTGCACCCGCCAGTGCTCACGCTCCTCGTTGTTGCGCACGCGCATCGTCACCAGGTTCGACTGGCCCGTGCCGAGCTCGCCAAAGACGACCATGCGTGGGCGGGACGCGTAGATCTGGGCTTTTTTCTCGAGGATTTCGTGGGCACACCAGGCATCGTTGATCCACACAGTCGGGTTGCGGCCGATCCAAAATGTGATGAGCGGGGCTTTGTAGTGCTCGGACAGCTCTTCAAAGTAGATCCATGGCTTATTCTTGGGTAGCAAAAAGGTGTTGCCGATGATTGGGAGAGGGAACGGGCCGGGCGGCATACGTGACCGCAAATACAGCATGTGGGCATAATCGACAACCAAGGCGGCGACGGCGACCGAAACGAGGGCCAGCAGCACGTTGACGACGCCAAAGTCGACCAGCATCTGCTGCAGCCGGACCAGCGATAGCTGCGGCGCAAATGTGTCGACAAGCATGGTGGGGTTGTCGATACAAAGGCGTGGTGTGTTGGTATTAGTTGTGGTGATGTCGATATAGAAGAGGTATAGAGGTGTATAAAGAGTATAATGAGTATAGTGCGCCGTGCTCTATCCCAGACAGTTCTACTGAATATGTGCTCTATGAGGAGGTGATAGGAAAGAAAATATGGTATTTAAATTAAGGTGATCTGAAGGTAGGAGATAAGAATACAAGAAAGTGAAGAGGAAGGGCTGGCCACGGCAGTGAACTTCATTGGGATGTTGGCGGGCTTGATTTATCCGCTCCTGTGCATCGGCCGCCGCGGACGTAGAGGAGTGGGATTGGAAATAGAATGGAGCTCGTTCCTTGGTTGCAAGTCCTTGTTTTCCAGGTCCGAGGACAAAGTGTGAATGGCGAACAATGTCAAATCAGAAGTGACAAAATGGTGAGAAAATAAAGTAGGCCAAATAAGAGAGACAACAAAAGACGGTACTTGAACAACCAGAGAGTTTCTCCGAACAGCGAGTCTACCCCATGTCGACAATACGAGGAGTGGGGGTGTGCAGGATTTGCAGGAGTTAATGGAGATAGTGAGAGTAGGCGAGATGGAGGCGTGGATGGGGTTTGGACAAGAATATGGGTAATGCACTGCTGAAGCCTGTTTTATCGTCTTTCGTGATCTTTTGTCATCATTATAGCATCTTGTTTCTCCTCATTTATTACTTTTACTACTTTTGCTGCACTTTAGTGTCCGCGGCCTGTTGGCCATCAAGTCAGGAAGGAGGGGCGCCAGAAAGCAGAAAGCAGAAAAGGCGGAGAGAAAGAGGAGCCAGGAGTGTACGGCTCGTTCACTCCTGTAGGCACCGGTCAAACACGAGGAGGCGAACACGGCATACAGAATGCGGAAATGACTGGCCGTGGGGACTGGCTTTCTTTGCCCTGTTTGGGCAGCTTCTTTGGTTCAGGAAGATGTGCCGTCTACGACGTACAGTTGTATTGCTGTCCAGCATCGGCTGGTTGTGTCTCGGTCCTGACTTGGAACTACAAATGACAATGTGACTGACGCTGCTCACATTTCTGTTCTTTTTTCTTTCTTTCTTTCTTTTCTTTGATATCCTGCCACTTTGATTTTACTGTCTCGCCTGACATTTACATTTCTCCTTGCCCAATGAAATGCCATTCCCGGTCTCTATTCTCTTCAGATATTTCAAAGTATGCACAACGGTACATGCTCTTTGTTTGGTGGTAAGAAGAACACCGTTCGGTAAAATAGAGCCGATATGGTATTTGGTGCCAAGGGCACGACGAGGTTGTCCTTGTCGACAGGGACCTGAGGAGAGCTGCACAGGGACAGACTTGCGTCAATCCACAAAACATAGGGGGGCAACAGACTGACTTTGTAGTGTCTTGCTCGTCAAGATGGTAGCGTCTACGGAGTGGGCAAGAAGAAAGTAAGAAAAGGGCCGTAAGAAAAGTATCTTAACAAAAGGGCAGACGAGATGAAAGAGAGGAAGAGAGGAAGAGAGTGGATAACTACAGGGGTGAGTGTGGGGAAGGCCAAAATGAGGGGAAGGCAAACGACACGACAGTCCTAAGCAGAAATCATCGGCAGACGACACGGACAGATCAGCGAGAATAGGCCAAAAGCACGGCAAACAGACAGCCAAGAAGGGCGAAGGTCTCCAACAATAACAACAACGACACCTCGGCAGTGCCTAAAAAAACCGCTAGCCTCGTTCTTGTATCCATTTTGTACGGAGTACGACGTATCCATCTTGAACCTCCACTCTCTCCTCCACGGCGGATTCGTCCGAGAGGGGATCAAAAAAGCACATGGCATGGCGCGCGACGGATCGACTCCACTTCCCCTTCAAGGAAAGACTCCACTACCCCAACCTTTTCTGTGCTGTCATCATCTTTGCGTCTTCCTCTTTGTCTCCCCAGGGGCTCTATCGGGTCCACTGGGCCATTTGAGCCATAAGCCATTGGGCCCCTTGGGCGTCTGGATGACACTGTGTACGGAGTACGCATAAGGAAAATGCAAAATGCGGAGACAGCTGGACGTAGGCTTGTCTTGCCCCCTCTTTCTGCTGCTTCGTTGTTTCTACTTATGGTCTATTGCTATCGGCAATTGTCTGATTAGGTAGACAGCCAGGGAGGACGTCTTCGAGGAAGCATAGAAAGTGGACCAGACGCTGGATGAAGACGATAGCTGGACAGCTACCAAGACGAGGGGAAACTCACCAAAGCCAAAGAGGAGACTAGAAAGAACACCATGACAAGAAGACAGGAAGGACGGTTAGCACGGATCCAATCGAGAAAACCTGGTCGTAAACCAAGCCAATCCCCAGGATGGTGAGTAAGATGCAGGCGCGAGGATGTATCTACGAAGAGCCGTGCATCAAGAACATCCTGCAAAGTTAAGGATGAGATACCTTGACGAATGGCTTGGGTCATTCAGAACAATCAACGCCGGTCCAATGCCAATATCAGACAGAACGCCTCAGGATATCCCCGTGCCTCTCCTTTCTTCAACTTCTCCTCTCTCTTCTCCCTCTTCTCTTTTCCCCTAATTCAGACGCAATATCGACACACGGGAACGGAACAGACTATATTGGTTTTGTTGGAGGTTCGCGAACCCCTTCTATATTATATTTTCCGTCACACAACATTTTGTGTCTCTCTCTTGTCCCCATTCGCTACATTCTGTCTTTTTTATTTTCGTTTCGTAGTTTCGCTGTCATTTGTTTGTCATGCTGTAGCTGTCATTTTTTTGTCGTGCTGTAACTGTCCTGTTGATCTGCAGAACAGCAGTAGACACAACGAAAAGAAACCACGTGCAGATACACCTCCACCCTTGACCGATATACGACCGCTCAGCTTGCCAGCTTGCCAGCTTGCATCAACGCTTGACACACGAGCAGACCAGGGTTTCTCTCGAATCAGAGTCACCCAGAACACGGCCTGCCTTGCTGCTGTAGCTCCTCCTCTTGTTGTGCAAGTAGCTCCCCATCCTGCATAACCACGGCATGCTTCAACGTTGATGCTTGCACATAGAGTACGTACTCGTTTTGTTTTCTTCTGCTCGTTCTTATTCTTTCTACCCATGTCTGGTTCGGCGTGACACTATTTGTCCTCACGTTGTCTTGTCTTGCATTGCCTTACACCTCGCCTCGCCACGTCTTGAACCTTTTTAAACCACTTCCCCCTCTCCGCGTCCCAATATTGACAAAAGCTAGGAAGAATTGAGGCGACAACCACCACCTCCTAGACCTGCCACCCAGCTATTCCACCCTCCGATGACTTTACTCCAACCCTTCGACCCTCCAACTCCGGGTGTCTTGCATCCGGACACGACAGTCCCGGCCGGCATCAATAGAGTCTCTATCAAGCTGTTCATCAGAAGTGAGAGTGAGGCTCGACTTTTTATCTTTCTCATGACCTACATCCCCGGACTTTCTCCAGACGCCCCCAGACTCCCGCAATACCCAAACGATCTAAACCCCAAATCAGGTTCCACATTCCCCAGAGTGTTCATTGCCACGCTGCCACCCTGGTCGTCCTTCGTTCTCCTTTGGTCCTCCCTTTTCTCCTTCCCTTGCCACCGTGCACATTGCCTGTTACATTTGTTGCTTCCTCCCATATTATATCGCAGCCCGTGGAAAACAGACAAGGGAATACACCCAGACACCCTCTCATAACTCATAAAAGGGACTGCTCGGCCCCCGTGTTGATCTCTTTTCCCACTTATTTTCCCGGCCGCTCTCAATTCATTTCATCCCTTTTCCCTTCTTCCATTGACATTTACTTTTCATTTCCACTCTTGTTGTTATAGTTGTTGCTTCTCTTTTCGCTTTATTTGTTATCTTCTCCTCCCATCTTAGCACCTTGTTTACATCTCCCCGAGTATAAATCGTCGACTGTCTGCACCAACCCCCTTTTACCCATCAAACCACAGCACAGTCATCTCCCATCAAACAAACGCCAACTCTGCCCACCATGGGCTCCCAGAAAGACATCTCCGTCGCCGAGAATGAGCACCAAGAACCGGCTTCCGCCACGCCCTCACACAATGAGCACAACGAGACAGCTGCGGCCGTCGCCGCCCTCAATGGGTCCAATCTCAACGAGTCCGCCATTGTCCACGCCGTCGAGGACACTACGGGCCTCCGCGAGCACTGGAAGTGTCTGGCTGCCTGCACGCTCATGACCATGTGCCCGTTCCAATACGGTGTCGATTTTGGTCTGATTAGCGGTCTGCAAGCCATGGAAGGCTTCCTCAAGGTCTTTGGCTACGAGATCCCCAACAAGGACCCCTCGCTGCCGCCCACCTACGGCCTTCAGACGGAGCGTCAGCAGCTTATTTCGTCGCTCATGATCCTGGGTGCCTTTGTCAGTTCCGGTCTCGCCGGTCCTACGGCTGCCTACCTCAGCCGTCGCATGTGCATCTGGGCTGCCATTGTTTTGTGTATTGTCTCCAACGTCGTCATGATGACGGCCACCAACATTGGCGCCATGTACGCCGGTCGTCTGCTGATTGGTCTCGCCAACGGCATGCTCATGACCTTCTCGCAGCTCTACATCCAGGAGTGTACCCCGGCCAAGTACCGTGGTATGATGATCTCGGCCTTCCAGGTCTGGACGTCGGTGGGTTCGCTGATTGGCACCATCGTTGACAACTTCACCGCCCCCATTGAGGGCAAGAACTCGTACATTATCCCCCTTTCCATAATCTTTGTCATTCCTGGTCTCCTCTTCTTTGGCCTTTTCTTTATCCCCGAGTCGCCCCGTTGGCTCATGGACCAGGGCAAGTACCAACAGGCCCGCAAGTCGCTTCGCTGGCTGCGCCCGTACAGCGATGATATTGTTGAGGCCGAGGCCACTGAGATCCAGGACGCTCTGGAGGCCGAGAAGGCCCTCAGCGCCAGCGTCGGTCTTATGGACCTGGTCCGCAACCCCATTGACCGCCGCCGCACACTGATTGCCATCGGTGCTGTGTCGACCCAGGGTGCTTCGGGTGCAATGTACATGATTGCCTACGGCACCTACTTCTTTGCCGAGGCCGGTATCGACGCCCCCTTCCAGAATGCGTGCATCCTGTCGGGTGTCGGTGTCTTTGTCATCCTCCTGAACTCGGCCGTCATTACCAAGATTGGCCGTCGTCGTGTGTTCTTGACGACGGGTCTGACAATTTGCGCTTTTGCTCAACTGTTTACGGCCATCATCTACACCGTCAAGCCAGGCTCCCAGACGGCCGGCAAGGGTATTGTGGCGTTCAGTGTCATTTATATTGTCGGCTACAACGGCCTCGTGTCTTCCTACGCTTGGCTGTCTGGGGGTGAGATGCCCTCGCAGCGTCTGCGTTCGCTGGCATTTGGTGTGGCCACGGCCATGGGCTTCTTCCTCGCCTGGCTGGCGACCTTCACTGCTCCTTACTTTATCAACCCGGGCTCGCTCAACTGGGGTCCCAAGTATGGCTATATCTGGTTCCCGTCTTGCCTTATTGCTGCGTGAGTCCCCTCCGTCCCCTTTTCTGTCCTTTTATTTGTACGTCACTAACAGCACAGCGCCTGGATCTACTTTTTCTTGCCCGAGGTCAAGGGCCGTACTCTCGAAGAGATTGACGAGATGGTAAGTCACATTCGCCCTTTCCCTTTTTTATGCTGGTAATTTTATTGGTGATTTTATTAACACCCCCAGTTTATGGCCAAGCTCCCCGCCCGCAAGTTCCGCCAGTACGAGTGCGTCGGCATCCAGGCCCGCAACGACAAGGTTACCGAGGAGAAGAACACTCCGGAGCACTTTGCGTAAGTGGTCCGCTCAAAGGAGTGCCAGAGGGCCTTTCTCTCAACCTCACCACTTTCACCTTTACACTTTTGCTCCTCCCTTTTCCATCTCTCTTTGCAATTCTTTGCTCTCTGTTATACTATGTAAAATACCCAAGCCAGCGTATGGGGACCATACGTGGTCAGGATACTTCGCATAAAAGGTTCGTCGCGTTGCTTTTTCCGCTTTTCTGTTTTTCTTCTTACTTCCTTTGGTTTTCTGTCAGTTTATTATGTTTCCATGTAAGATACCCAGGCCAGCGTATGGGGACCATACGTGGTCCGGATTTCCTGCAGGCTATGTTTTTGCTTTTATTTTTCTTCTCTCATTTCTCTTCTACTTATTATTCACTCTTTAATGCTGTGCCTTTCGGGGTGCAGAAATTACAAATCACAGAGACTCCTCGAGTCTATCTTTTGCACGCACACAATTTCTGTCTCCGAATTATGTGAGGCAACACCAGCAACCCTGCTCCAACAGTCGGCCTGCCTGATCGAGTCGTCTCCAAGTGACCTCGCACAACAACACACGTGCAAAAACCAACGTGCAAAAACCAATGTGCAAAGAAAGCAAAAAGTGACAAAAATAGGCAAAAGTGCACTAACCTCCTAAAATATGACAAAATAGAAGAATAAGAGAATGTGCACAAGTGAACAGCCCACAAGCACCAGTCGTTCTCCCCTCCTTCTGGCGCGTAGTCGTGCATCGTGATTCCTCGACAGCCAGCCCATCAGCGTTCAGGAAAGGTGTGATGCTGTGCCACGGCGGGTACCTTGCCTGTTTCTGGGGTTGTGATTCGCTCCTTCCCCTTCTTGCTGTGGCCAATCCCGTTGCCGGCCGCCGCTAGCCGCAAACTCACTTACACCACTTGGCAGCCAGACAAGCCAAAACAGGCCTAAACGACGGCCGCTAACGGCAAGCCACGGGCGTCTATAGCGTTTAAGTGGGAAGGAGCAACCAACAACGTCCGCCTTCCCTCTGCATATTCTTCAAAAGAATCCTGTATTTACCTAAAGCTATACAAAATTGGAAATCAAAAGAGGCACGAGGGGGCTGTCAAAGGCCGCGAAGGGGGTGTGGAGAGGCCTGTTTTTGTGGCCGTTTACAGCCTTCCATTCCTTTTCTGCGGCCGATTCTGTGGCCATGCCGGACGTCCATTGCCTGGGCTGAACGAAAAGAGGAAATTCACGTCTTTGGCAATGCCAATGGCCCCAATCTCTCCGCAGCACCTCCGTACAGAGTTGCAATGAATGGGTAGTGTGTTGATCTTGATCGCTAGTGTTGTGTGGCAGTCCCCGGTCCTGACGGTGTCAATGGCTGTGTGCTTCTTCCTGTGACTATTGAGGGTTGTGATGGGTTTTCCTTTTTTGTCCTTCTTTTGTGTTATTTGTGATATCTCTTGTCCGGCACTGCCGTTCCCTGTACTGCCGTTTCCTGTTTATCTCAGCCCCGCGTATGTTGCCTACTCCTTCTTTCCTCTTTAATACCCTCTCTTCCTCTGTTCTCGCTCCTTCTTAGTCTGACTTCCTTTCTTCCTTGTCGCCGTTTCTGCTTTCCGTCTCACTCTCTCAAACGACGTCCAATGTCTTTTTCATCTCACCACTCATTATCACGGAGACTCTCTTTACGAAATCTTCGACAGCCGCCAGAAATATGATGCATTCAGGCACTGCCCTCGCGTTCGCCACGTGGGTGATGACTGTGCTCTGCCTCGGCCTCGTCGCCCTCCGCTTGTACACCCGAGTCTATCTCGTCCGCTTTGTCGGCGCCGAAGACTATTTGTTTGCCACCACTTCCATCTTCTTCTTGGTGTTTGCCTGCTGCATCCAGGTCGCCGTCCACTTTGGTCTCGGCCAGTCCTTTTGGAGTTTGAGTCTACAGGAATCCTCCGACGCCATCTTCTGGACCTATGTCGCCAATACATTTGCCATTACGGGCAATGCCATGGCCAAGCTGACAACGGGTCTGTTTCTGCTGCGGGTGGTTCAGCTGAGGTGGCACAAGATTGCCCTGTGGTGCTTGGTGGGCGTGACGGCGAGCACGTCCACAGCCCTCACAATCATGCTTTGGAACCAGTCGACACCCGTCAAGATGAGCTGGGACCCGTTCCGGACGGCGGGCCACTGGAACCTCCAGATCCAGCCGATGAGCGTTGGTCTGGGTGTGTGGTCGAGTGCCTGCGACTTTTTCTTTGCAGCTTTCCCCTGGCTGTTCATCTGGTCACTGCGGATGCAGAGAAGGGAAAAGATTATGCTCGCCAGCAGCATGAGTCTGGGTATCATGTGAGTCAACGTCAAATTCTATTCCGAGGTATCTGTTTTCCCCGCTAACAAAAACAGCGCTGGCATTTGTGGCATCATCCGGACCGTCGTCCTTGCCCGCCTCAACGTATTGAATTACACTCGTATGTGCTCCCTTCTCCCCTTCTTTTAAAATCACCTTTACTAACCATATCAAGTCACCTTTGTCACATACTTTGCCTGGGCTGGCGCCGAGATTGCCGTATCCATGGTCTGCCTCGCCATCCCTACACTGAGGCCTCTCTATCTCCGCCGCCGCGGCCTCGCCGTCAACAGCACCCACCCCCGGCATCCAAACGACGATGTCCTTCCACAGTTTACCATGTGCGGCCCAGAAGCAGGACCAGCCACAACAACAGGTCCCCCCATGAAGTTTTCGGCCGATCTCGAGTCCGGTCCATCGTCGGTGGAGAGCACGCCACGAAGCACACCGGGCAGCACGCCCAATAGTGTGCAAGACGAGAAGTTTGACAGCGTGCCAGAAGTCGAGATTCTGCCGTCACGACTGCCAAAGGCCTACTTGAGTCGAGGACAGGACAGTGTCGACGAAATTTTGGGGCTGTACGGTCAGAATTATCAGTATGGCCAGAGCCAGCAAAATGGCCAGATCTGGATCAAGAATGAAGTGTCGGTACAGGAATCGACAGCAACAACCTGGCCGTTAAAACAGTAGGCCGGGACCAGGAAAGGAAATAGAGTGGACAGATAGACAACATCGCAAGATGGGAATGCATGATTTTATGATACCACTAGTTAAATTTAATTTGTTATTGTTACAAAACGTTTCGTACAAAGAATTGAGTTGATCACGACAGCGTTATAATTCTTACAGTTACTTGAAAAGATCCTTTTTGTAGTAATTTAATCCGCAAAAAGAAGAGAAAGAGAACCGTGATAGAGTAAACTCTACGACGTATAGATTGTACAATATATCAGAACGGTACTTTGATATAAAAATAAAAAAAATAAAAAAAAAAGAAAAAGAAAAAAGGTAAAAGACAACTCTCCTACGTAGGCGACGGCAAAAAAGTAGATTTCAACTCACAAAAAAAGCAAAAAGAAACGATCCAGGCAGGGATCGAACCTGCAATCTCTTGGTTCGTAGCCAAGCGCCTTGCCATTTGGCCACTGGACCTGTTCGTTGAAATTCAAGGGCAGTAGTGTCGTATATAAGCGCAAGTCACGGCCAGGTTAACTCCGATCACACCACGTCTCTACGGTATCATCTCCACGAATACACAACCGCCTTCCATTGTTCAATCAATCCGAGTACGGAGTACGACGTATATATATCCATATGTGTGCAATCCGAGTCCATGTCGTTAGTCAATCAATCGTAAGTCGTAAGTTGTCGGCAGTAAAGTAACACTGTTGCCATCCTCTGTCCTTCTGCAACGCGCCTCTCTCCTCTTCCTTCTCTTCCTAGCACCGCTTCTCTCTTCATTCGTACAACCTGAGGCTCCTGTTCTTTTGTAGGCCTGATGCTTTCTGCGTCCCAGCCACCAGCCGCTGCAGCTCGGCCGCACTCGCCAGCTCCCATCGCTGCACGGTCTTGCCGTCGCGCCAAACGACCGCGCGCAGCCCGCCCAAGTACTTCTCCATGGCGCGGGAGGGCAGGTCGTCGGTCACCGACACAACAAGGACAGAGATGGCGCGGCGCTGGTAGAGGGTGAGTCGTTTTTCGCGGACGAGGTAGCGCTCCATCAGGCGTGCGCTCTCAAAGGACCAGGCGTTCAGGGCAAACGGCAGGGCGGCGGTGTCGCGGTAGAGCTGGCGGCAGACGGCGGCCAACGGTGTCAAAGCGTCGGGGAGGGCCACGGGGCGAGACTTCTTCTTGTTGGGGCTTGGTTTGGACAACGACTTCCATGCATCCTGGTCGACGCCGAGGGCGACCGCGTAGAAGCCGCCATGGCTCTGTGCATCTTTGGAGTTGGACTTGGTCGGTGAAAGTGGCTTCTTCGATTTATTGTCGCCCTGCCGTATTTTGCACTGCCGCCATGGCCGGTAGCGGACGTGGATCTGGCCGACGGTGAGGACGAGGGTGTAGATGCGGTTGCGGATCTCGGGCGGGAGGCGCAGAAAGGGGGATTCATCGGCGTTGCGGTGCCATCTGAGGAGAGAGATGCCAATGTCAACAATTGCCCTTCATATGGATTAGGTCATTTATGCCAGTTGATCAGTGCAGTCACTTACAGTTCACACTCTAATGTGTTGGGTGATGGTTCGCATGGGACATTGGTGGGTTTGCGTCGCCGCTTCTCGAGATGGCTCTGCATGGCTGGATGGAGTGCGATGAGGGAGAAGAAGAAAGAAAGGAGGCACTAGACGCGAAATGGAGATGAAACACAATACAAACGTACTCCGTACAAATCCAGGCACGGACACGGCTGGCTGTTGGCGTGCGCTATTGCATGTTAGCAGCCACTGGAAGATGGCGTAGTTGACCCCTGTTCCCGCCAGCGATTAGTACCTGCCTGTTTTTTGGGCTGTGGTCAACTCTTGCACAACTCTGTTTATTCTCGAGCTCTAATTGCTGTCCTCTCTTTTCTCCTTGCACTTTTCTTAGCATTGTCTGTCACCCCCCTGTTCCCCCACAGAGACCCTCCGATAGGAACCCAGTAACAGCCAACCTCACGTCCATCTTGGCCGGTTCCAGCTTTGCCTGAAGCGGTGACAGGTCCGCCTTTGTGCCGGTCGCGCCTGCCGCCGCTGTCGGCTTACGATTGTACGTTGTATTGATCTCGGAAAGAGCGTATTGCAGGACAGAGCAGGAAGGAGGTGTGGGAGAGGAAGCTGGAGCCAAAGTCAAGACCTTCTCAGTGACCACATCGTCGTCGTACATGTAAAGCACAGACACTGTCTCCTCTCCTGCTATATAGACATTATCCAGACAACGACGGAAAGAGCATAATACCCACATGCAGCGATTGTTCACCAAGAAGAACCGGCCGGCAATTGCTCAGATATCACTCTCACTTTCGTCTCATAAAAGCATACCAAGCATTCCTGTGAACTACAAGTTGAAAAATGTTAATAGACATAATAAACATGCAAGAACTGTTTTGACAACATATCCTGGGGAAAGTCTATATGGCAAGTCGCCGGGCTACTTTTACGAGTATACTTTTACTGTAGCTCCCTGGCCAGCCTCCAAATGCGACCCAGGCGACGGCGGCCTCAAAAACGCCCAAGCCGTCCAGGATATGCATGCATCCACTGTCCTTTCTCTCTTGTCTCCCCTTCGACTCTTACTATTTTGTCTCCGTAGTGCATAGTTTATTGTAGCTCTTGGGCAGCACCATTAAATCTGTAAGCCTGGCATTTATCAAGCTTGGGTCATTTAAATCTGACAACTTCAACAGAGCCTCACCTCAACAGAGCCTCACCTCAACAGAGCCTCACCGATTGAGTCAACAGACAGACGTCGCGTAGAACATAAGGCCGGACAGAGGTGTCGTTCGTTTTCCTCCTTTCTTCTCTTTTCTATAACTCTCCCCACACACTCACACCACACACACCACAATGGCACCGATTCACCACGCAACCACGTCCGTCGCACAGGTCGTCCGCGCACCTGATCGGCCGGCTCTTCACCACAATATTCTATTGTTTCTCGCTGGCACAACACCCGTCAAACACGACGAAGATGGTCCGCAAGTTGTCGACTGGCGCACAGTCGTCTGCAAAGCCGTTGCCGACCTACCAGTGACCATCTTTGACCCTCTGCGGCCGGACTGGGACTCGTCGTGGGTCGAAGACATGGACTGCCCCAACTTCCACCAGCAGGTCGACTGGGAGCTGTCCATGCAAGAGCAGTCGTCCCTCATTGCATTCTTTTTCGATCCAGGCCGCGACGGGCCCATCAGTCTCATGGAGCTGGGACTGTGTGCTGGCCGCGGCAAGCAGCAGGCCATTGTCGGGTGCCCGCCAGGCTACGTTAAACGCGGCAATGTCCAGGTCGTGTGTGCCCGCTACGGCATCCGCCTCGTCGACTCGGCCGAGGCACTGGCCGAAGAAGTACGGAACGCCGTCTTGGCATCAGAGGAGGACTTGAAATTCCAGTAGCAAGAGCAGGACCAAACAGAAAGAGATATGCACCGCGGCTGGTGGGATCCGCAGCACACGAGAATGGACAGCAGAGAGAGAGACAGAGAGAGAGAGAGAGAAAGAGAGAGAGAGAGAGAGAGAGAGAGAGAAGAAGTGACAAGAAACGGTCGTCGAAGCAAAACAGAGTCACGCAGAACTGGCTGGAGCCGTCGTGTCAGCACGACGAGGAAATGGAAGCTAAGGACGACGAGGACTACGGAGGTACACGATTGTCACTGAGAAGACTGAGAAGATGGAGAAGGGAGAAGACTGAGAGAGTTGAGAATGGCAGTGACAAGATAATAGGCAAGACTGCAACCCTATATTAGATCTTGGTGACGCCAAAAGGGCTGTCTTACGCCTAGGTGTTACCCATAGTCGAGAAATAGCACTGTTAAATCACACCTGGCCTTCAGCCTTTCAGTGGCAACCCAATGCAAGCCCAGCCCAGCCCAATGCAATGACCCGCTAAAGCTGCCCACTAACACGCTAACCCGGAACCCACATTCGTCGCAACCGCCACCGCCAACCGCCCAGCCCCGCCTCCCCCAAACTGCGAGCGAGAACTTGTCAAAATTCCTTCTGCCTCGTCCTGCACTACGACGTACATCCTTCAAATTGACAAACAAATTCAGCTCTTACAACCACGACAAGACAGCAGCCGCAACAGAACAGAGTGCACAAACCAGAACAGACATACACATAATCACCAACAGCATCTTTACCAATTGCACAAACTTGTTTGACCACATCCTCGACTTCGACCGCTTTTCGCGTCTCGTTGCGCCATCCCTTCCTCCGCCTTTCGCCTTTCGCCTCTCACCCCCTCTCCCTTCCTCTCCCAACTCAACCCCCCCTCACCAACAATGGACGAACAGTTTGGTGGTCGCACCGACGACGACCTGTTCGCCGACGACTTTGAGCCGGTTCAGCAGACCCCACCAGTGCCGGCAGTCCAGGTACCTGTCGCTGCGCCGGCGGTTGCCACTGCGACCCCCCCAGCCGAGACCTCTGCGCCTACACCCACACCGAAAGGTCAAGCGAAGAACGGCACAGGCAACGGCGCAGGCAACGGCGCAGACACGCCCAACGGCGCCGGTGGAAACTCGCGACGCAGCCGCGACCGCAAGTCCAAAGGGAACGGCAGTGGAGGCAATGCGCCGAACCAGAACAACAACAGCCTCAATGGCGGACACGGACACGGGCACGGCAAAACGAACGGCATACAGAAAGCGCACGCTGCCGCCGCCTCTCCGGCTCCAGTGACACCCGCCACCAACAACACCCCCGAACCGTCCAAACCACATGCTGCGCCGCCGCCGTCTCTTGCCCAGTCTCGGCACAACCGGCCGCCGACCCCGCCGGCCGCGCCTGCCGTTGTCGCGCCAGCTGCGCAACCCGCTCCTTCCACTTCTACGAACAACAATGCATCCACTCCTGCCACAACAGCACAACAACAGCCCAAATCAAGAAGGGGCGGCGAGAAGAACCGGCGAGGTGGGGGCAATGTTCAGGGAAAGGACAGCCAGCTACCAGCGGCAGCAGCAGCAGCAGCGGCGGCGGCGGCAGGAGGCAAGGGGTCGCCTGCGCCTGCCAAGAATGGCCAGCAACCATCTGCAGAGCAGCCGCACGAGAAGACATCTCAGAAGAGGCAGAAGCAAGGAAAGCAGCAGAGCCAACAGAATCAACAGACATCAAACGCCAGCAACAACGCCAACAACAACGCCAACACAGCCAGAGATGAGAGTAGGAATGGCACACCCGCGGCTGCTACGCCGCCGACTGGACCCAAGGCCACACGCAACTTCACCATCAAGGGCGCTGCTGCTGCCGAAGCTGCCGCGAATACTGCCAACGCCAACACAAACGGGGCCGCTACTCACACGGGACCCAATGCCCGCACCCAGTCCGGCGCCAACCCCCGCCAAAAGCTCACCGAAGCCGAGCTCGAGTCCAAACTGTCGGCAATGCGCCTCGCGTCCGAAGAAAAGACCCGCCGCTTCGAACAGGCCCAGCGCGACCAGCGCGACCACGACATGGCCGTCGCCAAGGGCCGCGAAGAAGCCCGCAAGCGGAAAGCGCTCGAGGACGAGAAACGCAAACGCCAAGACGAAGACCGCAAGCGCCAGGACGAAGAGCGCGCCCGCAACAGGGACCGCAAACTAAAGGCCATGGGCGTCAAAGAGGGCAACTGGGATGAGGGGAAAGATTCGGCGTCGCCCAACATGGGCATCAAGGGATCGCGCCATGCCGCCGGCATTCTTGCTATTCCCAACGCGTCCGCTGTTACTGCCAAACCGGAGCCGTCTCCCACCAATGGCGGCCGTGGCAGAGGAGGTCGTGGTGGACGAGGTGGACGTGGTGAGAGAGGCGACCACCGCGGTAGTCGGCGTAGCGGTGGCGGCAACGGTCGTATCCAGTTTAACGACGCCGGTAGCATTGGCGCCGACATTGCCGAGTGGGTACACGGCACGGCCGAACCGTCGGCTATGGTGCCGCCCAGTCCTGGACCGGCGGAGACGGCAGCAGACAGCACGTTCCCCACACTCCCAGGAGCGAAGGCTGCAGACACTTTTGCTACAGCGGCACCTGCAGAAAAGACCTGGGCTGAAAAGGCGCGCGATAAGGCTGCCGGGAAGCCTGCCGAGAAGCCTGCCGAGAAGCCTGCCGACAAGCCTGCCGAGCCTGCACCTGTCCAAGAATACACTGCCGACGGCCGGAAAAAGCTCAACTTCCCGCCCCTGCCCAAGCTGCAGCCTCTCTCCCCCGCCATTGGCACCTGGGACGAAGAGGTAGAAGAGGCCATTGGTAACGGCACAGTCTAGTCGTTTTGGATATTTTCTTACTCCTTTGGATACTTTTTTGGACATTATTTTTTTGACTATTGCATTTGCGTTGTTTTGGATTATCGCCTTTGATTTCTTCTTTTCTCGCTCGGAGTTCGTCGTACTTTGGGTTTTTATTTTACACTCGTATTCTATTTCATAACCGGCAGCTTGGATTGTCTTGTTTAGATTCCCAAGTTTGGATACTGTATACCCCCTGAAATACGCAAAAAAAGAAAGCACGCGCAACATTGATAATAAACATAATACTCACAAGATGTCACGTCACCGCTGCTGCAATCTGGATGAAAACTCGACATATTGATTCCTATTTTCTAACGCCGGCCAAAACAAAGCCCAACCAAAGATACGCCCCTTTTGTACAGAATATGATGGCAAAATATAAAGCAAATAAACACACACAGCCCCTGTCTACCACCGCGGCCGGTTCCTCCGTCCACCACCGCCACCGCCCCGTCCGCTCCGTGCCCAACCCCGGTCGCCGTAGCCACCACTCGCCGAGTTGGGTGTTCCACTACCGTCGCCGTCGGGTCCGTCACCGCTACCGCCCGTAGCCACCGACAATGGCGGACGACGGCCACCACGCACTTCCTTTGAGAGCGTTTCGTACGTCTTGCGCATCTGCGCATAGCCCAGGTGCATCTTGCCGTAGAAATGGTCCGCCAACCGCCGGTCGTTGTCCAGTCGGCTCAGGTACGCGCCGCACACATCGCACACCTGCAGTTTCTGGTGGCCCGATGGCCCGCTCGTGTCACTTAGCGCCTTGAGCTCTTTTTCCTTGTCAACACGCGCCTGTGTCGTCTGCCGCACACGCACAAGCTCGTCCATTGCCAGCCCCACAAGCCCAGCCTCGCCCAGCACTTCCACTTCCACCAGCCCTTCCGCAATCGTATTGTTCAGCTCGCCAATCGCCCGCAGCAGCGCATTCGTCTGCCGGATCTCGTCGGGTGTCTTGTCCAGCCGCCGCTGTGCAATCTCGATCCGCCGGTTGCACTCCTCAATGTACTTTTGCAGGTCGCGCATGTAGTCGTACTCGAAGCCGTACTTGCTCTGGCGTTCGGCAGCCGGCAGAGCCTCGTACTCGGCCTTCAAAGCGTCGGAGTGTACTTTTGGGCACATGCCTAGGTCCTGTTTGGTGTTTGTGAAGAGGTCATGAGGACAGGTGCCGGCGATGTAGGATCGGCAGACTTTGGGGTCGTTGAGCGACATTTGCGCACCACGGGAGGTCACGCCTCCACCCATGAGCTGCTCTAGAGAGAGAGAAGCGAGAGTTAGCAACTGCGACAAGGCAGACAAGCAGGCGCATGGTGACTGGGGCTAGAAAAGAAAAAAAAAGAAGGCGAGAACTTACCAAGCAGCTTTCTTTGCTCGGCCGCCATGGTGGATGTGATTAACAGGAGTGAATATAGATATCGCCGTAAGTGTTCTAGGTCTTAGGCTCGAATGAGTCTCGTTGTGTGGTCGTGATAGGTATCAATTGTTTGCTGTCGTGGTCGTGGTCGCGATGCGATGTCAATGAATAGTTTGATTGTTTGATTGTTTGCGCGGCTGTTTTTACAGAGGCAAAAAGCCAAAAGACAAGGCTGCCAGCGTCCTCTCCCCAATAGCCAATCATCGTTGGGCTTCTCCACGCAGGAGGTGCATGTAAAGTGGGGCACCCCTGGCAAGCTCCACACAGCTCAGCACCCTGCCGTCAGTGGCCGATTTTAACACCTAAGTGCTTCTGGGAGGGAAAGCGCGACCGCGACAAGCTTCTGACCTCCCCCTTTCTGTCCCTGACCTCGACCTTTAATTTTTGTGTCTTTTCAAACGATGACACAACCACACACACCCACGATGCGACGGTTAATATCCTATCTCGTCTGCCTCCTGGCAGCATACATCCTTCCGGCACTCGCCAATGATGCTCCCGCCAACGTCGAAGCCGCTGCGGCCGCCGCATCTGCCTCCGCCGTGACCGACGACCCCGATTACTACGAAAACCTCGTCCTCCGACCTCTGCCACTTTCGGCGCTCTTGGCCAGCTTCAACTTCCGCTCCAACACGACAGTCGCTGCCTTTGAGGCCCACAACTTCCGCTTCTTCCCGCGCTCGCTCGGCCAGATCCTGCAGTACGCCGGCACCCGCGAGCTGCACCTGCGTTTTTCGCTGGGAAGATGGGATGCTGAGAGCTGGGGCGCCCGGCCATGGGCGGGCACACGGGAGGGCGGCACAGGCGTTGAGCTGTGGGCATGGCTGGATGCGCAGACGGACGAGGAGGCCGACGAGAAGTGGCTGACGCTCACCAATGCGCTGTCCGGCCTGTTCTGCGCGTCGCTCAACTTTATCGACGGAACTCGCACGACGCGGCCCGTCATGTCTTTCCAGCCCGAGGGCGACCACCCGGCCAACACATCCATGCAGCTGCTGTACGGCACGCTTCCCCGCGAGGTGGTTTGTACAGAAAACCTGACGCCCTTTTTGAAGCTGCTTCCGTGCAAGGGCAAGACGGGCATTGCTTCGCTTCTCGACGGCCACAAACTCTTTGACGCGTCCTGGCAGAGCATGGCCATTGACGTTCGTCCCATCTGCCCTGCCGACGGCGCAGACGGCGAGTGTGTCCTGCAGATTGAGCAGTCCATCGACATGGTCCTCGACATTGAGCGCTCCAAGCGCCCCCGCGACAACCCGATCCCCCGCCCGCTGCCTGGCAACGAGCTCAAATGCGACACCGCCAAATCCTACCACCACGACGACTATGTCTGCTTCCCAGCCAACTACAGCGCCCACCAGGATTGGACTCTCAACCAAGTCTTTGGCAAGCCCATGCGCGGCACCTGCACCCTGGCCGACCCAGAGACGCCGCCTGTGTGCCTTGAAGTACCAGACGCACGTACTGTCTACTTGTCCGAAGGTGTGCGTGAGGTCAAGAATGCCGACGGCCGTTCCCGCTGCTTCTTCTTTGGCCCCGACACGACGTTCGAGGTGATGCTACCCAACGAGAATGCCAGTGGAGTGCCCGAAGCACCAGAGATTGCCGTCTCAACACCCGAGACACCATTGCTGTACGCCGAGCGCAGTTTGACGGGCCACGGCGCTGAGCGCGGCGGTGTGCAGACGATCCTGACGAACCCAAGCACTGACACCGAGGTCGAGTTCGTCTACATGGAGTCGCTGCCGTGGTTCATGCGCATCTACCTGCACACGCTGTCGGCGCGTCTTGTCGATGCCGATGGCGGCGGCGATGTCATTGAGGAGGTCTACTACCGCCCCGCGCTGGACCGTGCCCGCGGCACGCAGCTCGAGGTCCGCATGCGTATCCCTCCCGGCGCCACTGTCTTTTTGACGTACGACTTTGAAAAGTCCATTCTGCGCTACACCGAATACCCACCCGATGCCAACCGCGGCTTTGACGTTGCCGCTGCTGTGATTACCATTCTGCACCCGCCCTCGACGGCACGCACCGCTGCCTGGCGCTCCAACCTGCGCACGACTACGCTGCTGCTGTCGCTACCGACACCCGATTTCAGTATGCCCTACAACGTCATCATCTTCACGTCGACGGCCATCGCTCTCGCCTTTGGTGGCATGTTCAATATTATTGTGCGCCGCTTCGTGGCAGCCGATGAGGGCCCGACTGTCAGCCTCAAGGCGGTGCTGGGCAAGCTGGTGAAGCGAGTGCAGGCCTTGGCCAAGAAGCCCAAGAAGGGCGACAAAACCGTGCCCGAGAAGGCGTCAGACGCAGCAGCGAGTCCAGCGGCCAAGCGGTGATAACTGGTATCGGTGCAAGATTGCCGCGCCTTTGAGCGGTGGAAAAGAATGACGATTATACCATATTTTGGTCGAGCTTTGCATTTGCTTTTCCTCCTTTTGATTTCTTCTCCTATGTATCATGAACACAAGTAAAATAGACACTTTTGACTGACTCGTTATATGAGCTCTTGTGAATCTCGTGATCAGACGGAACACCAGAGGTCGCTCCTTCCTGATCTGTTGTTTTGATCGTTCTTTCCTGATCGGGTAGTCTTCCCCAGGCTCCTTCCTCTGCCTATTTCAACCCCGGATTCCGTTTCCTTCCTCCCGTCTCCTCTCTCTCCTCTCATCTCTCCTCTCATCTCTCCTCTCATCTCTCCTCACACTCGTCTCTCCTCACTTTTGCCTCCTTTCACCACACCGCCACACACGCTCCTAACCTTCAGCAATTGCTTCACAGCACGTTCAACCATAACAGCAAACAACCCATCGCACTTTCACAAATGATTCCCAAGTGGGTTGCCTCAGTGGCACTGTTCCCGCTCTTTGGAGCTGTGGCTTTGGCTGGCGTCTTTGGACGCGACGCGTCTCCCACTTCTTCGACTGGCAAGACGCCTTCTGAGGGCACTCCTGCGCTCATGACCAACATCTGGACCGGATATCTTGGTGGCTCTACAGAGCCCACGGCTCTCTACGGCAACTCTGTTGAGGTATGTTGACACTGCTCTCACCTTTACGTCAACCCCTCTAACTTCTCTAGGACATCATCGCTCAGATCCACCATTACGATCCTTCTTATGCCACCAGCAGTGTTGGCTCCGAGATTGTCTACAACCAGTTCGACAACGGCACCCCCGAAGACCTGCCGGACATTGGCGTCCCACCCATTGAGTGGCGCGGCCCAGGCGGGCCCTTTTTCGACTACACCAAGGGCCTTATCACGTACAACTACTCGTGCGGCATGGAAGGCACCGCCGACCCGCTGCGCACCAGGGACGGCGCCCATAAACTGCGCAACATGAACGACGACATGGCCACGACGTACGCCCAGACGTGTGCGCGGCACTGGTGCTACGACACGACGGCCATGTACGTGTGCAACTGGACCAACGAGGACCTGACGATTCCCTACTACAACATTGGCTGGATGACGAGCGGGCTGGACCGGCTGTGCTGCGACGACGACTACGGCAAGTCCGGCCAGATGTGGCACTACCACCTGCCGTACAGCGTGGTGCTGGGCTACGGCGACTGCAACGAGGACCCCAATTTGAGCCCGCCGTACCCGATGGGCGCGGGAAACAATGGCATGTGCAATGCATGGAACACGACTATCTGGGAAGCGGAGAACTGAGGGCAATGAGATTTGCAAGTGAAGGCCATGCAGATGGCAATTTAAGAGGCAGGAGATGGAGACAAAGTGAGGGGAGGATACAGAGAGCCATAGTGCCTCATATAGTATTGATACAGTGCGTTGAGTTCAAGTTAGTAAGATCAAAGCCAATCCAAGATGAAAGTTTGCTTTTATTAAGATATTGTAATGGTTGTCAAATAATGAATGGCAAGAAGGACGTGAAAAGTGATGCAAACGAATGGACCTTCATAAGATTGAGAACAATTTGATAACAATTTAACCCCTATTCGCCGTGTCCCAAAGTGTAATTTAAATAAGAGAGTACTCTCGGGTAGAAGTGAATAAGACAAAAACAAATTCCCAGGTCATAAAAGTTATAAAAGTTATTCGAGTCAAAAACCGCCCGCAAAAAGACGTCAAGAGTGAGGGTATGATGAAAGACAGAAGGAAAAAGGAGCAGAAGAAAACAGAACAAGAAACAGAAAAAAAATAATGTGACACATGCTGTGTGTCTACAAGAGTCTAGGAAATGTACATTTTAGAGGGTGAGGGTGTGTGGTGTGGTAGAGGTGATGGGTGCGCTTTGTGGTCGTGTTCAGTGACGAGTCTCCTTCCAGATGGGCAGGAAAATGAAGATGCAAACACCGACACACGAAAAGAAGGCACCAAAGACAAGACTCTGAATGACAATGCGGTGCTGCAGACGGCGCAGATTTGTGTCCTTGACGCGCAGCTTGCGGTCAAAGATCATCAGCCGGGACAGAGCACGCACAATGCCAGACCGCTGCGAGATGACGCTGGCCGAGTCGTCGAAGCGCTCCCAAGGTAAAGGCTGGCGGCGGGTAAACAGCAGCAGGAAGAAGCAAGACCCACGCATGCCAGATAGGATGAGCGAGAGTCCAAGCCACCACATGGGCCAGGCAGCAAAGACGTCGAAGCGGGAGTGAGCACCGATATGGGGAGTAAAGGCGCGGAGCAGAACACATAGGACACCGCCAATCGTGAGGACGATTCCGAGAGTGGTGGCGACGCAGAGCGTCTCAAAGGTACCGTTGGAGACACCGAGGCGGACAAAGTTGCGGTGGGAGCAGTTGCGGAGCAGCAGATAAATATGGTCGGCAATGGGCTTGAGGTGGGCAGGATCGGACGAGTTGGCAAGCTCGGCAAGGGCAGCGTCCCGCATGGGAGCGGGGATATTGAGCTCCTTCTCGGCACCGGGCTTCAGGAAGGTCTTAATGACGGCGTTGAGCTCGGCACGGCGGCCGGCACTGGCATCGACGACGTTCAGGGTGTTGGTGGCGATGCGCTTGATGTTCTGCGGGTGCGGGACGGGCTTGGCGGGGGCCTTGGGAAGGTCAAAGGTCGGGCGGCAGCTGTCACCAGCGCACATGGCCTGGACGCCGATCATCTCCGTGATGCGGGCGAGGGTCTCGGCAACTTCAGGGTCGGACGAGTAGGGCTCGGTGGTGGACGAGTCGTTCTTCTTGGTCAGAGACGAGGTGCTCTCGGTATCGCTGTTGAGGGATGACGAGTCCTTTTCGGCAGCCAGGGCGCGCTTGTAGTTCTCCTCGTAGTTGCGGTACCAGATGTAGAACTCGAGGTTCTCGGGCGAGTACTCAATGTACTTGAGGTACATGTAGAAGTCGTAAAGGGACATGGGAGAGCCTGCATTGTTAGGAGATATTTAAAACAAATGTCAAGTGTCTCTTCTTAAAAAAGAGGATACGTACAAGTCTTGTTTTCAAGGACACGCTCGAGACGGAGACGGGCCGGGATGTGTGTCCGTGAGCGTCCATCGGGGCTCAGTGGCCGTCTGCCGGCGACGACGGCATTGGAGTACTCCTTGATATCGCGGTACTCGGGCTTCTTGTACCAGTTGAGCCACGAAGGAACCCGCATCTTGTCGGTTGTAAGGTGCGAGCTGCTGGTTTTTTTTTTTGTGTTTTTGTGTTTATGTATAAGTCGGCGGTGTCGTTGTAGACTGTGTGCTGATCGTGTGGTGACTTTATTTTGTTGTTGACTGTGTTCCGTGTAAGTGAAGTGTTGTTGACTTCTACTTGTCGATATATGAAAACGTGGTGTTGGGAAATTCAAAAGATGAAAGACGGGGAAGGAAAAGAGAAAGAGAAGGGGAAGACGAGGCGAGAGACGAAGGGGGAGTGACAGACTATTATATTGAGATTGTGCTGCGAGGACAAAAAGAAAAGTGAAAGAAGAGGGACAGGGAAGACTTGCAAGGGACACCCAGACACCACAGACAAGGAACATGGTAAGTGAGACCTGGGCCTGTCCTTGTGTTTCCCAAGTCTCTTGTTTTTGGCCAGTTGTTGTCCACTGGCCGGAAGCCACACGACTAGACAACCTAACAACCCAGCTAAGAAGCAAACCGCGCGAGACAAGAGACCAACTATCGCATGGCCATCCCGCCATGTGGTCCATCCGAGCAAGTGTACGAAAGGGCAAGTAGTACGTCGTACTGATAGTACGGAGTACTGGCAAGTGATGCAAGGATGGTACAAGGTCGAGTGCAGCCGAGCGGAGTACATACAAAGTAGAGGGGATAGACTGTGTGAAAGCTGATCCCTTTCGAGGACAGGCACGACTGCCGACTGCCACACTTTGAAAAGAAGAGAAAAAGGCGAGGAGGCGTATTGACAGACCCCTTGCGAGGCGGAGGTGTGAGGATGAGGGTGCAAAACACAACAGAGCGTCAGACTGCCAGTGTTGCTCTCCACTTGGACGTCATCTTCTCTCTCTCTCTCTTTCTCTTTTGTTACTTTCCGCACTTGGATTGGGGCGCGCAGTTTGTTCCCACGATGTATCCCACCTGGGCTCCTCCTTCCCGTATTACATCCTTAGATCCTTGATCACACCTTTTGACAAGAGAAGACCCTTTGACTGTCGTTCGGAGGCGAAAAGAAAAGAAAAGAAAAAGGCACACAAAAAGAAGAGAAAACAACATTCTGTGAAAAGAGTAAGAATCAACGGAAAGACTGGGAGACTGGGAGACTGGCTGCCATGCAAGTTTGTGTCTTGGACTACGTTGGAGTTTGAGGCTACGCTACGGCTGCATTAGCAGGTTCTTTCTGTCTCTCTTTTTCTGCCTGCGTTTTTGCATTTTGCTGCGTGTAGCTGCCAGCTTCAGCAAGGGGTGAGTGCGCGAAAGGGAGGATTAAGAAGTGGGACAGCGGGGGAGACACGACGCAAGGGCAACCCAAGACAATCGACAATCCAAAATCAGTGACAGCATAGACAAATATGAAAGAGAGAGAAGCCAAGAAGCCATTAAAAAGGACAAGGACAGAAAATGACTGAAACGGAAACGCGGAAATCAGAGAAGCAAAAGAAGAACAAGAAAGGACAACGGACAAGTACGGAGTACGTCGCATCCTCGCTTCGAATAAGAAAGAACCTACACCATCTTCTTTCTCTCTTTTCCCCTTATTTTGCCCTGAGCTAGCGTGGCTTTTTGGTTGTGGTGGTGGGTGTACGAGTAAGTCGTTGGATGGCAAGCAGAGGCGAGAGAAAAAGGTACTCCAGCAGAACGGTACTCCATACAAGTACACATACACATGGCTTATATGCACAGATGTCACACGAACTGGAGCGAAAGCGGCTCTTTCCCATGTCTTTCTTATTTATTTCTTATGAATCTCATTACTTCCTGACTCTTGTTTTATTGCAATGTCCGGGAGGTGGGTAGCACACGGCGGAGGATGCACAACGTGAAGGCTAAAAAGTGCAAAAAGGGTGCAAAAAGGGCGGACATGGGCAAGCTGTTGGGAGGACAAGCAAGATTAGGTCTCGGGGAATGAGGGAAAGGTACACAAGCATACTTAGCGTGGCATTGACAACCGGGACGACAAAACGTGGGAATAATGATAACGGATGAACTTGCAGGTCGAAAGATAATCATAAAAGAGACGCCGAGTAAAAAGAAAAGTGACGAAACGGCAGACACGGCTTGTGAGGTGAGAATTACGACAGGTGTTCTCCGTAAAGTGCATTTCTCATTCCACATCTTTGAGGCTTAAACCGCTGGCAGTCGAGCAATGGCGGCCAAAACGCGAGAGAGGCGCAAAGACCGTCGACGGACATACATCACAAGTTGTATGCATGTCTCAGACATTGCTTTCCACTGGTCTATTCTCAGTCTCTCCCAGTCCCTCCCAGTCCCTCCCAGTCCCTCCCAGTCCCTCCCAGTCTCTCTCAGTCTTTCTCTCAGTGTATTTTGGCACCCTTTTGCAACCTCTCCCAACCCTATCTGAGACAGGTCCTCTCCCAATCAGGACAAGACGACCCAGTGCTGCGCCAATCATTTTGTCTGGGATGGCGAGTAAAGTGTGGGAAGAACACGATTGTGTGGTTCAGTTTCCCAAGTTTGCATGATAAAGGAAAAGAACCGTCAGAAAAGAGGGCAGAGGAGGGACATCATAACTCACATTAAAAAAGAAAAGAAAACGTACGACGAAAGAGAAAAAGAGAAGAAAATTAAGAACAAAGAGAATTCGGAGGGATAGTAATTGATAGTGTACGTCGTACTCCGTAGATGCATGTGTACTTGCATGAAAGAAAAGAAAGAAACGACAAGAAAAAGAGAGACGGGGAGTAAGAGGGAAAGTAGACTGCCAACGAGAAGAAGGGAGAACAAGACAAAGGTGGTCAGAAATGGCAGCAGTCACGCAACACAGGCAGCACAAATAACACAAGACGGCGAGGGCGTTCCTTCACGGCAGGACACTCGACGCCCACGAAACACAAGGCATACAACGCAAATAGACAAGTAGACAAGTAGACAAACATACAAATAGAATGCATCGACAGTCACACAGAAACAGGTATGTTGTCTGTTCATCTCGCGCCGTCGGTCCCTTGGTTCCTGGGAATTTTGGTAGGACAAAAAAGCCATCAAAATAGTCAAGAACAACACGTAAGACGGCGCACGTTTCGGTGCAGCAGTGCACTCTATGCAGACTCATTGCATAGAGTGAACGCGCAGGGTTCACGCTCACGCTGTGCTCTCTGGCGAAGAGCCACACGTGTTTTTCCTCTGCGGAATGTTTACGAAATGTGTCTCGCAACGGAAGATGCTCGGACTGTCTCGTATTTTGTCTCTGCCCTTGTGGGACCTTGTCTGATTTACAGAGTACACACTGTCTGCGTGATGGACGTGTTTTCTGTACTCGTATTGTCTCTGGTGCCCCTTCTTTCCGCTCAAGTTTCTCGTACACCACAGGACGGAGTACGGAATCGCCCACGATGATCGACATCTCCCTTGCTGGGCCCGACAAGGTCCGCCCACTGTCCATCACGCCCACTACGACCTCCACTTCCATCCACTTCCCATCACATCACAGCACATCACAGTAGATCTCTCACGTTGCATATCAGTTGTTGACTCCTTTGCCTCATTTTCTCTTGGGAGCTCTAAGATCTCCATATGTGCGGATACGCGCGCAACGCTAAACCCAACGGCAAGGATCTGCCAGGTGGCTTTGTCTGATTTTCTTTCATTTCTTTTCATTCTGACTCTCGTCTGTTAATCTTGTCTCTCTTTTACTCATGGGTTCTGTTTGTTGCCTTCATTCTTCCCTTGCGTCGTCCTCGTCTATCGTTTATCGTGTATATCGTTGCAAAAGAGCACGCTGATGCGAAGGATTCTGTGTCTCTGTTTATTTCTTCTCGTCGATTTCTTCCGCCGTTGACCAAAGTACATTACCTCCAGACTCTACCATCTCTTGTTCTTCCAGTCTTTTCTTTTTCTTGATCTTCCATCTGCATCCTGCAACGCTCTGCTTTTCATATGCCCCCCACCCACGCTGCATATTTATATTTCTTTCTTTTTCATATTCATCTTCATATTCATCTTCATATTCATCTTCATATTCATCTTCATTCACACACTTACGCATAAATCCCTACGATCTGCCGCAAGGTTATCTTTCCGTTTTTTTTTTTTTTCTTCTTTCTCGTCACTTGTTGTCCCCCCAGTCTCCAAAAACCGTCGCCTTTGGTGGATTTGCCGCTCTCATTGTGACTCGTTGTGTTAATGTGGATGAGAGTGTGCATAAAAAGACAAGAAAAGGCAGAAAGTCTAAATAGTACGAGCAGCTCTGGCTGGCCCCAACTTTTATGCCTTGCATCTTGCCTCTTGCCCTCTTTTTTTTACCCCTGGCCTGAACGCCACTAGGAAAAATAGTGCCCTTAGTTGACAGCCGACAGCCGACAGCCAGCAGTTGCTGGTAAGAAAAAAAAAACGGCCTGCCACGGTAGGAACACTACAAGAGGACAAGAAAAAGCAAACGACTAGAAAAAAGACGCACCAACAGCCAACATGCAGTATCGTATCTCGAAGCAAAGGCCCTCGAAGGTTTTTACGCCAGTTGGCAATGTAATTAAACAGCTTTCCAAACAAAGCGGTGGCACAAAAAAGAAAAGCAAGATCTTTTTGTGACAAAAGGAAAGAAGAGGGCCGGTACAGATGAACTCGGGCGAGTAAGGACTGGGCTTGGCTGAGATGGGGACAGTCCGTCCCGAAATAGTCAACACAGTTCAGCACAGGGTAGCCCAGAGAGGAAGTTGGGGCATATTTTGACAAAATGGCAGCATCAAAGCGCAGCAAATACGGGCAGAGTGAACAGACAAGAGACTCAACTGCTGCAAATACCTCGACGAGGATCCCTTATGCAGAGAATCGTCGAGAAAAAGAACAAACGGAAAGAACATTGCCCTCTTTCGTGCGTAGTCTGGCCAGTTTTGGGTTTAGCGCGATTGCTATCCTTGCTTTTACTTTTTCTCTCGGCCGTCGATGCGAGGTCTTTTGGTGGTGATGTCTTTGCCTTTTCTCTTGGATGTCTCATTCAACTCGGTTTTTTTGTTTTTTTTGGTTTCTTTTTCTTGTCATTTTGGTGCTTTTTGACTGTCGATCCAGCCAAGACCACGCACACGTTGGACGAATATCTTTTCTTCTTGCGGAAAAGGGCCGGTGACAAGGTAGACGAGGAAACGAGGGCGCTGTGAAGTTGGCTAATGCCAGTACATGTACGTCGTACTCTTCTGAAAATCCGGTTGAAAAACACAATACCAGCTGCACATCACTATCGTAGCTGCATGGCCAGGGACCTGCGGGCCGGCAAAGCTAGGCAGGGCAGGCCCCTGGACTGCTCCAGTCATACTAAATATGTACGTCGTTCAGCTCCGGGACGTGCCCTATGAGTATCCTGGAGGCCGCCTGGCTGGGAAAGAAACCCTGCACTCGATCACCAATCTCGATTTGATTCCTGGGTCTGCGTCACAGCACTTGCAAAGGACTGGGAGAGGCACAAGTTTGATTAATTTCTCGCTGTGCCCGTGTCTTCAGCTCGCCAACTTCTCTTAAGCTGCTTCTTTTTTCGTCGTCAACGGCGTCAGCCATGTCTTCAGCCATGTCTTCAGCCACGGGACGGCAACAGTTGTGTACATTGGATTTGCAGATGGATCGTGGAAGACAGCATAATGGAAGACGATAAGAGTAGGGAACAAAAAGAATATCAACTCCCGGACAGCAGCCGTCGATCGTGAATATCCTTACGAGATACAACAATAGAACATCGTATATTTGACAGATAATTTAAAAAAAAAAAGTAAACAAAGCAGACATCGGCAACATGAATTGCCCGGAATCGACAGATTTGCGTGGGTGCTGCTTGGCGGATAGTGAGATACCACAAACATCCCGCTCCCAAACGAGTAGCATTCTGCGTTCCCCTGTCAGTGCATGGCAAAATGCACTTCCAAGTGATGTGATGTGCGCTGTAATTACTCCGTACATGTACATCGCGAACGACCGCGAGTTACTGCAAGAGTTTGCCGCTCCTGTCCGCCATCAATCTCGAATATATGCATCATACGGAGTATATACACAGCAAGATACGAAGTACAAATTAAAATAAATATACAGGAACGACGACTGAACTCCATCTCTCAACTGTCACTGGCCCGACTAAGAGGTTGACCCCTGGCACCAACAGCACAAAGGCCGAACTTTTGGGGACTATTGGTGCCTGTTGGGGTTGGGAGCTTGTTCTAGGACGCAAACAGCAAAATCCAGGGATGATCGGTGGTGCCATCGCCCAGTGATACCTGAGCTGTGCGTTAGCCTTTCTGTTAGTTGCAGGTTGCTCTTTTTGTCTACGCATATGTACATCTGCTTATGCGATGTCCCATTTTTACGAGCATCTCGCGGGGGCGAAGCCGGGGGCCTGTCCGCCCGTCCGCCTGGACGGAGATGCATCACATCTTACAGCTGCACATCTAGCGTGGTGACGGCCACAGCCGGCATGGAGGGCAATTTTCTCTGCCTGCTGGGATACAGTTGCAGTGAGCATTGTCTCTACGTCGTAATTACGTTGTACTTTCGGAGGGAAAAGAAAAGTGACAAACATCACAAATGGTGTCGTTCCCAGCCCCTTGATTTTTTTTACTTCGGTCGGCCCCCTCAAAGACCTCCAAGCGGTGCTTTGTTGTGGTTGTCTTTTGAGCTGAATCACCAAAAGAAAGAACCAACAGGAACCCCCGCCCGAAGAGGATAGTTCGTACTCCGTACATTCACGATACAGTTGCATTTTGACAGGGATGCAGGGGTCTTTGACGCCACACCATCAGCCCGTCCCAGTCCATCGGTGACGACTGACGGATAAGCCGTCACCCAATAGCTGACAATTAACGTCAGGTACTTTTGCTCGGAAAAATAACCTCTCGTAAATTGCTATTCCTTCCGCCTTGTTCATATTGGGCAGGCAGAGTTGGCATAGAGCCAGCTGAAAGTGAGGGTGTCACCCTGTGAAGATGTGTACTACATCCCGATGATGGTAGCATTTTATTACGATACGACGCCCACGCGGTATTTACGTGTTCTTTGTTCGTCAAAGTACGTGTCTATGCCTCTATTTTGAAGTGCATGCACTCTCCTGAATGTCAGCTGCATCCTCTAGAGAGAAAAGGCTCCAAGGAAAAGACAAAAAGACGGGACAAAGGCCCGCCGGGTGAGGCGTAAAAGAGAGGAGAAAAGGAGAAAATGAAGATAGAGGGAGGTAAAGCCCGTCGAAAGCAAACCAAGCCCAGACATGCAGGACTGTCGATGCAGGCGAGCCGTTGGGCGAGACAAACCGCAAGCTGCGCAGAAAGAGAAGCCAGCAACGGGCACGTCAAGAAAAGAAGAAAAGAAGAAAAAAGAAAGAAAAAAAGAGAAGAAAAAAAAGATACGAGGACAAGCTCGGAAGGCCTGGAAGGCTTTTCTGTGCTCCTTTCTCCCCCTTGCGTTGCAACAATGCATCTTGTACTCCGTATCTTGGCCTCAAGAAACTGTTCACGACAAAGTCAGAAACTCCAGTTGGCAGTCGGGGCTCATGGCAGCCGTCCCTTGCTTCGACAGTTTGCATTTACTGCCACTCTTTTCGACCTTTTATTGGTACGAAGTACGACTACTTTTGCCACTTTATGGTTGAGTAGGCGCAGGGGTCCGGGCGCGAGCCGTCTAACCCGAGCCGGATCAGCGTGATGATCACAGGCCAGCAGTGTGTACTGTGTAGTGTGTACGGAGTAATTGTGTCGTAGATGACGCCTGTGAAAGACCGTCAAAGATCAGTGGACAAATTGTGTACAAATCTGAACCCAAAGTGTGCACATCCTCTGATCTTTCACTGATTTTGGTGCCTTTTCCCGCCGCCCTGACCCCTCTCCTCCATCTTTTTACACCACACTTCTCTCTGTCTCACTTGCGTCCTCGAGCCGCCCTGCTTCCGATAAGCTTTCCTATGGGGCGAAAAAAGGCACCAAAAGGCAATGATGCATAGTGAGAATGACAGAAATACAGGGCAAAAACACTACGTCGTACATGCACACAGAGCTGGTGGCCGCGGCTCCTCTTTGACTGCAACCATGGAAAGACAAAACGGCAAGCGAGGTGCAAAGCTTCTGGTTCCCCGCAGTGATGATGGGTTCCTCTCGTTTGTTAGTTTCTGACTTTTAAAGGATAGAGTGTCATAATTGATATGGCTGCAGTACGAGCAGCGAAGGGATTGTGTAATTTTTTTTTATATTTGCAGTTCTCGCTGCCACGAAAACCGTCACTGTCCTCTCCTCCGCCTCCTCACTTTGTCAATGCAGGCAGCGCACGCTACGTGTATACTTTGCCCACTGGCACATACTCCGTGCATAGTCCCATATGCACACATGGAGACGATCGTCGGTGCAGCATTAGGTCCAGGCAGGTGTAGTGTAGGTGTCCCAACGGTGGCACAGGCGAATGTACAAAGACGTCAATGTCCAGGTAACCTAATGTTTAAAAATACGATATATCAACTCCGACGTAGACTCCTTCTGAAACTTTCGAAGCAAGGGACGTCAACATGCTTTGTAGATGTCAGACGATTTGGGCTCCCTTGAAGTGTCTAAAAATGTCCGCCCCGGGGAAGATTCTGCGCCGATGAAAGACAATAAGAAACGTTAAGAAAAAAAAGGAAGACACGGGACAGGAGAGACAAAAACGAGCATCATCCGTCTTCCGCCCGCTGGAAATCCCTCTCCGCTCCGTCGATCGCCACGTTTGTCTGCATTCTTTACTGTTTTCTTTTATGTTCCGTGTGTTCTACCTCGTCGAGTGTTTGGACTGCTGACCATTGACCGCTCGCCTTGTTGTTCTTCTTGCCTCATGCTTCCGACGAGTTTGACCTTGCTTTGTATATTGCTTTAGGTTCTTATCCCGGCTCGTCTTACCGCAAGTAAATCCACGAGTACGGAGTAGCTTGGGACGCTCAAGAGCTGTTCTGGCCCCCCATTGGCTTGTGCCACCAGCCCAATGGGTTTGGGCTGGGCTGGACTCTAGACTAAGTGGTTTTCTCTCCACGTCGTCCCCCCAAAGGAAGAGGGAGACAAAACTACCCCTTGCACTAACGTGCGCCTTTACCCAGTCTGTCCTCTCCGTCGGAGTCAGCAGGCTGGCCTAACAAAGTGTTTTGGCGATACCCAATGAAAAGAAACAAATACGGAGTACTTTAGGACATAAATGCTCCGTACTCAGGAGGCCGAGATCGAGAAGGATTTTAGACCAGAAGCAGGGACGAGGGCTCGACAAGTTTTGCCGTGCGGCTACACGGAGGGAGAGACTGTGACTGGAAATAACAAAGCAAGACGGAAGAGACTGAAGTGACGGAACAGTTAACGGACGGCCGAAAGAAATGAATGTGGAGAGAAGTGTGCGTGGCACAGACCTCACCTAATCATACTTTTTACGATCCAGCAAGTTTGAAAGTAGACAAACTGAAGGGACTCATTGTGAACATACATATAGAGCCGTGATCCAAGACTTGTACGGAGTAAAAGTCATTAAATCATGGATCAGCCTTGTCAGTCTACGGCCACGCCGGGTCTGTTGAAACAAGGTTTTTCGGTGAGGCCCCCGCAAAAGTGGGCAAATAAACCAACAAGAGCCAATAACAAACAATGGCGAAGACAAAGCAAAGAGTATCCGAAACGAGTGGCTTGCATATAGACACTGCAAGTGCATCTAGCCTTTTTTATTGTGCTCGCCTGTCTCCTCACGCCTCTGGCCTAAATCATTTGATGGCAGTCAATAGTTGCCAGCGTCTCCCGCGTGGTGTTGCGAGCGTATGTTTACCTCAAGCACCTCTTCACGCCTCGTGAACGCCGCGTTCTACCCGTTAGTCAGGGGTTCAGGCACGATTACGATTCCTGGGACGCTTCTTCCATTGTTCTAGCTGCTGCTATTCGCTGGGCTACCTCGCGTTCGGCTCCAAGAACAATCGGTCTAGAAGGAAAGAAGCATGAAAAGGCAGAACAGTGAACGACAGCGGGCAAAGAATAATGATAATAAAAAACCATCAGATTCGACGGTCCACGACTCCCAAAGACTCGCAAATCCTTTGCCCCGGCCCCAAGCCATACTGGGCCATACTGGGCCACACTGGGTACTAGTGGTCACTCTGGCGTTGCGCATGGTCAGCTGAAGAGGTCAAAACGCAGCGATGAAGGCGGCAAAATGGCTGCAAAGAGAAGGTATGAAAAAGAGCAAAGACTGCAAGGACTAGAAAAGGGAATAGCTCGCGAGATGGCGCACAACGGTGCAGAACTTTTTTTTCAACGTACAATAGTTCGTACCCTGCACAGATTTACGAGCGCATTCATTCGGTTGACGACCCAATGGCGGCGTGGATATTTAGCCTTTGGCTTGATGGGGGCGCATCGAGCAGGGAATACCTTGTATGGAGGTGACGAAGGCACTGGGGGTCTGACAGGGAAGAACGCCCTGAAGTGTGAGAGTGGTTCCAGCCGGCCGGTCGATGTGAAGGAAGTCTTTGTAAAATTTTCACAAAATCAATTTGACCCGCGCACGGTCTTTTATTGGCAACCGGTCAACAAATGGTTTTCCAAGGTCTGTGAAAGAAAACTTGGCAGTGCCTAGAGACTAGAAAGCAAGAACTATGGAAGATGAACGCTGACAAAGTACTCCGTAGAACGATGGAAACAAGAGGCTGTAAAACGGCCAAAGCAAAGACAAATTCCTGTTGCCGTTTGGAGAGAGGCTTGAGCGAAAGGCAGGATCGTGACAGTGTCGCAGAGGGGTGGCCGAGATGCGGAGAGCAACGGGACGTCGTGTTGAGTATGAGAAGAGGAGTCCTGGCCCGCACTCTAAGCCGTATGCTGATGAGAGAAAGTCGCGTAGTGATTACGTCGAAAACAGAGTACGCCTTGTTCCTCCATCTTTGTTCAGGGCCGGCCGCCGGCCAAAGCGCAAATGCAAGGTTCCGGCCATGTTTCTCTTTTGTCTTTTCTGTGACCCTCACGGGCCTCCAATGTTTTGACCGTCAAGATGCAGCCGAGGTGCAGTTAAGCTGGGAGTCAAAACAAACTGAAGGCCAGGCACGGGCAGCGAACCAAACTTTGACGATTTGTTGATGCCCGCAAACAGCGAAACCACAACTCTCCGACCGCCCCCCAGCAGTCCGTGTTTCGTTTTATTGTTTGCTCGCTTCACAAATACGGCAGTTTCCTTCTCGTTTCCCCTCTTCTTAGCTTAAGAAAAGTCAAAGCGGAGGGCGAACAGACAGGAAACAGACCTCAACTTGTGTGAAGGTGGTGTGCTGTAAACAGTTTGTGACAGTTTGGGATATAAAAAGCGAGTCTGTCGTAAAACATTTTGACGATCTAGGAGTTTGATACATATCCAACTATCATAACTGATTGTGAGATGATATCTACACGAAGGTTGTGTTTAAGTTTCATTGCTTTTCACTGGACAACATGTTTTATACCCATTAGCAACTGTATTGATATCATCAACTTCATCTTGCCCCGCCCATATCACCACAACGACAAGTCTCTTCCTTCACGTACGGCCATAGATGCTGGAGAATACGGGATCCCGTCCGCTCTCCCCTCGTCAAACCAGTAATCGGCGGATTAGTAGCTGGGTCGGTGACGACCAGCGAATCCCCGCTGCTGTACGTTGTTCTTTTTGTTTCACAAGACTATTGTTGAGTCGAGTTCTGACCAATATGCCCTGCCGTAGACGATGTAGCCGCCGTCCTGTCTACCCCGAGCAGAAACGGACGGCAACGCTTTTTGTTTTGAATAAAGTAATGATTAAATGAAACAGACGATTATAGTACAATAAGACGAAACAAAACAGACAAATGAAAATAAAGTGCTGCGGGAGGTCCGTGTGATCACAGAGTGATCCTATAGCTAACCAAGGACAGAGTGATCTGGACATGGAGTAATATCAGGCTTAATATGATGCCGTCATCATTCGGGTGCTGCCGAGGGCGGTTGCCGTTACCAGACTCTGTTCACAACAGACAATCAGACATGCCCCATCTTCACCAGCATCTCTGGGCCGTCTCTTGAGTGAAGCATCATCTGCTGTTCGTGACGAGCAAAGGCAGACGTTGAAAGTGAAGACGATTGAGAGCTGCGTGATCCCTTGAACCAGAAGCCGGGATGTACAACGATCAAGATCACCGACATGATCAGGATCGGAATGCTGTCGAGTGCGATAAATACGCCCTCTTTCGATGCAAGTGGCCCATTGAATCCACCACTGAGCTCGGCTGCCCGCCAGCAGGAACGGACAAACAGGCAAGCAGCAGCCACGCCGAGGAGGATGGCATACTGCGTGGTGCGCTTGTCCAGTCCACCGCCGATATGGGTGAGCCGACGGTATAGACAGGCCAAAACGACGCAAAAGATGGACGTGAACAAAATTTGTGTGCCGAGGCCCGCAATCATGAGGTCAACACCGATGGGCTGCTCGGCATAGATTGCAGCCAGGGAACCGCCACAACCGATGAAGCAGAGACAGAGGAAGTCACCGAGGATAAAAAGAGTCGAAAAGGCTTTCGGGCTCAGGAAGCGAAAGCGGGCAGTCGGGTATTGCCTCATGAGGGAACTGATGGAGAGGTAGAGAGCAGACGACAGAAATGTTGGGCCGAGTGTGAGGCCGATGATGTACCTGGATTGTAAGCAAGTGTCATTACACATCGAACAATTTATGGCTTGCATAGGGGCTTACATGATGTATCCGTTCTTATTGAAGCGGTCGTGGGACAGCATGACTTTGGCGATGTAGCCAAGAAGCTCCAGCAGCAGTCCACACAGCATGCCGATTGCATTTCCGTAGTATCGCCAGAATCGACCAGCGACAAGCAGCTGTACAAACATCATGACTGCATAGATGATGGACAAGATGACGGCCGGAACCATCAACGGCGTGAAGGGCAAGGCGCCGGCGCCGTTGGCCGCTACACGGTGGTCGGATGCGTTGTCCATGGTAGTAGAAGCTGGAAAAAGTTATGTGATGTCGTTTCGCTATCAATAATGAGGTATTTGTGATACTGGTTATAATCGAATGGCTGATCGAGCGGAGATGGAAATAGACAAGGCCATCTTGAGATACCCAGATCTGGTGATGTTTTATACAATCTCATTTTCACGGTCATGTCCTTTCAAAACTGCTGCCTGTTGTACTTGATAATTTCAGCTCATTTCTGTCGTCTTTCTGTCGTCTTTTTGCCGTCTTTTGGTTCAGCATCATTCGTCGTCAGGCCATCTGTTGTGGATGTAGAAACAACCGCCGTGATGTCGCCGTGGCACGTTCAGTACTTGACAAAATGAGCGGTGGTTTTGTGTTGTATGATTGGTTGATATAAGTGGGTCGTTCATTCTCGCTATGAGCGGAGATTCCTGAAATCTCCGAGCGGCGAATTCAAAAGTTCCGTCGATGAAAAGTGCCGCACAATCCCCGCTCCACGAGTATACGAACGACCTCCTCACCACATCCCATAAACTCCATCAATCAACCGCGGACGACCCATGGAGTAGAAGAACGGCAACGAGACACGAACTGGAACACACAAAAACACCCAGTGCAACTATCCCCACTTTCACAATGCGCCTTCGCCGGGGAATGGTGCGCGAGTCGTGCGACTTTTGCCATCGCCGCAAGATCAAGTGCGATCGCTTGACGCGCAACGATCTGGGCCATACGGCCTGCTCGCAGTGCTCGTTGCGCAGTGTGCAGTGCTGCATGGACGATTCAGACGATGTCCGACTCAAGGGCCGTTTTCGCCAGACCCTGTCGCCGTCGATTCTTCCGCCGTCGTCCACGTCCACGTCGTCCACGCTCCAAACACCAACGCCAACAACCTCCGTTCGACGCACACTTCGGCACAAAGGCCAAGACCAGTCTCCATTGGTTGCTCGCACAAGCGGGAGCTTTGTCACTGCCGCCAGCCCTGTCTCGGCTGTCTCGATATCGTCGCTAGACGAGACGGCCAACTACAGGCGCCCCCAACAGGAACATCAGCATATAGCTCCGTCGATGCCCACGCCTGCGTTGACGACACCCGCATCAATGAACCTTGAGGTCGACCACGCGGATGCCGTCGATCGTCTCTTGTCACAGGCTCAGACCCAGGCTGGCGGGCTGTCATATAATATCATCAACTCAGCAAGCAGTATCAACACAATCAACTCTTCCCTCAACCCTTCCCTCAATTCTTCATTCAACCCTTCCCTCAACGCTCCACCCTCCTCCTCCATGACGGAGGACCTCATGTTTCTTGATGACCCACTGCACCTCAACGCCGACAGTATCTTCTTCTTGGATCAGATCTTCACTGGATACCCCGACGGTCCCGCTTACGGATCGGCGCCGACGTGGCCGAACATGGCTTCATCATCGGATCTACAGCCTTTGGTGCTGAACCAAGTCCAACAGCAACAGTCTATCCAGCAGTCCGTCCAGCCGATGCCGCCGATAGACTCTGCTACCAGTCAACAACCGCAACAATATCAGCAGCAGCAACAACAACAGCAACAGCAACAGCGAGAGTACAGCCAGCCACCACCTCCTCAACACCCAGAAGGACCCAAGGACGGCGGCTATGATCCACCTCCATGGACACGCTGTGGTCTGGATGAGACAACGTTTCTTGATGCTATGCGTGCCTACTTCTCTTATGCCACACTGTACCTGCCCATCCTGCTGGAAGACGCCTTTTGGCAAGATTACCATGCAGGACGGTGCAGTCTCAGCATCATCTATGCCGTGGCCTGTCGTGGACTGAACTTTGCCTCGCCGCCGACACCCACCCTGGACCGGAAGCTCATATGGTCTCAGCAACAGAGAGTGGCCGAGCAGTTCCGTGAAGCCTTCTTTGCTGCCCAGCTCTCGGCCAACAAGAACCGAGGACGGGTGCGGCTGGACGATCTGGAGGCGCTCGCCCTGATGGTGCAATTCAAGTACAGTGAGACAGAGAGCGGCTCCGGTTCTAGATCAGACAACAGCCTGTCCCAATTGCATGCCCACTTGGCTGGACTTTACTTGACACACGACTCGCTGGTACTGATGACGATGCAGTCCGGCATTGACGTGCCAGAAGATCCAGGTAGCCAACCACCATCAAACGCAACAGCAGCGACTGCCCCATCGTCAACGTCAACAGATCCCACTGCGCCATGGGCCCGTCTCAACGACCGCCGCACACTTTTGTTCTGGCACGTCTACGGCCTCGACAGCTTCCACTGTCTGGACAAGAAGACATTGTCAAGAATCCCCGACTGCAACCACCACCTGCTACTGCCAGTCAGCAGCACCTCATCGGCCCCGAGAGTCACGTCCCCCAAGAGCCTGCCCAACATTCCCCGTCACCCAGAAGAAGCCCGTGGCTACCTCGATGCTGTCCTTGATCTTGCAGTGATTGCCCGCAAAGCGCTTGTCGCACTCTCCAATGCCACCGCCCGTCGCAGCGGCATTCGCGCCGACAAGCTCGAGGCCGTCTATGCCCTGCTCGAGCAGTGGCAGCGTACAACCTGTCCACCGCACTTGCAAAGACAGAAAGATGCTCAGGGCCACCTGTCCATGGCGGTCGGTGCCGACGGAGGAGGACAGATCCAGCTACACCGTGCCGTCGTCTGGATCCTGGAGATCAACTGCTACCTCCAAATCGAACAGTGCGTTGCCGAGTACGGCATCTTTGAGGACCCACAACAAGAGACGCCGTCTCTCGACCGCGAGACGCTCACCCTTCGTGTCGAGTCCGAGACGGTACGCCAACTGCGCGACTCTGTCGAGATTGCCCGCTCCATCCTCGCCTACGACAAGTCTTCCCGCAAAGGAACGACCTTCTCGCTGCCCGATCTGGGCACGTCCATTGTTCGTGACTGCTGTATTGGACTGGCCCAGTGGGCCTGTTTCCGCGGACACGAGAAGCAGAATCAGGCATCACCAGCTCTGCAAGGGCGGGCGGCGGCAGCAGCAAATGACAACGAAAACGCTACAAAGCACAAGATCATGTCCACCTACCTGGAGGCGGCTACTGTGTTGCGAGACGCGGCCGCAACCGCTGTCTCGCACGCCGACACCTATCCGGCCATTGACGATCTCGACAAACGGATTGCCGCACTCGCGGTGGCCATGGACCAGGTTGCATCCAAGTGAACACAAAAAGGCGGTGCTCATGTGATGTATATAGAATGGATGGTGTCACGGTTACCCCTTCTCAACGTGGACCTCCCTTGTTGTTATTGCTGCGCTTCACACGAAACGGTAAGAGCGACTGCATCTAAAGCCAAATCAACGCCTCTTCTTTCGCAAGAATCGCCTCTGCCGTTAACGCTAAACGAACCAGTCGCTCTTTTTTATTTTGCTGTCAAGATGGTGTCAAGCCAGCATCATGGTGGCTGTTTTCTGCAGTGAGATTGCATCTTTCGTCGTGCCCTCCCGGTCGTACTCGACCTGGTGCATCGGCGTATTCAGCACTTTCCATTCGGCGGGTTTCCCCATGCTGTTTTGTTCTTCCTTTGTCCTTCCTTGTTCCTTGTTCTTTTTTCGCTCCGTCTCATACAACTTTCTGTCAGCCTTCCTTTGTTTTGGTGGTTCCTAGGGAAAGACTGATGGGACGTGAATTTCTTTATCTGCGCCGGCTCTCGAGCCACTCGCTTCGTTCCATAGGACTCTATCCCATCGCTTTGCTATCTGTACTTACCGCATCACGCCATTCATGTCCCTAAAATGTCCCATAACAATCCCAGTCGCTTGTACATTGCCTTCCATTGATGGCTCGTCTTGCAATCCTTGTCTTTCTACCAGTAGACATGCTTTGTCTCTTTGTCATTTGTGATTTCCAAGAATGCGGATCAAGCTTCTTTATCCAGTCCGGTTGTGACGCCCGCACTATCTCGAGGTGCATACTGTTTCTCTTCCGTCTCCAATATACACGGGCATCACAGATCGGGCATTTTGCCCCGTGGGTGAAGGAACAATAGTTAGGGCCAAGGACTCTATCATCGTCATCCTCGTCCTTTTTAGGCTGGTTTTTCGAGGATGGCATTGACAGCGGCATGAGCAATCATCTGTACGGCTGTGCGGTTGAACCCGGTATGGGGTATCGTCGTGGCTTCATCGTTGCCGTTGTCGTTGTCGTCGTTTTTTTCTTCTTTTCCTTTTGATTTTTCTTTTGGTCATTTGGAAACCAAATACAAAAATACAAACCGCCACTGGATGGTACGAAGGAGCTGGCCATCGTCTATTTCCATGTGGGGACAGAGGCACGGCCCAGAGGACTTGGTGTCTACCGTTTTGAGAAAGAATAGAGAGAAGTAGCGGAAGAATGGACTTTATAAAGAGGACAAAGGTTTTTGAGAGAGAAAGTAACACACAGACGGATGTATGCACACAAATTAAAGACCAGGCCATACGGTGATCTCGCCACGCCTCAGGCTCAGCGTCATGGACATGACAACATACCAACTACATGAGAGCCAGGCATCCAAATATCATTAGTGAAAATCACTACTGGGTGGTCAGCACCAAATGCTCATCAACACAGTGCAAAAGCCGGCCAATGTAGTTTGTGTCTGGCTAGTCTACCAAAAGGATTCGTATGTGATTGTGTGTATTCCATAAATTCTTATGGTCCTGCATAAAACCCAGCGTGGGTCAAGTGGTCGTTTTGTTTTGTTCACGGCTGGTCCCGCATGTAAGCCGGTGCTCTTAGGCCCAAAAAGGAACGAAGGATAAGATTTTCAACGAATCACAAGCACATTTTTGACATGTCTTTTGGAAACGCAAAGTCCAGAAAAGTTCAGAATATACAGTTGCGAGTTTATATTATTATTCAAACAACCGTCAACTTCTCCTTGTCATACTGTTAGACCTTGGGTTTTGTGTGTGTGTGTTTTCTTTCTGATTTCTTTCTGATTTCTTTCTGATTTCTTTTCATGGGTATGGGTACACTTTGGACAAGTTGAATCTGAAGAGCTAACGAGGAGGTGTGTATTTGGTAGCAGTAAAAGTCACCGGCAACCTGTACGTCCCCGTCTTTCTGAAGAGGTATCCAGTGATCTATGTGGTGAATGCGTTGTCTTCTCTAGAGTGCCTTCCACATTGTGACTTCTTTCCGCATTGGGAAACAGCGACCATGGAATCCAAACAGCCCAGATAACTGTTATCGCGAGCCACAAATGGACAAATGTTTTCAGAGTCAATTACTTTTGAAACCTGACATATGGATAGAATCAAGATAAAAGAATAGATTGTCTTTCCATTTCAAGAATGCCTGTCCGGGCAGATCAATTGACCACTTGGTAACATGAACTTCACGCGCATTGCACGACGAAATAAAAAGGAAACAGCAACCCGCATTGCACGGCAAAACAAAAGGAAAGAGCAACCCACAAAGCGGGCTAAAAAGCGGGAGCTTCCGTTCTTGCCTTTTACACTCTATAAATCGTTGGACATCACGAACGACAAAAAGAAGATGCAAAAACCTTTGTAAGGTCGGCAAAAATAAATGGACTTGCTGGGAATCGAACCCAGGACTAAACCACAAGCCCATTCGTTGTTGTTGAAGGATAGGTCCATAATTAGCTATAGATAGGATGCGCTACGACCATCTATTTGCCCCGCTTGATAAAATTTTGAAAAAATGGCTCGTGTAAGAAAAGATATGTCGATATTACGCCCACCTTTGACGACCCAAAATGTTTTTACAGGTCTACTCCGTACACAACGACGGTCCATATATTTGAAATGGGATGTGATTGTTATCCACAAAGCCACGACAAAAACAGAATGCTAGAATCTTAATGCCTGCAGAAACGTTTTATTCTACTTTGATTCGGCACCCATGCCACAATCCTTTTCAATTGTTACACTGAGGCGTAGATCTTCGGTATCCGGGAGCAAGATGCGGTGGGTTCGAGTAAGTAATAAAGTGATTAAGAGTACGACGTACTCCGTACAGAAAAGTAGTTAGTTAGGCAGGTGGTCGCATGCAAACCTCCTTGGCACACGGGGGTGCGGTGTCGATCATCATCTTCGGTGTAGTGTTGTCGTTTTGTCGTTGGATCGAGGCTGAGCCTCAGCCTCGGACAGGCTGCAGTTAAATAGATAAAGAGCTTATCATTCACAGCAGCAGGGTACGACGTATACACGGAGTACAGCCCTCGCCGAACTTTGACGCCCCGGCCGTGCCGTTGCTTTCAGTCGTGCAGTCGAGGTGCAGTCTAAAGCACAGTCAAAATGCCGTCGGGGCTATTATGCTTGCCCATCAACCAATCACATGCCCCGGTCATCTTGAAAGTGTTTCTTGTTCAGCTGGGTATGCCCTCTACTTCTGCTCTTCTCCTCTTCTGTCCTCACTTTCCCAGCCTTTCCCTGCAAGGAGCCGCACGCTATGCCCCGCATTATCACACATCACACGGGCGTCGTCAACGTTGTCGCCGTTGGGTTGTACACGAATTTTAGACGCCTTCCGTCGACCGTTCCTTCCACAGTACGAAATACGTTGCACTCCTTAACCCCATCTTATACCCGTTTCAGTATCGTGTACTCCGTACAGCCTTGCTTATTGCGTTGAGCAAGGCCAAGACTGCCATTGTCTACTCAGTACGGAGTGCTACTCTGCATCGTGTGGAATGCATGTATCTGTTCTTGTCAGCTAGTTGAAGAAGGCGCAGCACGCTCACGTGTCTTGGTTGCTTTTTTGTTTCCCTCTTCTCTCGTCCGTCTGTCTCTACGGAGTACCTTCGTGCAGCTTTTGCTCCACCCCTTGCCTGTCCAGCTCCGGAGTATGAAGTAGTGCTTCAAGTACGACGTGCATGCGCGTCGTGATTGTGATAAACATCAATGATGTGGTGTGATTAAGTATGGCCTTTCTTGTACATGTACTCGGAAACACAAGAAATAGAGACGAGAAAGATACTTGCGGTGTTGCTCATTTCGGCCCTGTGCTTTGGTTTTGAAATACACTGCGAGACTGCCAACAAAATGACATGAGAATGCCCTTTGTTGGCGATCTCCATGGATTTTCCATGATGGCCACTCTGCTGGGTATCGCACGTTCTAGAGTTGACGGCGTGGGGTTTGTTGGAAAGGAACAGCCAGATCACTCTGATTGTCCAGGTTGCTCTGATTGCCCTGATTGCCTGACCCTGATTTTCAACTTTGTCAACACTTTGGATTTCCAAGGTCCCTGATTGGCAGCCCGATGTGCGAGCAATATGCGTAGACCGCGATGAAAAGTGATGTGAAGCGATGCGCGGCACCGCATTCTTCCATTCTGCATCTCGCAGCCGGCCGCCGCATCACGAATTATGACGTTGCGAACAGGGGTCCTTGGAAAGTACGACGTAGCAGAAAATCCATTTTGGTAGCCTTTTGGCGTGTTCTGGTGGTGGTGGCCTTCCACCAAGTGCCTAATCAGGAAAGGACTTTTCTCTTTTCTCACTCTCCCTTTCGTTTCTCCCACTTTGTCTTCCTCGTCTCTCCTTGACATGCAGCATGCACGCCGTGCATGGGGTGCCGAGATTGTGGGACCGCCCGCCCCAAACCATGCAGCGTGCACGCGCCGCTGCATATTCTTTGAGATTTTCAAGAGTGTCTCGAGTGTTTCTCATTTTTTGTGAGCGTCTTTTCAGCTTGACCAGCACCCGCTAGAGCGCAGAGTGGGGCCGGGTTCAGCTGGCATGGTCAACGACGGACGCAGAAGCAGGGCACCCTATTGGTGGGAGCAGGACAAAGCGTGAATTAATGGGAATTAAAGATGGATGGAGGGGAGAAACGAGAAACGTTGGGGAGAAGAGAATAAGAAAGGACAGGAAAAAAGAAATCAAAGGGAACGAAAAGTCATAATCGAGATGAGGAGAATGAGGAGAATGAGGAGGAGAGACGACGAGGCCATAACGTGCTCTTGGCTTTGCCCTGTCACGTATGGCTTTGACTTGTCGATTCTTTTTTCTGAATTTATTTTTATGTCCCACGTTCGATGCTTGCCCCAAATTAAGCTCTCCAGGGGTGGCTGGGTTTGTGTTGAGACAATGCATTCTTCGCTTTCGTCTCGCCTGGCCGGAGACAATTCCTGAGCAGATGTGTGGCCGTAAAAACCAAAAGAAACTGTGTGCCGACAATCGAGTGGCCTAACTGCATGTGGTTTTCTTCTGTTGAATATAGAGCAGAAGGTCTCCGTTGTCCGTGAACGGTTTCCGTGATCTGTGGTCCGGGATCCGAGAAAGGGCTGTAAGGAGAGAGCGAAAAACAAAGTTCCTCAAAAATCAATAGACATCTTTAACGCCCTCTTTTCTCCATACTCTCTGCACGCACGTACCTCTTTGCATCGTCCAAGCTTCCTTCCCGGGTACCGCATCGTACACCAATGGACAGGGCGGGGGTTCCAGCGGTAATTACCGAGCGGATACGCCGTAGAGGGAGGCCTACAATCGCTAATAGTGAAGAGTTTGTAAGTGAAGAGGCCAGAGATTGTGAAAAAAGCAAAAAAAAAAAAGAAAGAAAAGTGACGCAGGCCGGCACCAGTACAAGAACAGCGTAGTCTCTGGGGACGCCGGCACTACTTGTCTTCCCGCGCATCGAATCCACATCAGGTTTGTACGACGTACGGAACTACTAAATGTATGGGGACGACGGATACAATGGAGGGTGTGTAGACCAACGACCAAGACACCAATGTAGCAGAACCGACATGCAGGAGCACCGAGACAGTTAGACAGGCGCAGTTTGTATGAGAAGAAAGAACATAAAGTATGAAAATTGCGAGATATTGAAACAAAACAGAAACCAAAGACAAAAAACTCAAGAAGCCAACAGCTACAACCGCAACAAAGCCACTGCTCCATACACACGAGACTACCTCATTCCTCCCTCCCTCCCTCCCTCCCTCCTCAACAACGTGGGTCCAACACATGGCCCTGTCCGAGCCCGACAGGCTCCGGGCAAAGATGCCAGTTTGCAAGCGTGAGTGCAATATTCAACACGACGACGGCATGTTTTACGCAGATTGTGGTGTATTTATCCATCAGTCTATTGATTCTTGGCCGACTTTGGAAAGCTTTGGATGAGGCTTGACCAGATTGATCACGGCATAGGAGCCTGGAGGGTGTCGTCCTGTCCAAATGGTTGCATGCATATTGTTGACTTGTTTGTTCACCGAAATTGAAGTCAGGGACAACGTTTAGGGCCAGTAGTCAGGGACAGATAGGCATGACACCTCCCTGCTTTCTCGTTTTGATATGCCATTCACCCTCGCCATGGTGAGTTCGGTTGGATACTGCCCTTGTCTCGACTACGTGTCTTGGCTCTTTCGGTATCCCGCCCTTTGGTTGATGTCTTGATTCGTCTCCGTAGGACAAGGATTCCTCATAGGGCAAGACCGGGGCCGCAAAGTACAACGTAGCGAGTGTGCCAGCAGGTCGGCAGGTCGGGTGTGCCGCAGCTTCGAGTTTGAGCTGGGCAGGGGCTGTCTGGCTATTAGTCGAGCCTCTTTTCTTTTGGTGTTTGGGGTATTGTTCCATTTCGGGACACTTTACAAACACTTTAAACGGACTCTTGCCTACCTGGGACTGCGCATCCGTAGCTTGTTGTGTAATAGCTTGGCCCAGTCCAGTCGGGCCAGTCTCCGCCTTGACGTTGAGTGTCGGTTATGTTTATGTTTTCTTTTTCTTTTTTTTTTCTTTTTCTTTTTCTTTTTCTTTCAGGTCAGTTCCATCTAAGCCTCTTTTGATTTACACAGCCCCTCGTCTTTTGCTTCCTCCACTTCTCAGCCTTGATCGCCCGGCTGGTCCCTCGTCGAGAAAGCAGCAGCCAAGAGAGACAACAGACGACAGACGACAGACGAGAGACGGCAGACGAAAGACGAAAGACAACACAGGAGTCTCCATTTTCTAGCTTGGAGCTATGATACAATATTGAATGCAGGTCCAGTTTCCATTTTTCATTCTCCTTCTGTTGGTTCTTCTTTGTTTTTACTTCCCGTCCTTTTTTGCCTTCTGTTTTAGCTCTTTTTTAATCCATTTTACTTTTCTTTATTTTATTTTCCTCCTCTGCACGTCCTGTCCCACCGCTTTGTTTTCCCTCAGCTCCCCTCGCCGCCCTAGCTTCCTTGGAGCGACACTACGAATACAAGAAGCGCCATTAGTCCCCGTCTTTGCATGTCGAGTTCAGCTTTGTTTGTCACCGACCTTGCCTCATGCCGGTCAATGTCGAGGACTGTATATGTCAAGTTGGCTTGTTGGACTGTTCAACACTGCTGAACAACACACACTTTGCTCAGTTTGCTCAGTTTGATCCGTTTCTTCACCGTCAGTGACCGACGAGGAGAGACCCTGCCCAAAAAAAAAGAAAGAAAGAAAGGAAGAAGGAAGAAGAACGATTTGGAAAAACAAGGAAACGATCGACCACACCAGCTGAACTCTATTCTCGCCTTTGTCGTTGTCTTTGCCGTCCTCTAATCTTCACCTTTTGCCTTTTGCCTTTACCATTTACCTTTTACTTTTAATATCTTGACATTTCGTTTCTCGCCCCCTCCATCATGGAGGAGGACGGCCTCACGTCGGGCTTTTCGACGCTCTCGCCCACGCCGTCATCAGCAGCACTGCTCCTCAGTCAACACGACCAGTATCTACAGAGTCAACAAAAGCAACTTGAGGCACAGTTGCAACAGCATTTCCTGCTGCCGTCATCACAGCACTCACAACAGTCATCACAGCATTCATCACAACAGTCTTTACAACAGCCATCACGACAGTCATTACAGCCGCCGCCACCACCGAAGTTCCGACGCCAGTCCACGTCTTCCTCGTCTGTCCTACCAATCTCCTCTTCGGCTTCCGCTTCCGCCTCTGCTTCAGCTTCCTCGTCTGCACCAGAACATGTCCAGCGCGGCCGCGCAATTCGCCATCCTTCCACACACCGCCGCCGCACAAAGCTGTCGTCCCAAGAACGGGCCAAGATCTTGGAAGTGCGACGCCAGCGGGCCTGTCTGCGGTGCAAGATGTTGAAGATCCAGTGCAGCAAAGAGAACCCGTGCAAGCCGTGCTTGTCGTCGGCAGTGCGCGGTTATGAGCGCAAGGTTTTGTCGTTTTGCTACTGCGTACGAACGCGGTTTGCCGATGTCGACATCTTTCAGAGGAGTGAGTAAAAAACCGTCCCCCAACGAGCTGTTCGTAGTAGTAGTTTGAATTCTGCTAACCCCCCAGGCGAAGCAGGTCCTCCGCCAGAGATCCCGGCGTCGATCCGGGCACTGATGGACCAGGTGGAGCGGCCGGCACTTCCACCGGCCGCCGTTGACATGGAAGCAGCAGCCTCGTCTTCGTCAGCAAACCCAGCATCATCATCCAACACATCCTCCTCGACTGCGACCCCACCAACATCGGCCTCCCACGATGTCTTTGAAGACACACTCCTCCGGTGGCTCACAAGCCCAGACCACGCGCCGCCAGACGGCACGAGCAGCATCGTTGCCTTGCTGTACGACGTGGTCGGCCATGCTGACTGTTTACGGACGGCCGTCGACGACCGTTTGCCAGCCGACTTTCAGACATTTCTGTTTACCACATCTCTCGCCCACACGGGATGGCGTGGCGGCAATCCACACGTCACCCACCGCGACCTGTGTATTGCCGGCCATGTCTGCGGGTCGCGCATCGTCCGGCGCCTCGACCGCATCCTGACACCCCAGTTTCTCGCCAAATGCGACAGGACCACCCACCGGGCCCTCCTGCTGCTCGTTTTTGGCGTCATTCTGGGCGTCTCCTACTCGACCCGTCTTACGACTTCTCCGTCTTTCCCCCACGACCTGCTGGGCGCCGAGATGCGCCACAGCCCGACCCTTTGGCTCGCGATGAAGGAACATCTGGCCCAGATGCTGGCCCATCATTTGATTTTCCTGGGCTCCACGCTGGGCATCAAACTGGACACCGCCGCTGAAAAGACGATTATCGATACGGCCGTCGATCGCTGGCACAAGCCCGAGCGCAGCCTGTGGGCGGGGTTTTCTGGAAGCGGCGGGTTCATGTCGACATCTTCAGCTACACCCACACCTGCACCTTTGTCCGAAGAAGCACTGATTTCCCGCACGTTTGGCACCGTCCTCCGCGATTTCAACTCGCTTGACGGCCTCTCGGCACAGTTCCCCGACCATACCCGGCCACGCACCATGGGCGGCACCTCTGCCTCGTCGCCACAAACCACGACCGCCACGGGCTCGCCCTCCATGATGAACCGCATGGCCCGCATGTCTATTGTCGCTTTGAGCGACCCTGACTTGCTGCAGCTGCAGGCTGTCCCGCCCATGTCCGACGACGACTACAATGCCAACCCGGAATCGTTCTACAATATGGACGCCAGCACTGCATCACAGGAAGGAATTCCCGATATGTCGCTGGTGGGGCCACATGCGCACTCGACAGACCTCGATTTCCAGCGTGGACTGGCCAATCCTGGTGCGCCGGGACAGCCTGGCCGGATGGGCGACCCAAACGATGGCGGGCCGCCACACACGCGCAAGAGGCGGTCCGTCTGGATTGTCCGGCCCTTTGACGATGATGGACATCGTGATCCTGTCTCGGTGTTTGCGCGTTTCCAGCTGCAAAGAGGACAGAACCTTGGGCTGTTTGTGTGAGGGAAAAGTGTCAAAGTGCATTCTCATGGACGGCGTTGTTGCTTTTTTTCTTCTTTCTCTTCTTTCTTTTCCTTCTTACTTTATTTAATGATTTACGACACAGCATTGTCGCTTGGTAGCGAAATACAAACAGAGCTCTACGATGTAGGGACATTTTGCACTTTTAAGCTAGATCTTTAAACCAGCTAGATCTCCGTGATGCTATCGTGCTGCTACCTTCTGCTTACTGACAAACTTCCGAATAAGCCTATTTCCGCTGCACGACTCCGCGATGTCTGCATACTGTCCCAGTCCCAGCCGATGAGGTTGTGATGAGATCTCCAGACACAACGCCGGGTGAGTCACGATGATAGACACGGGACTGCCCGTTCCTGTTTGACGCATTGACGCAATGCCTTCCGGCTTCGCGGTTCTCACAATGATGTAAACCAATATTAGACTGAGAGTGAGACAGGCATTCCATTTTCGAGGACGGCAGACGGTCCTTTGGTGATCTACAGTATACTGTAATTCTGGCTACTAGATTGGTATTATTACATCCATGAGTCCAATGTAAGATTGAGATGTGTTTGGACAAAGGAAAGCGAGAAGGGAAAATGTAACAAAAGAGAGAGAGAGAGAGAGAAAGGCTCAATACGAGTATTCTGACCTTTTCATTCGAAAAATCTACTTCAATTTCATATGCACATGCTTCGGCTTAAAGTGACTTCTGAGTTCGTGACGGACAAGGCTTATAGAACACGTGAGGCTGTGGCGATGCAGATGGCCTCAATTAGTAGGTATTTCTTTGAGGCAGCACTTGACGACAATCACTTGCTAGTACAACAAAGAAGATCATCAAGCCAAAGTCACACAATAGTACGACGTACTTGAACTGCTCTTTTCCCTTTCAGAGTGAATCAATTGCTGCATTTGTTTACTTGGAGTCTGAGAGTACAGCTCTATGAAGCAGTTTGATCATCATTTCTTCCAAGTAAACAAGAGACAAATCTAGTCCAGTGCAGCAAGTGCAGATACATATACAACTCTTCTCCACAAATCACGCCAACAACTCTGTTTCCGATGAACAATTTTCAATCTACTCCCTACGAGATCTTGAAGTCCCGCCTTGGGGATAGCTCGTATTTTCTCTGCGTGGATCGAGTGTCGGCCTCAGTCTTGGCAAACTGTGAAAAGGACCCACTGGGCCTTTCTTCACTTTCAATCTGAAGCTTGTTGTAGCCGTAAGATACTTAGTTCCCACAACTCCAAACTCTGGATTTTTTTATTTTTTTTATTTTTTGCTTCTTCGTATCGACTCACACGGGCACAGGCAGTGAGGCCAACGAGTCTTTTTTACTGTTTTTTAATCCTTTTCTCAATTCGAGTTCAGGCCAACAAGGCCAGCTCGCATCCGTGCCGTGTCTGCCGTTCGAAACGCCTTACGGGGAGTAGTCATAACGGTCTACCCCAAATGAGGTGTAGTCTGGCCGTCTCTGAGAGCTGCCACTGGTGAAATCTACAACGTTTTTTATCACAACAGCTGCCGATTGCTCCAAAACACACGATCCCCACATGAGTCAAGCGGGGATTTTGCTTGTGAAGAGCTACGGTGCTGCGGCTGAGGCCAAACCTCCAAAATCAAACCAAAAAGGCCAAATCAAGCCAAATCAGGCAAAACTAGGTCAGACTACAAACGCAAACAAGCAAACCAAAAAGCCATGCTTTATCCACTGTGTTTGTGCACCGCCTCTGGCCCCTGAGTTATTCCCTGTTGAGGCAGGCACCTTGCCAAGATGGAGGACGACGACCGTTGACGGTGGCTTTTGTATTTGTATTTAATGTTGCGGCCATCCGTTGTTCGCCTTTTTTTTTTTTTTTTTTTTTTTTTTTTTTTTTTTTAAATTAAAAAAAAAAAAAAAAAAAAAAAAATTTAAAAAAAAAAAAATAATTTTTTTTTTTTTTAAAAAAAAAAAAATTTAAAATTAAAAAAAAAAAAAAAAAATAAAAA